>CM042844.1:3440129-3544906 GCA_023653725.1 Bungarus multicinctus
TCCTGCCTTCCGTCCTCCTTCCGGCCGGGCGGGCTGGCCTTGCTGTCTTCCTTTTCTGTCTCTCTCTCTCCCTCTCTCTAATATATCCTCTGCAATGACTCCCACCTTTTAAAATCCCCGAGAGAGCTGTTTGTGTCTTATCTCCCTTTTGAGGCTTAAGCAGGCTTCCTGGGGAAAGAAAAGAGGAAAATCACACAGACCCAAATCCCCAGGCGGTTTTCCCTGACTTTTCCAGCATCGGTCTCTTCCCCTGGGATTCGGTCACTTCCGGCTGCCGCAGCCTCTCTGTCTTTCCTGGATTCTTGTCGTACCACACGGTTGTGACATCGTGACATCACTGCGTGGGCCCAGCGTTTCGCACACGTGTGGGCAAGGAAGGAGGGGCCGTGGGGTGGAGAGAGCTGGAAAAGATGGCCCGGATCCTGATTTGGAAAAGTGGGAAGGGAGAAGGGCGGAAAGAGGAACGTAGAATGTAGAGAAATCTCATAGGGTTGGAAGGGTCCTTAGAGGTTCTCTAGTCAAACCCCCCACCCCCGCCGCCTAGGACTGGAGATCCTATATATACCATTCTGAAGAAATGGAATAGGGACTGTACCCTGTCATGCATGCACAGAAGATGACTTCTGAGGATTCGGTTTGGATCAGGATTGGATTGTAGTTTCTATTAGATTCTTTCTTCTCTCCTTCCTTCCTTCTATCCCCTTCCTTCCTTCCTTCCTTCCTTCCTTCCTTCCTTCCTTCCTTCCTTCCTTTCTTTCTTTCTTTCTTTCTTTCTTCACTCTTTCCTTCCTTCCCTCCCCTCCCTCTTCTTTCTCTTTCTCTTTCCTTCCCTCCCCTCTTGCTAACTTTTCTTTCTTTCTTTCCTTCCTCCCCTCCCTCTAACTTTTCTTTCTTCCTTCCTTCCTTCCTTCCTTCCTTCCTTCCTTCCTTCCTTCCTTCCACTTTTTCCCTCCCCTCCCTCTAATTTCTTTCCCTTTTTTCTTTCTTCCTTTCCCTTTCTTTCCTTCCTTCCTCCTCCATTACTTTCCTCCTTACTTCTTTCTCTCTCTCTCTCACTCTCTTTCTCCTTCCCTCCTTCCCTCTTTCTTTTCCTTCCTTCCTTCCTTCCTTTCACAAATAATGCAAGGTGGCCAACATACCCAACCCACCTCCCTCCTCCTCCCTCTTTTCCTTAACAACAACCCTGTGAGTTAGGGTTGGGCTGAGAGAGTGAGGGACTGGCCCAAAGCCAGCCAGCTGGCTTGCATGGCTAAGGCAGGACTTGAACTCAGGATCTCTTGCTTTTTAGCCTGGTGCCTTAACCACCGGACCAAACTGGCTTAACAAGGGACAGCAGCTTCATTCTCAAATCATGGAAAATCCCCAATTTGTCAACTTTAGGGCTGGCACGGTTCTCAGGACAACCTCATCCAATGGGTTTGCTTATTTATTTACTAGCTCGATACCGTACGGGCAAGTTTTTGGGGAGGAAAATAAGGGGGAAAAAATCTGCCTCTGCCTACCAGCATCCATCGGTATTCCTCTGGCTAGCGTCCTGTCAGTGTGTGAGAGAGTTGAAGGCTGTTTGGAAACTGAAACAGTATTTGCTGTGTTGAGCAAGGAGCCTGGGTGTAGCTTAGCTCAACTGCTCTGTACTAAAGCTGCTTGGTGCTATGAAACTGAAACTCCTCTGCTTGTGTTTTGCATTGGGAAGAGATTTCTTTTCAGGTGGGGAGAGGGAAATAGAACTCCTTAGCATCAGAGCGTGTTAATAATAATAATGATAATGATAATAATAATAAATTTATTTATTTATTTGAATTTATATAATATAGGAAATGCTAATGCTCTGATGGTCATTTTGAAAAATCTTTTCTTAGTGAGCACCTAGAAACCAAGGGGAACATAAGGGCCAAATTTCAAGTTTGTAGGCTTTATGGTTCTGGAGATTTTGTGATGATGCATGAGGGGTATTTCACTTTTTTATTTATATCTATCTATTCTCCATTTTAAACCTTTCTCTTTGGCTTCTAAAAGGCTGAAACATTTTGATATTTGGTCAGTTTGTTGGGAGATTGGAGCAGTTTTGGGGTGTCGCAGCCCGTAGAATTTAATGATTCAGAAAAGGGGAAAAATGGTTTTAAAATCTGTGCTTGACTCCTCAGAGGCCTTTCTGGTTTGGCTTATTTTCACTGCTGGGGGAAGGAGGGAGGAAAGATAGGGAGGAAGAGTGGATGGCAGGAAGGAAGGAGGAAAGGAGAAATATGAGAAGGAGAAAGGGAGGGAGGGAAAAAGGAAGAGATGGAAAGTTAGGGGGAAGGAGAGGGCGAGAGGGAGCAAGGAAGGAGAAGAGGAAAGGGAAGGGAGGGAAAGAGGAAGGGAGGGTGAGTGGCAGGAAGGAGGACAGGAGGAAAGAAGGGAGGGTGGAAAGAGAAGGAAGAAGGAAGGAGGAAGAGATGGAAAAATATGGAAGGAGGGAGGAGAAGAAGGAAGAGAGGGAGGAAAGAAAGAAGGGATGGAAAGTGGCAGGAAGGAAGAGAGAAGGGGGAAAGGTGGAATAAGAAAAGGAGGAAGGGAAGAAGGAAGAGATGGAAAGAGAAGGAAGAAGGAAGAGTAAGAGTACAAAGGAGGAGGAGAGGAAAGAAGGGAAGGGAGGGAGGAATGAGGGAGGGAGGAAGAGATGGAAAAATAGGGAGAGAGGAGGAGAAGAGGGAGGGAAAAAGGAAGGGATGGAAAGAGAGGTGAGTGGTAGGAAGGAGGAGAGAAAGGGGGAGGGCGGAATAAGAGAAGGAGGGAGGGAAGGAAGGGAAGGAAGGAGGAAAGAAGGAAGAGATGGAAAAAGAAGGAAGGGTAAGAGTGCAAAGAAGGAGGAGAAGAGGAAAGAAGGGAAGGGAGGGAGAGGAATGAGGAGGGAAGGAGGGAGGAAGGAAGAGATGGAAAAATAGGGAGGGAGGAATGAGGAAAGGAAGGAAGAATGGAAAGAAAGAAAAGAAAAGAAAAAAACAAGTAATCTACGTTCTATTTTACTCTGAGAAATAGGTAGTTGACTGTGTGAACAAACCACGCTCAAACCACATCAGATTCCTCTTGATTTTTCCACCGATCTGGTCCTCCCGTTCTTTTTGGATCTTCCCAGTTTATTTATTTTATTTTATTTTTATTTATTTTTCTTTTCTTTTGTCAATTGCTTACAAGAGAATAGGTAAAAGTAAAAATAGAGTTATGAATACATGGATACATAATAAGAAAAAATAAAAAGAAACAATAGGACAGTTATCTTCTCTCTCTCTTCTCCCTGGACTGAGCCCCCTTTTCCCCCTTTTGAGGTTCAGTTCATTGCCGTGCGTGTGTGCGTGCATATGTGTGCATATTTCACGCACACGCATAGCCTCTGCAGAGATGTCTGTGAAAAGGAAAGGAAGGAAAACTTGGCCAGAGAGCATCCGTGACCCTCCCTCCGAGGCCGTGCATGTCCTGCGCAATTGGGGGCCTTCCTCTCTTCTACCCCACAGTGCCCCCCCACCCCCCACCCCTTTTCCTTCTCCTCCCCTTCTCCTGCATGTGGATTACGTGATGCTCCCCTCCCTCCCTCCCTCCCTCTTTCGTGGGGGGAGCTCATCCTTCCCCTCCATCTCCCTTTGCATTAGCTCAGCCTGGGAGCATCAGGGCCGAAGCCTCCTCCCATCGCCATGGCGACCGGAAGCAGGCTGGCCAAGGACCGGGCCTGATGATGCCTGAAACCCGAAGGGATGGAGAAGGGAAGCGGCAGGAATGGCTGACTCACCCTGATGCCAGCGCAGGGGTAGTGGGGGTCCAGAGCTCCGTCCCCTGCCTGAAACGGGGAGGGGGGCATCGTCCACCTGGGCAGGATGGGGGAGAAGGTGGATTACCAGCGGCTGGCCAGCCGGGAAGAGGAGGAGGAGATGGAAGGGCTCGGAAGAACCGCTTTGGCTGGCTTGGCAGGCCCCCTCCCTCCGGGGGCCAGACCTGACGTGTTGGCAGTGCCAAGGCAGAGGGTCAGTACTGGATGGAATGCAGTTGCTGAATCTCTCTCTCTCTCTCTCTTTCTCTCTCTCTCTCTCCCTCTCTCTCTCCTCTCTCTCTCTCTCTCCCCCTCTCTCTTCCTCTCTCTCTCTCTCTCTCTCTCCTCTCTCTCTCTCTCTCTCTCCCCCTCTCTCTTCCTCTCTCTCTCTCTCTCTCTCTCTCTCTCTCCCTCCCTCCCTCTCTCATGTGTGTGTGTCTTCCTTCCATCTCCCCATATCTAGCGTTCAGTTCTGCATCATTTCTATCAGTCTATTCTAACTATTTATTGATCTATCATCTGTTTATCGATCATTATCTCTGTCTCTCTCTGTATCAACCATATCTAGTTGTCTACCTGTCATCTCTAGTCCATATTTAGATATCAGCTCTCTTTGTCTGTCTATCTCTCTCTATCCATCCATCCATCTAATCTGTTTGTCTGCCTGTATATCTATCTTTCATCTATTATCCATCCCTCCATCTATATCATCTACCTACCTACCTACCTATGTTTTTCTGTCTGTCTATATCAATCATCTGTCTTTACCGTCCATCTCTATCATTTATATGTCTGTCTGTTCTATCTATCTATATCTATCAATCATCTATGTCTTTGTCTATATCTGTCATCTATCTCTAGCATCCATCGATCTATTATCTATATCTATCTATCTATCTATCTATCTATCTATCTATCTATCTATCTATCTATCTATCTATCTATCTATCTATTTATCTATCTATCTCTGTCTGTCTATATGTATCATCTATCTCTGCCATCCATCCACCCATCCATCAATCATCTATATCATTTATTTATTTTTTATTTATTTTATTTTTATTTAATTATTTTTATTGGTCAATTGCTTACAAGATAATAGGTATAAGTAAAAACATAGTTATGAATGCATGGATACTTATAAGAAAAATAATATATATATATAAAAAAATAATATATATATATAGAAAAATTATATATATATATATAGAAAAATTATATATATATATATAGAAAAATTATATATATATATATAGAAAAATTATATATATATATATAGAAAAATTATATATATATATATAGAAAAATTATATATATATATATATATATATATATATATATATATATATATATATAAAAGAAACATTAGGACAGGGACGGTAGGCATGTTGGTGCGCTTATACACGCCCCCTACAGACCTCTTAGGAAAGGGGTGAGGTCAATAGTAGACAGTCTAAGGTTAAAATTAACATGTCTGTCTCTATATCTATCTCTACCATCCATCCATCCATCTATTCATCTATCATCTATATCTATCTCTGTCTGTCTACATCTATTTATCTCTACCATCCATCCATCCATCCAACAATCTATCTCTATCATCTCTACCTATATTTGTCTGTATCTATCATCTATCTCTACCATCCAACCATCTATATCATCTATTTATCTAATCTATCATCCATCCATCTAGCAATCAATCAATCAATCATCTAAAATTTGAATATCACTCATTCAGAGCAGCGAGTTTGGGGCCTTGGGTGGCTTCCTCATCTCTAGAAGGCCCCGTGGCCTTTTTTTTGGGAGGGGGGTAGGGCCCCGTGTTTTGTGCCGGCAGAGCCTTGCAGCTGGAGGGGTCCCCGTGCCCCCCCCCCCATGCAGGAAGCAAGAAGTTCTGACTTGTGGGGGGGGGAGAGTGTCTCTGCTGGGGGGCTCCGGGGTTCGAGGCTGTCCCCCCTTCTTTCTGGCATGAGATTTAATCAATCAAGTCAGGGAAAAGAATCCCATCCAAGCCGCCTCTCTCAGTGTGGTCTTCCATCCATGCTGGACTTCTCCTCTGTGCTGGGGATGATGGGAAGTGAAGTCCAACCTGGCTTGAAGGGCTGCTGAACAGGTTTGGGGAGGTTACCCACTCCGTCGTCCATGTTCCACTCCTGGTATTGTCTATGAGAGATTCTCCGTCCTCCAGGTCTGGTTGGTCCCAAAGGCCCCCCCCCCCCCTTTTTTTTTTTTTCAGGAGACAACTGGACTTCCTTTGTTTTTCCTTGAAGTCGTTTCCCTTCTCCTCCAAGAAGCTTCCTCAGTTCTGACTGGAAGGTGGGGAAGGGAAGGATGGATGCTCCTTGCAGAAAAGCTGGTCATTTGCATCCTTCGAGAGGGTCGTTGAGGCCACTTGGAGGATTATTTGTGTCCTCAGGGTCACCCGAGTGGTGCAAAGGGTTCCCGAAGTCTGCAATTTTTCTCTGGAAAAGAGTGCCCATCCCAAATTGCGTAGCTAAAAAGCCTGTAGATTCTCAGTCATCCAGGCCGTGGTTGCATCAAGGACTCTACAGTCATCGCCATTCTCTTCCTCCTCCTCCTCTTCTCCACAGCCCCTCCCCTTCTAGCACTGGTGATGTTAGCTAGTTGGGTCATGAAACGTCTGCAAGAAAACCACCCAGCTCAGAATTCATTAGGGACCCTATAGTCCCCCCTCCCCTCTGCAAACCCCACTCTCTTCTAGCACTGATGATGTTCCCTAGCTGGGTCATGCGATGTCTGCAAAAAGCATCCAAGCTCAGAGAGTAATTAGGGCTATCAGTCCTCCTCCTCCCCCTATTTCTCCTCTCCACAAACCCCACTCTCTTCTAGCACTGATGATGTTCCCTAGTTGGGTCATGCAAAGTCTGCAAGAAAACCATCAAGCTTAAAGAGCCCAAGGACCCCACAGTTTTTTTCCTCCTCCTCCTCTTTCTCTTCCTCCTCTTCCTTCTCCTCTTCCTCCTCTCCCCCTCTCCCTTCTAGCAATGATGATGTTCCCTAGCTGGGTCATGAGATGTCTGCAAAAACCATCCAAGCTCAGAGAGCAACCAGGACCATCAGTCCTCTTCCTCTTCCTCCTCCTCCACTTCCTCCTCCTTCTCATCTTCCTCCTTTTCCTTTTTCTCCTCCTTTTCCTTCTCATCTTCCTCCTCCTCTTCCTCCTCCTAACCTTTCTCCTTTTTTTTCTTCCTCTTCTTCCTCCTTTTCCTTATCTTCCTCCTTCTCTTCCTCCTCCTCATCTTCCTCCTCTTCTTCCTCCTCTTCCTCCGTTCCCTTCTCATCTTCCTCCTCCTTTTCCTTTTTCTCCTCCACATCTTCCTCCTCTTTCTCCTCCTTCTCTTCCTCCTTTTCCTCCTCCTCCTCTCCACAACCCCCCCTCCCTTCTAGCCCTGATGATGTTCCCTAGTTAGGTAATCTTAACATCTGCAAGAAAACCACCCAGCTCAGAGAGCCCCCAAGGACCCCACAGTCCTCCTCCCACCTCCTCTCCACCCACCTCACTCCCTTCTAGCGCTGATGATGTTACCTAGTTGGGTCATGAAACGCCTGAAAATATCTATGGAGTTTCTCAGTCACCCAGGTCCTGGTTGTTCCAAAGGTTTTTTTTTTCCAAGAGGCAACTGGATTTTCTGGTTTTGTCTTTGAAGAAGAGTATTTTACGGGTCTGCTAGTTTAGTCACTGTGTTTGAAGAATGAAATAAGGTTGGTTTGGCATGATCTGTTTTTAACAAAACTCGTGCTGACTGCTAGTTATTACTTTACTTGTTTCTAGATGTTGGCAGAACTGGTTTTTTATTATCTTTTCCAGTATCTTCCCGGGTATTGATGTTAGGCTGTTTGGTCTATAGTTTCCTGGGTCTGTTTTTTTCTTCCTTTTTTGAAGATGGGAACCACACCAGCTCTTTTCTTTTATCTCCTGTCGCCATCTTTGTACCTTCGCCCAATATTTTCTGATTTCCTAGTTGGCTACGTTTTTGCTAATCTCGCTGGCGCTAAATGTCACCGATAGAACATTTTACGCTGGTTCTCTTTATAAGCTGTTAAACAAAAGTATTTCTAAGGTGTCCTAAATAACTCCAAAATAACAAGAGTCCTCAACGTACGACCACAATTGAGCCCCAAATCCCTGCTGTTAACGTGAGATGGCCGTTAAGTGAGCTTTGCCTCATTTGACAACCTTTCTCGCCTCAGTTGTTAAGCGGATCACTGCAGTTGATAAATCAGGAACACGGTCGTTAAGTGAATCTGCTTTCCCCCGTTGACGTTTGCTGGTCAGAAGGTCGCAAAAGGAGGATCCTGGGACACTGCGACCGTCGTAAGTATGAGTCAAGGGGCCAAGCAGCTGAATTTTGATCACGTGACCCTGGGGAGGCTGTGACGGCCGTAAGTGTGAAAACGGTCCTAAGTCGCTTTTTCCATTGCTGTGGTAATTTTGAACGGTCACTAAACGAACCGTTGTAAGTTGAAGACTGCCTGTAATGAAGAAATGCGCAGGTCAGACAAACCTTATTGCCTTGAAAAAGTGACTAACTCACAGGCAGTCCTCGACTTGCAACGGTCCACTTGGTGACTACGAAGTTACAACGGCACTGAGAAAAAAGGGGACTTACGACCGTTTTTCACACTTAACGACCAGTTCTCCATGGTCGTGATCAAAATTCAGACGCCTAGCCATTGACTCACATTTGTGATGGTCGCAGTGTCCTGGAGTCAACGCGATTTCCTTGTTTTGTGACCTTTTCACCCGCAAACAGGGGAAGCCGGATTCCACTTAAGAGCCGCTAACTAACAGTGACTAATTTACTCACTGCAGTGATTCACTTAACAACGGTGGCAAGAAAGGTTGTAAAACAGAGCAAAACCGGCTGGATGAACTGCCTTGCTTTAGGAACAGAAAATTTGGGGTGGGGGCTCCGTTGTGGTCGTACTTTCCTGTATTTTCCAACGTCAAGAGTATCCCACCCAAGACTACAAAAGGGATCATTGGACTACAAACCCCATCCTTCTCTGCTGGCACCTCCGCCTCTGAAACAGAGCCCTCCCCCCAGCCTTTCCCAGGTCTTTATTGGGGGGGTGTCATTGTACGGTGGGCCTCTCCCAGCTCACTTAGTGACGTGACACGAATCTCAGGAAGGGCAGGTTAATCCAGATTTGGCCTTTTCCACAGTGTACACAGATCTGAAAGGGTGTGAACATGACGGGCCAGATTCCTTTTTGACGGACACTGGGGATGGGGGGGGGAAGCAGATGGGGAGGGGGTGTGTGTGTGGCGCTTGGAAGGAACGAAGGAAGGAAGGAAGGAATAACAACT
Organism: Bungarus multicinctus; assembly: GCA_023653725.1. Taxonomy (NCBI): domain Eukaryota; kingdom Metazoa; phylum Chordata; class Lepidosauria; order Squamata; family Elapidae; genus Bungarus; species Bungarus multicinctus. The sequence goes on from CM042844.1 coordinate 3,449,243, forward strand.
TTGAAGTACTTGATGTTGTCTGAGATCGGTGGTTTTCTTGCAGGCATTTAATTACCCAACCAGGTAACATCCTCAGTGCTGAAAGGAAGGAGGGAGGGAGGGAAGGAAGGAAGGAAGGAAGGAATAAGAACTTTGAAGTACTTGATGTTCTCTGAGCTTGGTGGTTTTCTTGCAGGCATTTAATTACCCAACCAGGTAACATCTTCAGTGCTGGAAGAAAGGAGGGAAGAAGGGAGGGAGGGAAGGAAGGAAGGAAGGAAGGAAGGAAGGAAGGAAGGAAGGAAGGAAGGAATAAGAATTTTGAAGTACTTGATGTTCTCTGAGTTCAGTGGTTTTCTTGCAGGCAATTAATTACCCAACCAAGTAACATCTTCAATGCTGGAAGGAAGGGAACGGAAGGAAGGAAGGAAGGAAGGAAGGAAGGAAGGAAGGAAGAAATAAGAACTTTGAAGTACTTGATGTTGTTTGAGCTTGGTGGTTCTTTTGCAGGCATTTAATTACCCAACCAGTTAACATCTTCAGTGCTGGAAGGAAGGGAAGGGAAGGAAGTCTGGAGAGAAGACACGCTTTTAAATGATTTCCCAGCCCCACCACCGAGTTTGCCTTTTAAAAAAATCTGTTTCCCCCCCCTCCCTTTCATGTTTCGGGCGCCTGGCTTGTTTAGGGTGGTCTCTGGAATCAGAAGGTCTGAATTTGGGTAGGTGGGATGGGGGGGGAGGAGGGCAGGTGGATTTGGGATGAAGAGCAGAGATTCCCCCCACACACACAATCAATTTTTTCAAAATCTGGGGAGCGTCGGAACTGAGCCACAATGTGGAACCAGGAGAATTTGGCTTTCGGTGCAGGAGTGGAGTGTTGGGGGCTTTTGCTGGAAGATTTTTTTGGGGGGGAGGTGATTGGGATGGTTGGAGGAAGGGGCTGGGCTCATTCTCACAAATCGATGTCAGTCTGTTTGTGGTTATGATGCCGTGTCGGGTTTGCCAACATTAACCACTTTTAAGAATCGTGATCTCTTCAACTCCCAGAATTCTCCAGACCTTCATTTTTTTTTTTAGTCTAACTTTGAACAGTCCGCTAAACGAATGGTTATAAGTCAAGGACTGCCTGTGTGTTTTACCAGGATGGGAGGAAGTCAAGGGGAGAGAACTTTCAGGAAAAAGTGGAGTTGCCGATTTAAAGTAGATTGTTAAGGGGCTGCAGGAGCATCTTACAAAGCGGAAGATCATCTTATTTGAAATTGTTTGCTATGAGATAAGTGGCAAATAAATTTGATAGATTGGATTGGATGATGGATGGATGGATGGATGGATAGATAGATAAGAGATAGATAGATGGGCGGATGGATGGATGGATAGATGGATAAGAGATAGATGGGTGGATGGATGGATGGATGGATGGATAGATAGATGGATAAGAAAGGAGAGATTAGATGAGAGATGAGAGACAAATAGAGATGGATGGATGAATGGATGGATGGATGGATGGACGGTAGATAAAATGAGGTAGGTAAGTAGGTAAAGTATTAGATAGGTAGGTAGGTAGATGGATAAGAGAGATGAGAGATAGATTAGATGAGATAGAGATAGATAATATATAGAGATGGATGGATGGTAGATAAAGATAAATGAGGTTGGTTGATGGATGGATGGATGGATGGATGGATGGATAAGAGAGGAGAGATTAGATGAGAGATAGATAATGGATGCACGGTAGATAAAATGAGGTACATAGGTAGGGTACTAGACAGGTAGATAGATAATGGATAGATGGATGGATGGATGGATGGATAGACAGATGAGATAGATTAGATGAGATAGAGATAAGATAATGCATAGAGATGGATGGATGGTAGAGATAAATGAGAGGTAGGTAGAGTGATAGATAGATAGATAGATAGATAGATAGATAGATAGATAGATAGATAGATAGATAGATAGATAGATAGATAGATAGATAGATAGATAGATAGATAGATAGATAGATATGGATGGATGGATGGATGGATGGATGGATGGATGGATGGATAATAGATAGATAGATAGATAGATAGATAGATAGATAGATAGATAGATAGATAGATAGACAGACAGACAGACAGACAGACAGACAGACAGAGATATATTTATGTATCTATAGATACATAGATACATAGATAAAGAGATGGATTATATGAGAGATATAGATAGATGAGAGATAGATAAATAGATGAGAGATATAGAGATAGATAGATTAGATGGATGGATGGATTGTAGATGATAGATAGAGATAGATGAGATGAGAGAATAGATGAGAGAGAGAGAGAGAAAGATTGTTGATAGATGAGACACAGTACATGATAGAGATGATTGATAGATTGATAGATTATATAGATGAGAGAGAGAGAGAGAGAGAGAGAGAGAGAGGAGATAAATAGAGATAGACAGACAGATGGCAGACAAATATTTTTGGTGGTTGTGCTTCCCCTGACTGGCGAGAAACGGAGACAACATCTGGGCTGCGTCTTCGTAAACAGGAGCCAGGGGCTATTTTGGCAGACGCCTGGGCCCCGCGGCCCCCTCCAGCTGCCTCGGCAGGAAATTAGGACACCCCTCAAGCGAAGGAGACACTGGCTTTTCCTGCCTTGCTCCTCAGACAGGTTTGGGGGGTTGGGGGGCAGGACGTCTGCAGCAGCGCAGGTAATGCTCAGAGGGACGGACGCCAGGTAATGTCGAGCAGGTGAAAAGGAAATTCACCTCTGGCCAATCGGTCACATCCATACAGGTAGCTCTCGGACCCCAAATTTCCCTTAACCAGCCAGGCCGCGCGGTTGAGTGGGCTTTGCCCCTGTTTTACGACCTCCTTGCCACCGCCGTTAAGCGCATCGCTACAGTTTAGTGGGCATCTGGCTCCCCTCATTGGCTTTTTACCCTTTTTTTATAGTTTTATTATCGTTATCTCAGCCACTAATTTAATGTTTTTAATCGATTTTAACTTATATTTATATTTGTAATTGTAATTGTATTTGTAATTGTTTTTATTTGGGCCGTATACCGCCCCGAGTTCCAATTTGGGAGAGGGGGGCGGTATATAAGTTAAATAAATACTACTAAATACTTTGCTCGGTTGGAAGGTCGCAAAAGGGGATTGTGGTCTCACACAAACACACACACACACATACACACATACACCCAGGACACCGTCATAAATAGCAGCCAGTGGCCAAGCGTCGTAAGTGTGAAAAACGGTCGTAAGTCACTCCCCTCCCCCCCCCCCCCCCCCCCCCCGGTGCCGTCGTAACTGACAAGGGTGACGAAAGGAACGGTTGTAAATTGAGGATTATTTGAACCTTGGTAAAGCCTGGGAGTGGCCTGGCTTTCTTTGTTCATTGAAGTTGTTAATTGAGATTAACAGAGTTGGAAGGGACCTTGGAGGTCATCTAGTCCAACCCCCCCCACCCAAGCAGGAGGCCCTACACCATTCCTGATCGATGGCAGCCCTTCTTGAAAGCCTCCAGGGATGAAGCACCCATCATTTCCGAAGGGAACTTCTGTTCCATTCAATATAGAATAACAGAGTTGGAAGGGACCTCGTAAGTCATCTAGTCCAACCCCCACCCACCTACCCAAGCAGGAGACCCTAGACCATTTCTGATAGAGGGCAGTCTGGTCTCTTCTTGAGAGCCTCCAGGAATGAAGCTCCCACAATTTCTGAAGGCAACTTCTGTTCCATGGGTGGATTGTTCTCACTATCAGAAAGTTTCTCCTTATTTCCAGGTTGAATCTCTCCTTATTCAGTTTCCATTCATTCTTCCTTGTCTGATCTTCGGGTGCTTTGGAAAATAGCTTGACCCCTTCCTCCTCTCTGGGGCAGCCCCTCAAATATTGGAAGATACTCTCCTGTCCCCTCTGGTCCTTCTCTTCACTAGACTAACCAAGCCAAGTTCCTGCAAACATTCTTCGTATATTTGAGCCTCCAGTCCCCTCATCATCCTGCTTGCTCTTCTCTGCACTTATTCTAGAGTCTCAACATCTTTTTTATAGTGTGGTGACCTAAATTGGATGCAGTACTCTAGGTGTGGTCTTACTAAGGCTTTACAGAGTGGTATTAGCACCTCCCTTGATCTCGATTGTATCCCTCTGTTAACGCAACTTAGGATTGCATTGGCTTTTCTGGCTGCTGCTGCACACGGCTGGCTCCCGTTTAGCTGGTTGTCCACTAAGACTCCCAGATCCCTCTCCCAGTTCCTGCTATTGAGCCTGGTTTCACCCAGTCTGTATGTGTCCTTTGGGTTTTTCTTGCCTAAGTGGAGGACTTTACTTTTCTCTATGTTGAATTTCATTTTATTAGATACGGCCCAGTGTTCTAGTCTGTCAAGATCCATCTGGATCCTGAGCTTGTCTTCTTGGGTGTTGGCTGTTCCTGCCAGCTTAGTATCATTTTAGTAAATTTGGTAAGTTCCCCTTCTATTCCCTCATCTGAGTCGTTAATGAACTTCCTAGTGTTCAAGATTCAGAATCTTGACAGCTGTCCCAAGGAAAGATTGGTCAGTTTATACAGGACATCATAAGAATTTGGCCTTCCTTTTGTCAGCTTTCAATCCATCAATCAGAATCGAGTTGGAAGGGACCCTGAAGGTCTTCTAGTCCAACCCCCTGAGAACAGAGAAGAGCACCAAAGAGGATTAAAGACCTGGAGGATAAAACATACAAACAGTTGCAGGAGTTGGATATGCCTAGTCTAGAGAAAAGAAGGACCGGGCCAGGGGTGGGACATGATAGCAGTGTTTCAATATTTAAGGGGGAGCCCCAAAGAGTGGAGCAACCTATTCTCCAAAGAATCAGAAAGCAGGACAAGAAGCGATGGCTGGAAATTGTAACCAAGGAGAGAAGCAACCTGGAATTAAGGAGAAACTTCCTAACAGTGAGGAGAATTAACCAGCGGAACCACTTGCCACCAGAAGTTGCGGCTGCTCCATCACCGGAGGTTTTTAAGAAGAGACTGGACAGCCATTTATCTGGAATGTATATGGTTTCCTACTAGAGCAGGGGGCTGGACTAGAGGACCTCTGAGGTCCCTTCCCAACTCTGTTAATTCTGATTAGTCCAGGAGCGACTGGCTGGTTTGGGGACCAGAAATTGTGGTTTTGAAGAACTGGAGTTTCTCTTCGGTAAACAGGAAGATCCTGATAGGCCCCGATCGGCCTTCCCCGTCTCCCCTCCCCCTCCCCCTCCCTTTGCACGGATTTTAAATCCGGCCAGCTGTTCTCCCTGGGGTCCGTCTGGAAGACAAGAGCATAGTGTGCAGCCGCCAGGGCAGTTCAGAGGTCGTGTGGACAAACCCTCCTCCCGGCCTCCTCCTTTCCCAGCTGTGTTGACAAAGAGAGCGAAGAACTCCCAGGTGCTTTCGCTCCCCCATGCTGCTAGTCCTCAGCGTGATTTTACAGCAGGAAAGGACTCCCTCCCACACAGTTCCCGTGAACCCGGGGCCAGCTGTCAGTCTTGCTGTTTTCTCTCTTCTTGTGTTCCGAAAATGGAAGGGCGGCTTATTTTATGGGTTCCATTGGCGTAGCTCGCTTGGTTTTCCCATTTTAAAAACGTGTTCCACCATTCCCAGTAGACCTAAGAATTCCAGAGGTGTCAATCAAATAATCTATATCGATAAAAGCGAAATACCGCTCAGACATCATTACAAAATGTCCAGAACCGTCAAGTCTACAAACTTGAAATCTGGCCTGTATGTTCCTCTTGGCTTCTAGGGGCTCACTAAGAAAAGATCTTTCCAAATGACCATCAGAGCATTTAGAGTATTTCCTATATTATTATTATTATTATTATTAACACGCTCTGATGCTAAGGAGTTCTACTCCCCTTCCCCACCTGAAACTAAATCTACTCCAAATGCAAAACACAAGCAGAGGAGTTGTTTCAGTTTCACAGCCCCAAGCGGTTTTAGTACAGAACAGTTGAGCTAAGCCCCGCCCAGGGTGCTTGCTGTCTCCTTGCTCGCACAGCAAATACGGTTTCAGTTTCTAAACAGCCCTCGACTTCCTCACACAGAGACAGGACGCTAGCCAGGTGAATACCGATGGATGCTGGTAGGCAGAGGCAGAATTTTCCCTCCTTATTTCTCCCCCCCCCCCCCCCCCCAAAAAAAAAAAAACCTAACCCGAGAACATAGTTTCGTAGTGAAGCAGGGGTATCCAGCTAGTACAACATAAAAGTCACCAACAACTTTTTAAAACCTCCAGGTCATAATGGTCATGAAAGGATAAATATTTCAAGAGTGATCCTGCTATTTTTTTCAACCCTGGGAAGCAAAAAAAGCTGATAGATAAATTACCGATTTCCAGTTATTATTATTTTTTAATTTACATACTCGTACGTTAACCTTGTTTGTGGACAATTCACAGAGCAGTGGTAGGCAACCCAGCAAATTTTGCCTCCACAAGTTGTGAATGCTCCCACACTGGGAGTTTTTCAGAAGAAACTGGACAGCCATTTGTCTGAAATATGGTATTGGGTTTCTTGCCTGAGCACGGGGCTGGACTAGAAGACCTCCAAGGTCCCTTCCAACTCTGTTATTCTATTCTATATCCTCTTCTCTTCTATTTTCTCTTCTGCTCTCTTCTTTCACTTCTATTATTTCTCTTCTATGTACTATTCTATTCTGCATTCTATTCTATATTCTTACTCAACTCTACTCTACATCCAGGAGAGAAATTTGGAACTAACTATAGTAGAGTTGTCCATAAATCCTTTGTTATGCCATTTGTTGTGTTTAATGCACCAAGAGAGCAAGTCAAGCAAGAATGGATAGGAAGCAAGTCAAGCAAGAATGGATAGGAACTCATCAAGGAGAGAAGCAACCTGGAATTAAGGAGAAACTTCCCTACAGTGAGGACAATTAACCAGTGGAACAGCTTGCCACTAGAAGTGCTCCATCACTGGAGGTTTTTTTAAGAACAGTTGAGAAAGTCCAGAAATATTTCACAAGAAGAGTTCTCCACTCCTCTACTCGTTGCAGAATACCTTATGCCACTAGACTTGAAATTCTAGACCTAGAAAACCTACAACTACGCCGCCTTCGGTCCGATCTAAGTAGAGTATATAAAATCATACATTGCAATGTCCTACCTGTCAATGAATATTTCAAGCTTCAACCATAACAACACAAGAGCACACAATAGATACAAACTCAAGGTTAACCTCACCAAACTTGATTGCAGGAAATACGACTTCAGCCACAGAGTGGTCAATGTCTGGAATACTCTACCTGACTCTGTGGTTTCTTCCCCAAACCCCAAAAACTTTAACCTTAGACTGTCTACTATTGACCTCCTCACCCCTTTCCTAAGAGGTCTGTAGGGGGCCTGCATAAGCGCACCAACGTGCCCACCGTCCCTGTCCTATTGTTTCTTTTATTTTTCTTATATGTACCCATTTCATGTATTCATAACTATGTATATACTCATATTATCTTGTAAGCGATTGACAAATCAAATCAAAATATATAAAGTATAAATATAAAGCGACTGAGCAGCCACCTGTCTCAAATTGCATAGGATTTCCTGCCTGAGCAGGGGTTGGACTAGAAGACCTCCAAGGTTCCCTCCCCCCCCCCCCCCCCCCCTTCCAGCTCTATTCTGATTTCAGCGCCCACGACTGGGTGGGATTTGCAAACTAAACTTTGGAAAAAACGTAAAACTGGAAAGGGACTTCTAAAGGTCATCCATCCCAACCCGCCAGCCTTACTTACACCAGCCGTCCTGGACCAACAAGAGTTGTCCAACCTCTTTGAATTTTCTAGAAGCTTTTGGCCAGCCCTGTATCCTCCTCGGCCCTGGGAAAATTTGGCAGCAGAGACGATGTTTGGATGTTTGCGTCTCGTATGGTGGCTTTTTCCAGTCCAGCATCGCTCCACCTCCGTCTGGCTCGGCTTCCCAGGGAAAGGAGGTCATCTTTTCAGGAAACTTCTCTTTCTCCATCTTCTCCAGAGTGGGAAGTCGCCGGGAAGCCTGTCTTTTTTTGTTTTGTTTTGTTTTGTTTTTTGCAAAAATTTAAAAAAAAAACCTCAAAACAAAACATTCCCTCTCAGAGCCTCACAGGAAATTGTCTGTCCAGCCCCGGTTTTTTAATTGCAACCTCTTGGCAGCCGCCCCACCGTGCATTCCCGGGCAAATACCAAGGGGTCTGTCTTGCAGGCTGGCTGACTGGTTAGGGGTGGGGGTGGCCGGGAGGAGGGAGTAGAGTGGCCTTCTCCCCCCCCCCCCTCCCTCCCTCCCTCCCTCCCCCCAAGGGACTGTGACCGGAGGGGAGGAGAGAGGAGGAAGAACACGCCTGCTGGCACGCCACAAGTCTCCGCTGTGAAAGCACAAGAAGATTATTATTATTATTATTTTCTCTCGTCTTCGCCCGGTTGCAAGAATCTCCTTCGCTCGGGAAAAGTTGCAAAGGGACAGGGAACAGCGGATTATTATTACCCCACATTGCACGCACACACACACACAAATACCCCAGATCCTGTGAGTGGCTTGCAGGGGGAGGTTTTTGCCAAGGAGGGTTGGGGTGCAAGCAGGAAGAGAGGTGGCCGGAGAATTCGGACGGCAGCTTTTGGGGTTATTTTTTATTTTATTTTATTTTATTTTTTTGAAGTTTGTTTTGGTGGTGGAAAAGGAGAAGACAAGAGGCGAGAGAAGGCAAGGCGAGAAGCGATGGCTGGAAATTGTAACCAAGGAGAGAAGCAACCCGGAATGAAGGAGCAACTTCCTAAGAGTGAGGACAATTAACCGGCGGAACTGCTTGCCACTAGAAGTTGCGGCTGCTCCATCGCCGGAGGTTTTTTAAGAGGAAATGAGACAGCCATTTGTCCATAACGATAATAGGGTCTCCTAGGGTTGGACTAGAAGACCTCCAAGGTCCCTTTCCAACTCTGCTACTCTTGTTATTTTTGAGAGGCTGCCACAAAGAAGAGCGGGGTCAAATTATTCTCCAAAGCACCAGAAGGGCAAGACAAGAAGCAACGGGTGGAAACTTAACCAAGGAGAGAAGCAACCTGGAATTAAACTTCCTAAGAGCGAGGACAATTAACCAGTGGAACTGCTTGCCACCAGAAGTTGTGGATGCTCCCATCGCCGGAAGCTTTTAAGAAGAGATTGGGCAGCCATTTGTCTGAAACGCGGCATAGGTTCTCTCCTGCTTGAGCAGCGGGGGTGGACTAGAAGGCCTCCCCAGATCCCTTCCAGCTCAAATCTGATTGATTGACAAGCAGGATGGTTCAAGGGATCCGTTGGCTGATGGTTCCGGGTTTTTCTGGGGCCTAGGATGGAAGACGGGGATCCTGGCAAGGGAATTTGGGATCCTGTGTGCCTAAATGGATCTTCTGATTATCTCCCATGAAGCCAGCACTGGATGATGGTTGGATTTTGCCTTTTGGGAGATTTACTGAATCGGTAACAAGTTTTTTGAGGATTTGGCCTGCAGTTTTTCTAAGCGTCCCCTAATCTCCCTTTGGTTGCGCCACTCGAATCCAGAACAGAGACGGACAAGAGGCTGGTTGGATAGCAGGGACCAACATTTCCAAATCGCCCAAAAGCAGGACAAGAAGCAACGGATGGAAACCAAACAAGGAGAGAAACAACCTGGAAATAAGGAGAAACTTCCTGATATTGAGGATAATTAGCCAGTGGAACTGCTTGCCACCAGGGGTTGTGGGTGCTCCATCCCTGGAAGATTTTTTTTTTTTTTTAAAAAAGAGATTGGATAATCCATTTGCCTGGAATGGTCTAGGGTCTCCTGCTTGAACAGGGGGGGTTGGACTAGAAGACCTCTTGAGGTCCCCTTCCAGTTCTGCTCTTCTGTGACCTGCCCAGCCAGGATGCAGCGTTTTGAGGCCTGGCGTCGGTCCTTCCCGTTTCTTTCCCGTTTCCGGGTATACAAGGTAAGGGAGACCCAGGACATCGCCCCAAATCTTCCCCTTTGCTTTCTCCTGTTGTCCCCAGTGTGTCTTTGGTTCCGGAATGCAGCTTGGCTGGCTTGCTAGAGTCATCTGCAGCAACCCCAATTCCTGTGCTGGTGGGGTGCTATACGATCGACCGGGATTTAGGAAATTCGCCTCGTAGATTTTTAAAAAGGGGGAATTCTTTTCCTGAAGGAAAAGGAAGATATTTTCCTTGTATTAATGTCTCCGCTTCCTTTAGAGAGCTGTAGAGCCTCCTTAGACAGCAGAAGTCAGCTGAAAAAAGGGATACACGGACCAAAGAAGGCTGAATCTGCCGTCTTTCATCCGCAACTGTCTGTTTACTACATAGTACAGGCAGTCCTCGATTTAACGCCCAGAATTGGGACCGGTTTCCATTGTTTAGCAAAGCGGTTGTTAAGTGAGCCAGACCTGATTTTACATCCATTTTGGCCACAAATCTTAAAACGAATCGCTGTCGTTCTTAAGTGAGCCATGCAGTCATTAGCTGAATCCTATTTTCCCCATTTACAGGTGGTCCTTGATTTATGACCCTCATTGAACCCAAAGTTTACGTGCTGAAGCAAGGCGTTAAGTGAGTTTTGTCCTCGTTTTACGACCTTTCTTGCCACAGTTCTTAACACTGGAGTTGTGAAGTTCGTCTTGCGGTCGTTAAATGAATCTGGTTTCCCCGTGGACTTTGCTCGTCAAAAGGTTGTAAAAGGGGATCACGTGACCCCCCCCGGGACACTGGGACCGTCGTAAATACGAGTCCTTTGCCAAGCGCCTGAATTTTGATCAGGAAACCACGGGTCACAAGGGTGAAAAACACAATTCACTTTTTTCAACAGCTGGTGTAACTTTGAACAGTCACTAAACGAATGGTTGTAAGCCGAGGCCTACCTGCACCTCAGAATTTGCTCAGAAAGACCAGGTTCGGAGGTCTGTCCGTCATAAACCCGAGGACTGGTTGTAAATCCCTTTTTTGCAGTGCCAAAGAGTAACTAACCAAGCCATTGTAAGTTGAGGCCTGCCTGTAGCTCAGAATTTGCTCAGAAAGACCAGGTTCGGAGGCCTGTCCGTCATAAACCTGAGGACTGGTTATAAGTCCCTTTTTTTGCAGTGCCAAATAGTCACTAACCAAGCCGTTGTAAGTCGAGACCTGCCCGCAGCTCAGAATTTGTTACTGAAAGAGCAGGTTGGGAGCCCATCCGCCCTAAATCCACCCAGCTCAGTCCTTCTCGCAAACAGATGTGGCCCAGATAACGTGGGAATGACAACGTTCAGGATACTGACGGACACTGAGGAAGGCTCCGAGTTGCGTAAGCTTCTTCAGGCCTCCCTTGTAAACTTTCTCAGCCGTGTCCCAAATGGAAAGAAGCCTGACCTGACCCAGTTCGTCTCCAAACAACACTGTGAAGGGGGAGTAAGTTACTCATTGCTCATTTCCTCTCCAGACTCCCTGTTGGTCTCTCGCCAAGGCATTCTTGGCCCAAAAAGTTTTGTTTTTAATGGCTGCAACATCTGGGAATGCGGGACCCCCAGGGAGGCACTGGGGGGCAGCAGAGAGTCATTCGCGGAGTGGGGGGGGGGGGGGTTGGCGGCAGACTTTTGGACAGGTGTCCGCATTCAGACATACAGGTCAGGTAAACCTGTTCGGCTGCTGCGCTTGGGAGGAAGGTTTGCGACGGGCGGCTGGTTGTTGTCGTTGTGGAAGTGGAAAATTTTTCAGGCCTTGAAGAGACCAGAGTGGGGGGGGGGGGCGGGGGGGGGAAAGGCCGGAAAGAGAGAGAAAGTCACTTTTGAGACTTTTCAAGAAGAGATTGTGGATTGCCATTTGTCAGAAATGGTGTGTGGGGTCTCCTGCTTGAGCTGGGGCGGGGGGTTGGACTAGATGACCTACAGGGTCCCTTCCAACACTGTTAATGTATAAAGAAGGCTTGGTTTAAAAGGAGGGAAATAGGCAGACTGTTGGCAGAGGGCTGTGTTTGGAAGCGCTTTGATTTATTGTTATTTTATATTTTTTTTAAAAAATGTTTAGTACTCATTTGTATCTCTCCTTTATTGTTTTAATTTGTAAGCCAAAGAGGCAGGCATACCTCCTCTCTTTATTTTCCTCCTCTCTTTATTTTCCACACATCAACCCTGTGAGGTGGATTCCTTCCTCCCTCTCTCCGTCCCTCCCTCTCTTTTTCGCATTCTTGCTTCCTTCCTTCCTCCCTCTTTCCATCTGCTTCCTTTTTCTTCCTCTCTGCTTTCCTTTCTTCCTTCTCATTCCCATCTCGTTTCTCCCTCCCTCCCTCCTTCCTTCATTTCTTCTCTCCTTTTCTCATCGCCTCTCTTTTCTTCTTTCCCTCCCTCCTTTCCATTCCCAGGTCTGCCCTCCCTCCTTTCCTTCCCTCCCCTATCTTTCCTTCCTTCCTTTCTCTCCCTTCTGCTCCTTCCTTCCTTTCCTTCATTTTTTCTTTCCTTCATTCCTTCCCCTATCCTTCTTTCCTTCCCTCACTTTTACTTTCTCCCTTCCATTTTTTATTCCTTCCCTTCCTTCCTTCCCCTATCCATCCATTCTTCCTGCCTTCCTTCCCCCACTCTTCTCCCTTCCATTTTTCCTTCCTTCCTTCCTTCCCCTATTCGTCCATCCTTCCTTCTTTCCTCCCCCGACTCTTGTTTTCTCCCTTCCATTTTTTTCTTCCTTCCTTCCTCTATCCATCCATTCTTCCTTCCTTCCCCCAATCTTCCTTTCTCCCTTCCATTTTTTCTTCCTTTCCTTCCTTCTTTTCCCCTATCCTTCCTTCCTTCCTTTCCACACTCTTCCTTTCTCCTTTTTTTTTCTTCCTTTCCTTCCTTCCTCTATCCTTCCTTCCTTCCCCCATTCTTCCTTTCTCCCTCCATTTTTTCTTTCTTTCCTTCCTTCTTTTCCCCTATCTATCCTTCCTTCCTTCCTTTCCCTATCCTTCCTTCCCCGCGCTGTTTCTCCTTTTCTTCCTCGTTTTTTTCTTCCTTTCCTTCCTCTATCCTTCGTCCCCCATTCTTCCTTTCTCCTTTCCCATTTTTTCTTTTTTCCCTTCCTTCTTTTCCCCTATCTATCCTTCCTTCCTTCCTTTCCCTATCCTTCCTTCCCGCGCTCTTCCTTTCTCCTTTTTTTTTCTTCCTTTCCTTCCTTCCTCTATCCTTCCTTCCTTCCCCCATTCTTCCTTTCTCCTTTCCTTTTTCTTCCTTTCCCTTCCTTCTTTTCCCCTATCCTTCCTTCCTTCCTTTTCCCTATATTCCTGCCCCCCCGCGCTTCTTCCTTTATCTTTTTCCTTTTTTTCTTCCCTTTCCTTCCTTCCTCTATCCTTCCTCTCCTTCCCCCCCATTCTTCCTTTCTCCCTCCATTTTTTCTTTCTTCCTTCCTATCCTTTCCTCCTTCGATCCCTTCCTTTCCTTCCTTCCTTCCGCCTTTACTTCCTTTCTCCTTTCCATTTTTTCTTCCTTTCCTTCCTTCCTCTATCCTTCCTTCCTTCCCCCATTCTTCCTTTCTCCTTTCCATTTTTTCTTCCTTTCCTTCCTTCTTTTCCCCTATCTATCCTTCCTTCCTTCCTTTCCCTATCCTTCCTTCCCCCATTCTTCCTTTCTCCTTTCCATTTTTTCTTCCTTTCCTTCCTTCTTTTCCCCTATCTATCCTTCCTTCCTTCCTTCCCCTATCCTTCCTTCCTGCACTCTTCCTTTCTCCTTTTTTTCTTCCTTCCCTTCCTTCCCTTCCTTTCCTTCCCTTCTTCCTTCCATTTTTCTTCCTTTCCTTCCTTCTTTTCCCTATCTATCCTTCCTTCTTCCTTTCCCGATCCTCCTTCCGCGCCTTTCCTTTCTCCTTTTTTTCTTCCTTCCCTTCCTTCCTTATCCTTCTCCTTCCCCCATTTCTTCCTTCCTTCCCTTTCCCTTTTTTCTTCCCTTTCCTTCCGTTCCTTTTCCTGCCTATCCTCTCCTTCCTTCTTTTTCCTTCCTCCTTCCTTCCCCTCATTCCTTTCTCCTTTTTTTCTTCCTTCTTCCTTATCCGCTTCCTTCCTTCTATCCTTCCTTTTCCTTCTCCCCTTCCATGCACTTTTCTCCTTTTTTCCTTTCTTCTTCTTCCTTCCCCTATTCTCCTTTCTCTTCCATTTTTACCTGTTCTTTTTTCCCCTTCTATCCTTCCTTCCTCCTTCCCTTCCTTCCCGCGCTCTCCTTTCTTTCTCTTTTTTTCTTCCTTCCTTTCCTTCCTTCCTCCCTTCCTTCCCCCATTCTTCCTTTCTCCCTTCCATTTTTTCTTCCTTTCCTTCCTTCTTTTCCCCTATCTATCCTTCCTTCCTTCCTTTCCCTATCCTTCCTTCCCGCGCTCTTCCTTTCTCCTTTTTTTTTCTTTTCCTTTTCCTTCCTATCCCTCCTTCCCCCATTCTTCCTTTTCCCTTGCCATTTTTTCTTCTTCTTTCCTTTCTTCTTTTCCCTATCCTATCCTTCCTTCCTTCCTTCCTCCTTCCCGCGCTATCTTCCTTTCTCCTTTTTTTTTCTTCCTTTCCTTCCTTCCTCTTATCCTTCCTCCTTCCTTCCCCCATTTTCTTCCTTTCCCCCTTCCACTTTTTCTTTCTTTCTTTCCTTTCTTCTCTTCCTTCCCCTATCCATCCAGTCTTCCTTCCTTATTTCCTTCCTCTCCCTGTTCTTGCTTTCCCCCTTCCTTCCTTCCCTCTTTCCCTCTCTCTTTCCCTCTTTATTTCTTCTCACCTCGCAATCTTTTCTCCTCTCCGGCTGCAAATCTTCCCCTGCTCCATTCGCACTGACTGATGTGCTTGTTCAACTTAACATTGGCACGCTTGGCGTTGGCAGCTGGGTGGTGTCACTTCTGTGATTTCTCCAGGGTGCCACTGGCACAACTTTCTTTTCGCAGCCCGGAAAAATGGATGAATTCACATGCCCGGGGGGGGGGGGTGTCCGGTGTGGGCAGGCACACCCAGCCCCTGTGCCAGGGGTCCTAGGGAAACCATTGTTTCCTTTTGCAGGGCTGGTGGGTTGAAGGGAATGGGGGGGGGGATTTGTCCAGGGAGGAACAGCTGCTGACCTTGGAAGGGAGACAAACAGGCCTCCAGAAAAGGGCAGCTGTTCAACTGGGAGAGCCAGTTTGAATGGCCTTCAGATAAGGCAGGCGCACCTGCAGTTGCAGGCCAGATGTTCAAGAGAAAAAGGACGGAAGCCAAAAAAAAAATGGGAACAGATACATGAATCATGCAAAAGAACTTGCTGATGGAAAGCCAATTTAAGGGATAAAGAGGAGAAGGAGGGAGGGAAAGGAAGGAGGGAAGGAAGGAATAGAATTGAAGAGAATTGGGGAGGTGTTATTGGCCAAGTGTGATTGGACACACAAGGGACTTGTCTTGATGCATATGCTCAGCCCCCTCTCTAAGCGGTTTACAGAGTCAGCCTCTTGCTCCCAACAATCTCGGTCCTCATTTTACCGACCCTGGAAGGACAGAAGGCTGAGTCAATCTCGAGCTGGTCAGGATCAAACTTGACTGTGGGCAGAGTCAGCCTGCAATGCTGCATTCTGACTGCTGCGCCACCACGGCTCCTCCCTCCCTTCGTTCCTTCCTTTCTTCCTTCCTTACTTCCTAAAGGTATATAAAGCAGTATGTAAGTCTAAGGGCCACTGCCCGCCCTTCCGTCCTTCCTTCCTTCCTTCCTTCCTAAAGGTATATAAAGCAGTATATAAGTCTAAGGGCCGTTGCGCTTCCTTCCTTCCTTCCTTCCTTCCTTCCTTCCTTCCTTCCTTCCTTCCTTCCTAAAGGTATATAAAGCAGTATATAAGTCTAAGGGCCACTGCCCGCCCTTCCGTCCTTCCTTCCGTCCTTCCTTCCTTCCTTCCTTCCTAAACGTATATAAAGCAGTATATAAGTCTAAGGGCCGTTGCGCTTCCTTCCTTCCTTCCTTCCTTCCTAAAGGTATATAAAGCAGTATATAAGTCTAAGGGCCATTGCCCTTCTCCTTCCTTCCTTCCTTCCTTTCCTATTTTCCTACCTTCTCTCTGTCTCTGTTTTCCTTCCTTCTCTCTGTTTCCTTCCTTCCTTCCTTCCTTCCTTCCTTCCTTCCTTCCTTCTCTCTGTCTGTTTTCCTTCCTTCTCTCTGTTTCCTTCCACCATTCCATTCTTTCTTTCTTTCTTTCTTTCTTTCTTTCTTTCTTTCTTTCTTTCTTTCTTTCTTTCTTTCTTTCTTTCTTTCTTTCTTTCTTTTCTTTCTTTCTTTCTTTGTTTCTTGCTAGTTTTCTTTTCTCTTTCTTCTGTTTTTCTGCCTTCTCTCCTCCTTCCATCCGTTTTCCCTTCCCTTCCTTCTTTCTTTACGGTGTCCTGTTGTCCTTCCTTCCTTCCTTCCGTCTCCTTCCTTCCTTCCTTCCTTCCTTCCCAATAGCAACAGCACTTACTTGTATATACAGCTTCACAGTGCACAGTCAGCCTCTTGCCCCCAACACTCTGGCTCCTCATTTTATTGTCCTCGGAAGGACGGAAGGCTGAGTCAACCTCGAGCCAGTCAGGATCGAACTGCAGGCTGTGGGCAGAGTTTGCCTGCCGGGCTGTATTCTAACCAGGAAGGAATTGAAGACCGGTGAGAACAAATTAACCAGAGGAACGACTTGCCTCCGGAACTTGTGGCTGCTCCCATCACTGGAGGTTTTTAAGAAGAAACCGGACGGCCATTTGTCTGAGGTTTATAAGGCCTCCTGCTTACCCAGGAGGGTGGACTAGAAGACCTCCCAAGGTCCCTTCCAGCTCCGTTCTGATGGTTTGAGACTCGATTGTTATTCCAAGCGTAGTTTTATTTATTTATTTATTTATTTATTTATTTATTTATTTATTTATTTATTTATTTATTTATTTATTTATTTATTAATTAAACTTATATACCGCCCTATTTCCCTGACATATCGCCCTATTTACCTCCTCCCCCTTGCAAAAATAAATTAAAAAAGCTGAATGCTGGCATTGGAATGTTCCTCCCTCCTTCCTCTTCCTCTTCCTCCTCCTCCTCCTCCTTCCCACCCCCCAACCTTTTCTGCATGTTTTAACTGCTCCATCCCAACCTCCCTCCTCCGGACCGGTTCCCAGGACTTCCCGAGAACGGTCATTTCCTGCACGGTCGGTCGCAGCCACCGAGCGGTTTGTGATGCAAAATCCAGAATCGGCTTGGCAGGGTTCAGTGTTTTTTTTTCCCTCCGTGAGGCGCATGTGGAATCATTCTTTGTTTTTTTGAACCCCAAACAGAAGCCCCATTTATCTCCCGGGCACGATGCGCCTCTTGGAGGGGGTGGGGGTGGGGGCTGGACACCCACTTCCCCTTGGGTGGAAACGGAGGAGGAGGAGGAGGGTGGGGGGGTTGGCTGCTGGTGAAGGTGCCAGCTGCAAGCTTCGTTTTGTGCCGGACCCTGCGTTTGTGACGTGCACACATGGCAAAGGAGGGCGGGGGGGGGGGCAGGTTATGAGGGGGCCTGGGAAATAGGAAGCGAGTTTCCTCTCCGTAGGCAAGCATTGGAGCCGTTTCAAGTTTAGCTGCTTTATTTGCATCCTGCCTTTAGTATTATTTTTATTATTATTATTATTTTGCAAAAAGTAAAAAAAACACAAAAAAAAACCCCACCCCAGGTGCAGAAAAAGGCATCAAACTTAAGGTGATAACACTTCTTCCTCCTCTAATTTTCTACATAGCAGCAACCATGCAAGGTGGGCTGGGAGAAGACAGAGGGATTGGCTCATTCATTTAACTTTCCTGCCTAAGGCAGGACTGGAACTCGCTACCACCTGGTGATTGGCCCAGAGTCACTCAGGTGAGACTAGAATGCATCGTTTCTTGGTGATTGGCCCAAAGTCACCCAATTAGGCAGGACTAGAACGCACCGTCTCCTAGTGATTGGCCCAAAGTCACTCAGTTAGGTGAGACTAGAATGCATCGTTTCCTGGTGATTGGCCCAAAGTCACCCAATTAGGCAGGACTAGAACGCACCGTCTCCTAGTGATTGGCCCAAAGTCACTCAGTTAGGTGAGACTAGAACGCATCGTTTCCTGGTGATTGGCCCAAAGTCCCCCAATTAGGCAGGACTAGAACGCACCGTCTCCTAGTGATTGGCCCGAAGTCACTCAGTTAGGTGAGACTAGAACGCATCGTTTCCTGGTGATTGGCCCAAAGTCCCCCAATTAGGCAGGACTAGAACGCACCGTCTCCTAGTGATTGGCCCAAAGTCACTCACTTAAACGGGATAAGAACGCATCGTTTCCTGGTGATTGGCCCAAAGTCACCCAATTAGGCAGGACTAGAACGCACCGTCTCCTAGTGATTGGCCCAAAGTCACTCAGTTAGGTGAGACTAGAACGCATCGTTTCCTGGTGATTGGCCCAAAGTCCCCCAATTAGGCAGGACTAGAACTCACCATCTCCTGGGGATTGGCCCAAAGTCACTCACTTAAACGGGATAAGAACGCATCGTTTCCTGGTAATTGGCCCAGACTCACCCAATTAGGCAGGACTAGAACTCACCGTCTCCTGGTGATTGGCCCACAGTCACTCAGGTAGGCAGGACTAGAACTCCCTGGCTCCTGGTGATTGGCCCAAAGTTACCCAATTAGGTGGGACTAGAACTCACCATCTCCTGGTGATTGGCCAAAGTCACCCACTTAAGCGGGATAAGAAGGCATCGTTTCCTGGTGATTGGCCCAAAGTCACCCAGTTAGGCGGGATAAGAACACATCGTTTCCTGGTGATTGGCCCAAAGTCACGCAATTAGGCAGGACTAGAACTCACCGTCTCCTGGTGATTGGCCCAAAGTCACCCAGTTAGGCGGGATAAGAACGCATCGTTTCCTGGTGATTGGCCCAAAGTCACGCAATTAGGCAGGACTAGAACTCACTGTCTCCTGGTGATTGGCCCAAAGTCACCCAGTTAGGCGGGATAAGAACGCATCGTTTCCTGGTGATTGGCCCAAAGTCACGCAATTAGGCAGGAGTAGAACTCACCGTCTCCTGGTGACTGGCCCAAAGTCACCCAGTTAGGCAGGACTAGAACTCACCGTCTCCTAGTGATTGGCCCAAAGTCACTCAGTTAGGCAGGACTAGAACTCCCTGGCTCCTGGTGATTGGCCCAAAGTCACCCAATTAGGCGGGACTAGAACTCCCTGGCTCCTGGTGATTGGCCCAAAGTCACCCAGCTGGCGTTGATGCGTAAGGTGCAATTAGAACTCACTGTCTTCCCAATTTCTAGCCCAGGCAAGAAAACCGCCAAGCTCAGGGAGCACCAAGGACTCCCCAGAAGTGATGCCATGTGTCTGGTGACACCATTGTGCAAACAATCAAGAGTGTTTGTGTCACTGGTCACATCCCCATGGCTTCACCTTCACTCTCCCCTTGGGTGGCCTCCCTCATTTTTATATGCCAGGGGAGTTCTGGGAATTGAAGTCCAACCGCTTTGGAGTTTAGCAGGGCGAAGAAAGTTGGTGAGAAAACGTGGGCGATTCACCACGGAAGGTGAGGTCATTTAGAATTGGGGTTTTCAACCTTGGCAACATTACGCCTGGAGAACTTCAACTCCCAGAATCCCCCAGCCAGCATAGCTTACTCTCTTGTAATCCCTTCCTCTGCAATCTCTCACCACTTTGGAGGGACAAGAGAGAAAGAAACTGACATGGCTGGCTGGAGAATTCTGGGCGTTGAAGTCCTCCAGGCTTAAAAGTTGCCATAGTTGGTGGACTCCATCCACATCTAGAAGAGAGGTCTCCGGCCATGGCCAACTAAAGACCTCTGGACTTCAACTCCCAGAGTTCCCCAGCCAGAATGCTGGGAGTTGATCCGTAGGTCTTCAGGTTTCCATGGTAGATCACTCTCGACCCATAACATCTGCAGGGTTCCACTAAGAAGGCCGAGCAATGGTATAATAATAGAACTTCCTCCAGAAGTTCTCTAGAAGTTCTCCAGTGGTCTTGAGATGGTCGTATAACTAGTCTGGCTGGTGTTTTGGCGTCTTCTCTGCCTCCGCGGTCAACGTTTAGCTCTTCCAGAGGATTTAGGAGGACCCAAAACTTCTCTTCCTTGAGGAGCACTTCCTCTTCAAACCAAGTGGTCTTTGCTGGTGGCCGCCCATCGTGACGTGACTCTCTTCCTTTCCAGAAGCTGAGCTCTGGCATGCAGGCGGATGAAGGGACCGACTGGTTACTCGAACTCCTGACCGAAGTCCAGCTTCAGCAGTACTTCCTCCGGATCCGCGATGACCTCAACGTCACTCGCCTGTCGCACTTCGAGTATGTCAAGAATGAGGACCTGGAGAAAATCGGAATGGGGAGACCGGGTGAGTGGACCTCCAGCTCAATCCCACCTCCTTGGACCCAGAAGTTTTGCAAAATATTGGGGTGGAAAGGAGCAATTGTGGGGTTTTGTGATTTTGCAACGGTCATTAAGGAGGCCAAGCTTTCTTTCCCTAAGTGAGATGGTTGTTAAGTGGGTTTTGCCTCATTTTACGACCTTTTGTGCCACGGTTGTTGAGCGAATCCCTGCAGTTGTTAAGCGAGTGAGTCTGGATTCTCCATTGATGTTGTGGTTCGCTGGCAGCTGGTGCAGACGGCAGAGGAATCGGATAGTGAGGAAGAAAAGGGATCAGTCCGGGAGTCTGAGGAAGACTCGGACAAGGGTCCTGCGTCCCATGCAGAGCTGGAGACAGGACCATCTGGGAGTGGGGTGCTGCCTATGGAGCCTTTGGAGTCTAGCAGCAACAAGGCAGAGGAGCAAGGGGAGCCTGTTCCCAGTGCGTGTATGTACAGAGCTGCTAGATGGTGAGAGCAGCTGAAACAAAAGGAGCGACTCGGGAGTAAGGCTGGGAGGTGATTGCCCCCCTCCTATAAGGGATAAAGCAGCAGTTGCCAACTGATGGGCAGCGAGAAAATTTTGGTGGGCCGCAGAGAAATCTCACCCCCAGAGCAACCCCCCCAAAGCAATTAATCCAGGCTGGGCAGAAACACAAGGCTGCGTCGCCCACATGGCCCGCGGGAACCCTCCCCGCCCACTCACTCCTTACCCGACAAACTTGTCTGCTAAGTTGCTATTTTTCCTTTTTCCGACCATCAGATGGTCTGCTGCGCAGGGAGATTTTAGATTAGCTAGGAAGCAGGAAATGGTTGGATTTCTTGCTTTCTAGCTAGTCTTCAGATCTTCAGCTCTGCTTTTAAGCGCAGCCGAACCTCCCTTAGGACTGAAGGTTCTGTTATTCAGTGCAGACTCACGGCAAGCAAATTTGAGAGACTGAGCTAGCCGATGGCAGATAGATAGATCACTGACTGATTCTGTGAGCAACTCAATCTGCCTGCCTGCTTTGCCTGGTTTTGGGGAAAAGTTGCTCTCTTTTTTATAAAAAATTCAATATTTACATACATGTATGTTGTGAGTTAATTTTGTGAGTTTGTTTGCAAGCAAATTTTATGTGACAGACTGATCTAACCAATGGCAGATAGATAGATCTCTGAATGAATCTGTGAACAACTCAATCTGCCTGCCTGCTTTGCCTGATTTTGGGTAAAAGTTGTTTTTTTATATAAAAAATTCAATATTTATATAAATATTTATAATATTTTACATACAAGCCATGCTGAGCCAGTCACATGACCACCAAGTCACACCCACAAATTAGGCCACGCCCACAGAACCTATTAGTTTGTCCCTGGGATTTAAAATTATGAGTTTGCTGGTCCCTGAGGTCCAAAAGGTTGGCGATCCCTGGTATAAAGGACAGGCAAAGGTGACGAAACCTTTGCAGGAAGCAAGGTCCTTTGTTCGGTTCAGATTCATCCTTGAAGCTCTTTATACTTCAGTTGGGGTTTTTCTCTAGTTCATTTGACACTTCTGTTATTGGCAGCACTTCACAGGACAGAAAAGTGGGTGCTTATCTCGAGGGACAGTTTGAGATTCATTACCGGCTGGGAATGAAAATTATTCCCAGCGTTGCAATAAAACCAGACTTGTTTTTATAATAAGTGTGTGTGTAATTACAGTCTCAGAAGCCTTGGTCAGAACAATTGACTTGACTGTTCAAAAGGTCGCAAAAGGGGATCCCGGGACGCAGCAGCCGTCATAAATCCAAGTCGATGGCCAAGCGTCTTAATGTTGATTACGTGACCGCTGCAACGGATATTAAGTGGGATCGCAGAAGTCACCTTTTTCCAGCGCCACTGTCACTTTGAACGGTTGCTAAAGAAACTGTTGTAAAACGAGGCCTGTCTCTAGCGCAGAAGACCAATTTTAAAGCAATGTTTCGATGGGCAGGTAGTCCTCAATTTATGACCACAGTGGAGCCCACATGGATAAGCAAGACAGTTCAATGAGTTGCATCTCATTTTACGACCGATTTTGCCCCAGTTAAGCAAACCCAACACGGTTGTTAAGTGAATCGTTTGGTTGTTAAGCCAATCTGCCTCCCCCCCCCCCATTGACTTCGTTTAACAGATAATCAGAGTTGGAAGGGACCTTGTAGGTCAACTAGTCCAACACACCCCCCCCCCCCCCCCCCCTACAAGCAAGTTTCTCAGAGGCCGGCTGGGAAGGTCGCAAAACGGGGATCACGTGGTCCCGGGGAGATTGCAACTTGGAAAAAAGTGACTTATGACTTATACCGTCATAAGTATAAGTCATAAGTCACTTTTTTCCAGTGTCCTTGTAAATTGGGTCACTAAACGAACGGTTTAAGTCGAGGCCTAGCCGTAAGCAAAGTTTGAGGACTTATAATTTCAGCGTTTTGGAACTGGCTGGATTAGAGTGAATCGGAGCTCGTACTGCCAACTTTTTATAAAATTGGTGGAATTACCTAGGCCCCCCCCCCCCCCCCCCCCAAAAAAAAAAAAAAAAAACTTCCAACGTGGATACTTAGAACGGAGTATCTGAAGAGGAGTTGATTTTTTTTTTCCTGCTTTTGTGACCGCTTGTGGATTTATTTCTGTAGGTCAGAGACGCCTCTGGGAGGCCGTGAAGAGGAGGAAGGCTGTGTGCAAACGGAAATCCTGGATGAGCAAGGTGAGAGAAGCGGGCGGGGGATTCGCTCCTGAGGACTAGAAACCTGGCAGAACCTTCAAAGAGAAAAACTGAAAGGTTTATGGGCCAATCACCAGGAGACTGTGAGTTCTTAGTCCCCCTTTAGGCACGAAAGCAGGCTGGTTGACTTTGGGCCAGTCACCAGGCGATGGCGAGTTCTAGTTCTGCCTTTGCCGTGAAAGCCGGCTGGGTGACTTTGAGGCCCGAACTGCCTCAGAGGGTTGTTGTAGCGTGAAAAAAATAGGAGGAGGAAGGCCTGTTAAGTTGTAGGCAGGATAAAAATAAATCTATATATATGTATATGTATATGGATCTTTGGTTCTTCGGGTTTTCTCCCGCGTAGAGTTGGAAATATTTAGGCGACGTTTCGATGAAGTCTCATTCATCATCTTCAGGCTTCTGTCTTCGGCCTTGTGCTTCTCAGAGTATATGTATATGTGTATATATATATATATATATATATATATATCAAAATGAAATACCATTCAGACATCATCACAAAATCTCCAGAACCGTAAAGCCTACAAACTTGAAATTCAGCACGTATGTTTCTCTTGGCTTCTAGGGGCTCACTAAGAAAGGATTTTTCCAAATGACCATCAGAGCATTTAGAGTATTTCCTATATTATTATTATTATTATTATTATTATCTGATGCTAAGGAGTTCTACTCTTCCTCCCCACCTGGAAAGAAATCTCTTCCAAATGCAAAACACAAGCAGAGGAGAGGAGGTTCAGTTTCAGAGCACCAAGCAGCTTGAGTACAGAACAGTTGAGCTAAGCCACGTCCAGGCTCCTTGCTGTCTCCTTGTTCACACAGCAAATACTGTTTCAGTTTCCAAACAGCCCTCCACTCTCTGACACACTGACAGGACACTAGCCAGATGAATACCGATGGATGCTGGGAGGCAGAGGCAGAACTTTTTCCCCCTTATTTTCCTCCACAAAAACTAGGCCCGACCACATAGTTCCATAGCGAAGCACGGGGATCGAAGCTAGTAAATAAATAAACCAGACTTCCTCTCCTTCACAACTTCGGCCCCCCGTCTTCGTCTCCTGACGCCCGTCTGCCGTCTTCCCACAGGTCTTCAGCGGGAAGCGCCCCGACTCGGAGATGCCCCCATTGCCCCCGAGTCTCTTGAGTAAGCAGCCGAGCCCCGTGGCCCTCGAGGAGGCCCAGCAACAGGCCCTGACCTGCCTCATCAGCGAGAAGGACCTGGTGTTGCTAGAGAAACTGGGCGACGGTTCTTTCGGCGTGGTGCGCCGTGGGGAATGGTGCGCCCCGTCCGGCAAGATGGTAAGCGATCACAAGGGGGCGCTGCTGCTTGCGGCTAGCCGGGTTGTATTTTAAGACTTACTCCTGGGAGTAAGTTCCGTCTAAGAGTGGACTTTGAAGAGGCGTGGACTTCAACTCCCAGAATTCCCCCAGCCTCCCTCTTGGAGGAGTTGAACTCTGGGAGTTGGAAGTCCACACGTCTTCAAAGCGGCCAAGGTTGGACGCCTGGACTAGATGATCT
This sequence comes from Bungarus multicinctus, assembly GCA_023653725.1. Classification (NCBI taxonomy): domain Eukaryota; kingdom Metazoa; phylum Chordata; class Lepidosauria; order Squamata; family Elapidae; genus Bungarus; species Bungarus multicinctus. The sequence continues at coordinate 3,473,740 of CM042844.1, forward strand.
TTGGAAGTCCCTCCCAGGTTTACGATTATAAAGTGCAGCCCCTCAGAAACAGAAGGAAATAGGATAAGCTTTATTGTGGTGTTTTTTTTACAGTGGGCACACTGGCACACTTTAAAAATGACTTGGACTTAGAGTCACTTTTATTGTTGTGCCCTAATTGGCATACGTTAAAATGAAATTTCATTGTATAATAGCTCCCAAAGGGTTTCCACCTCCGATATACCCTACATAAACATGACAAAATAAATAGTAATTCTGTTGCCTGCTCTTAAAAAGTGTACACATACATAACACACATATACATGCTATATATATACATCTATATCCATCTATCATATTCATGTATACATTTATCTATCTATATTTCCATCTATTCATCCATTTATCCTTCTATATTCATCTATCCATCTATGTTCATCTATCCATCCATATATCCATCTATATCCATCTATCCATCCATCTTATATTGATCCATCCATCCTTCTATATTCATCTATTCATCCATCTATCCATCCTTCTATATTCATATATCCATCCATCCATCCAACTGTCCTTTATTCATCTATCCATCCATCCATCCATCTTTCTATATTCATCTATCCATCTGTATTCATTATCTATCCATCCATCTATCCTTCTGTATTCATCTATCTCCATCCATCTTATATTTATCCATCCATCTATCCTTCTATATTCATCTATTCGTCCATCTATCCATCCTTCTATATTCATATATCGATCGATCCATCCATCCTTCTCTACATCATTCATCCATCTATTCGTGTAACTATCCTATATTCATCTATCCATCCATCTGTCCATCTATTTATGTAACTATCCTTCTATATTCATCCATCTGTCCATCCTTCTATATTCATCTATCCATATATGCATCTATTTATGTAACTATCCTATGTTCATCTATCCATCCATTCATCTATCTATATTCATCCATCCATCCAATATTTATCCATCCATCCCTCTATCCTTCTATATCTATCCATCTACCTATCTACCCCAATAGATATCAATGCATATAATCCCTGTCCATTTTGCATACATATCGGAAAGAGGAAGCTTGAGAGCATAAAGTCTACCAACTTGGCGTCTGATTTGGCGGGTGGATCGAGACAAGACCCGGGATCCGATTCTAGATCCAGCGGTGGGAGCGGTTGATCGCCTTTTCCTTCCCTTCCGCAGCTGAATGTGGCGGTCAAGTGCCTGAAGACGGATGTCCTGAACCAGCCGGAGGCCCTGGACGACTTCATCCGCGAGGTCAACGCCATGCATTCCCTGGACCACGTCAACCTCATCCGCCTCTACGGGGTGGTGCTCTCCAACCCCATGAAGATGGTGAGGGACAACCCCCCCGCCCCCACCCCCCAAAAAAACCCCGGCGTGGGAGAACGGGGATTGGGGGAGGTGATCTTGATAACGGGTAATCCTCAACATAACGCCTGTAAATCACAGTTATAAGATGGTCGTTAAGTGAGCCATAGTGTAATTACACCCTGTTTTTGCAACCTTTTTTGCGGCGGTCGTTAAGTGAACCCAGTCGTGATAAATTAAGTGAGTCCCAGCAGTTGTTAAGCATACCCAGAAGTCGTTAAGCAAGTCCTGGCAGTCATTGAATCCCAGCAGTCATTAACCGAGTGCCAGCAGTCGCTAAGTGAGTCCCGGCAGTCGTTAAACAGACCCAGCAATCGTTAAGTAAGTCCCGGCAGTCATTAACCGAGTCCCAGAAGTTGTTAAGCAGACCCAGAAGTCATTAAACAAGTCCCGGCAGTCGTTAAGCAGACCCAGCAGTCGTTAAGTGAGCCCCAGCAGTCGTTAAGTGAGCCCCAGCAGCCGTTAAGCGAGTCCCAGCAGTCATTACTCCCATCCTGGAAGTTAAGTGAGTCCCGGCAGACGTTAAGTGAGTCCCAGCAGTTGTTAAATGAGTCGCAGCAGTCGTTAAGTGGGGTCCCAGTAGTCGTTAAATGAGTCCTGGCCGTTAAGTGAGTTCAGGCAGTCATCAAAATGAGTTCTAGTAGTCATTAAAGGAGTCCTGGCAGCTAAGTGAGTCCTGACAGTCATTAAGCGAGTCCCAGTAGTCTTTAAATGAGTCCTGGCAGTTAACCGAGTCCCGTCAGTCGTTAAGCACACCCAGCAGTCTTTAAGGAGTCCTGCCAGTCATTAAGCAAGTCCTGGCAGTCATTAAGCGAGTCGTTAAGCACGCCTATACTGGGCTACACATGCACAGAGTTTGTTTTCGTGGACGTGGTGTCTTGCGCCCTTAGGAGGGCTTCCTAAGACCTAACCCCCCCCACGCCCCCCGGTTCTTGTCGCTCAGGTGACCGAGCTGGCCCCGCTGGGCTCCCTTCTGGACCGCCTGCGCAAGAACCTGGGCCACTTCCTGATTGCCACCCTCTGCCACTACGCCATCCAGATCGCCCGCGGCATGGCCTACCTGGAGTCCAAGCGCTTCATCCACCGCGATCTGGCCGCCCGGAACATCCTGCTGGCGGCCAACGACCTAGTCAAGATCGGAGACTTCGGCCTCATGCGCGCCTTGCCCAAAAACAACGACCACTACATCATGCAGGAGCACCGCAAGGTCCCCTTCGCCTGGTGAGAGTCCCTTCCCCGCCCCTTGCCAAGGACAATGGGGGGGGGGGGTTTGATGTCAGGTTTCCAGCAGTTGCCCTCAATTAAATCACGAGTCTCGAGCCGAGTTTCAAAAGGCACCCAGTTGTTTTATTAGGAGCGTCATGTCGGCGTGGACCGAGGGGGAGTGCCAACTCTGACCTCAGTTCATTCGCCTCTGATCTTGTTTCCCCCTCCCTCCCAAGAAGGTGTCATCAATCACATTCCCCCAACCAAGCAGTTTTCACCGGTTGTCGAAGTCGCTCTGTGGGTTTCGGTGGAGAGGACCTTGACGTTGCCGGTTGGCATGTGCTTTGCTTTGACTAGGAGCGCAAGCTCCTTGATGCAGATGCGAGTTTCGTTTTCCCATGCCGCCTTGCCTAGGGCAACTCGAGAGCAGGTCAGATGTCAGGATTCCGGCAGTTTCCCCCAATTAAGTCGTGAGTCTCGAGCCAAACTTCCAAAACTTCAAAAGGATTTATGGGGAGTTAACATGCCCGGCACTGCCTGGGTTGTAGCCGACTCTGAGGCACATCATTCATTGTCGCCCTTGACCCTGGTTTTTCCCCTCCGCCCCCCGGGTGTATCCTAATTCATATCCTCCAATGGGACACCTCCATAGCCCAGAGTCTCCAATCATGTTCTCTGGTTATTTGCATGGCAGAAACTTGGTCACCTAGCTAGGTAGCATCATCAATGCTCAGCGGGGGATATTACACCAATTTATAGTGTCAGCCCTGTTATAATATTGCCTAGTTTGGTAATGACAAACTCAAGAGAGCACCAAGGATCCATCCTACACTTCTTCTCCTTCTGGCACTGATGGTGTTCCCTAGTTGGGTCATGAAACGTCTGCAAGGAAACCATCCAGCTCAGAGAGCACCCACAGTTCTCCTCCTCCTCCTTCACCTCCTCTCTGCAAACCCCACTCCCTTCTAGCTCTGATGGTGTTCCCTAGTTGGGTTATGAAACGTCTCCAAGAAAAACCACCCAGCTCAGAGAGCCCCCCAGGGACCCCACAATTGTTGTTGAGGTTGTCCTCCTCCTCCTCCTCTCCCTCCTCTTCCTTTCTCCCCCTCTTCCTCCTTTCTGCAAACCCCGCTCCTTTCTAGCAGTGATGGTGTTACTTAGTTGGGTTACGAAATGTGAAAATGACTAAGCTCAGGGAGCACCAAGGACCCCAGAGTCGTCCTCGTCCTTCCTCCTTCTCTTCTTCCTCCTCTACCTCCTCCTCTCCATCACCACTCCACAAACAACCAGGCTCAGAGAGCACCAAGAACCCCATCATTCAACCCTGAGTTAAAATATGCTCTTCTATCAGAACCCGTTATCTTAAATTAATACACTTCCTCGTTTCATGGATGCTTTCCTGCTTAGAACAGAACTAGAACTCACCGTTTCCTAACGATTGGCTCAAAGTATCCCAGCTGGCTTCCATGCCTAAGGCGGGACTAGAACTCACGGTCTCCTGGTGATTGGCCCCAAAAGCTGTCTCTCTTCCTAAGGCGGTACTAGAACTCGCCGTCTCCTGGTGATTGGCCCAAAAGCTGTCTGTCTTCCGAAGGCGGTGCTAGAACTCACCGTCTCCTGGTGATTGGTCCAAAAGCTGTCTCTCTTCCGAAGGCGGTGCTAGAACTCACCGTCTCCTGGTGATTGGTCCAAAAGCTGTCTCTCTTCCTAAGGCGGTGCTAGAACTTACCGTCTCCTGGTGATTGGCCCAAAAGCTGTCTCTCTTCCTAAGTCGGTGCAAGAACTCGCCGTCTCCTGGTGATTGGCCCAAAAGCTGTCTCTCTTCCTAAGTCGGTGCAAGAACTCGCCGTCTCCTGGTGATTGGCCCAAAAGCTGTCTCTCTTCCTAAGGCGGTACTAAAACTCGCTGTCTCCTGGTGATTGGCCCAAAAGCTGTCTCTCTTCCGAAGGCGGTGCTAGAACTCACCGTCTCCTGGTGATTGGTCCAAAAGCTGTCTCTCTTCCGAAGGCGGGACTAGAACTTACCGTCTCCTGGTGATTGGCCTAAAAGCTCTCTCTCTCTTCCTAAGGCGGTACTAGAACTCGCCGTCTCCTGGTGATTGGCCCAAAAGCTGTCTGTCTTCCGAAGGCGGTGCTAGAACTCACCGTCTCCTGGTGATTGGTCCAAAAGCTGTCTCTCTTCCGAAGGCGGTGCTAGAACTCACCGTCTCCTGGTGATTGGTCCAAAAGCTGTCTCTCTTCCTAAGGCGGTGCTAGAACTTACCGTCTCCTGGTGATTGGCCCAAAAGCTGTCTCTCTTCCTAAGTCGGTGCAAGAACTCGCCGTCTCCTGGTGATTGGCCCAAAAGCTGTCTCTCTTCCTAAGGCGGTGCTAGAACTCGCCGTCTCCTGGTGATTGGCCCAAAAGCTGTCTCTCTTCCTAAGGCGGTACTAAAACTCGCTGTCTCCTGGTGATTGGCCCAAAAGCTGTCTCTCTTCCTAAGTCGGTGCAAGAACTCGCCGTCTCCTGGTGATTGGCCCAAAAGCTGTCTCTCTTCCTAAGGCGGTACTAAAACTCGCCGTCTCCTGGTGATTGGCCCAAAAGCTGCCTCTCTTCCTAAGGCGGTAATAGAACTCGCCGTCTCCTGGTGATTGGCCCAAAAGCTGTCTCTCTTCCTAAGGCGGTGCTAGAACTCGCCGTCTCCTGGTGATTGGCCCAAAAGCTGTCTCTCTTCCTAAGGCGGTACTAAAACTCGCTGTCTCCTGGTGATTGGCCCAAAAGCTGTCTCTCTTCCTAAGTCGGTGCAAGAACTCGCCGTCTCCTGGTGATTGGCCCAAAAGCTGTCTCTCTTCCTAAGGCGGTACTAAAACTCGCCGTCTCCTGGTGATTGGCCCAAAAGCTGCCTCTCTTCCTAAGGCGGTAATAGAACTCGCCGTCTCCTGGTGATTGGCCCAAAAGCTGTCTCTCTTCCTAAGGCGGTAATAGAACTCGCCGTCTCCTGGTGATTGGCCCAAAAGCTGTCTCTCTTCCGAAGGCGGTGCTAGAACTCACCGTCTCCTAGTGATTGGCCCAAAAGCTGTCTCTCTTCCTAAGGCGGTACTAGAACTCGCCGTCTCCTGGTGATTGGCCCAAAAGCTGTCTCTCTTCCTAAGGCGGTACTAGAACTCGCCGTCACCTGGTGATTGGTCCAAAAGCTGTCTCTCTTCCTAAGGCGGTACTGGAACTCGCCGTCTCCTGGTGATTGGCCCAAAAGCTGTCTCTCTTCCTAAGGCGGTACTAGAACTCGCCGTCACCTGGTGATTGGTCCAAAAGCTGTCTCTCTTCCTAAGGCGGTACTAGAACTCGCCGTCTCCTGGTGATTGGCCCAAAAGCTGTCTCTCTTCCTAAGGCGGTACTAGAACTCGCCGTCTCCTGGTGATTGGCCCAAAAGCTGTCTGTCTTCCTAAGGCGGTGCAAGTACTCGCCGTCTCCTGGTGATTGGCCCAAAAGCTGTCTCTCTTCCGAAGGCGGTGCTAGAACTCACCGTCTCCTAGTGATTGGCCCAAAAGCTGTCTCTCTTCCTAAGGCGGTACTAGAACTCGCCGTCTCCTGGTGATTGGCCCAAAAGCTGTCTCTCTTCCTAAAGCGGTAATAGAACTTGCCGTCTCCTGGTGATTGGCCCAAAAGCTGTCTCTCTTCCTAAGGCGGTACTAGAACTTACCGTCTCCTGGTGATTGGCCTAAAAGCTCTCTCTCTCTTCCTAAGGCAGTACTAGAACTCGCCGTCTCCTGGTGATTGGCCCAAAAGCTGTCTCTCTTCCTAAGTCGGTACTAGAACTCGCCGTCTCCTGGTGATTGGTCCAAAAGCTGTCTCTCTTCCTAAGGCGGTACTAGAACTCGCCGTCTCCTGGTGATTGGCCCAAAAGCTGTCTCTCTTCCTAAGGCGGTACTAGAACTCGCCGTCTCCTGGTGATTGGCCCAAAAGCTGTCTGTCTTCCTAAGGCGGTGCAAGTACTCGCCGTCTCCTGGTGATTGGCCCAAAAGCTGTCTCTCTTCCGAAGGCGGTGCTAGAACTCACCGTCTCCTAGTGATTGGCCCAAAAGCTGTCTCTCTTCCTAAGGCGGTACTAGAACTCGCCGTCTCCTGGTGATTGGCCCAAAAGCTGTCTCTCTTCCTAAGGCGGTAATAGAACTTGCCGTCTCCTGGTGATTGGCCCAAAAGCTGTCTCTCTTCCTAAGGCGGTACTAGAACTTACCGTCTCCTGGTGATTGGCCTAAAAGCTCTCTCTCTCTTCCTAAGGCAGTACTAGAACTCGCCGTCTCCTGGTGATTGGCCCAAAAGCTGTCTCTCTTCCTAAGGCGGTACTAGAACTCGCCGTCTCCTGGTGATTGGCCCAAAAGCTGTCTGTCTTCCTAAGGCGGTGCAAGTACTCGCCGTCTCCTGGTGATTGGCCCAAAAGCTGTCTCTCTTCCGAAGGCGGTGCTAGAACTCACCGTCTCCTAGTGATTGGCCCAAAAGCTGTCTCTCTTCCTAAGGCGGTACTAGAACTCGCCGTCTCCTGGTGATTGGCCCAAAAGCTGTCTCTCTTCCTAAGGCGGTAATAGAACTTGCCGTCTCCTGGTGATTGGCCCAAAAGCTGTCTCTCTTCCTAAGGCGGTACTAGAACTTACCGTCTCCTGGTGATTGGCCTAAAAGCTCTCTCTCTCTTCCTAAGGCAGTACTAGAACTCGCCGTCTCCTGGTGATTGGCCCAAAAGCTGTCTCTCTTCCTAAGGCGGTACTAGAACTCGCCGTCTCCTGGTGATTGGCCCAAAAGCTGTCTGTCTTCCTAAGGCGGTGCAAGTACTCGCCGTCTCCTGGTGATTGGCCCAAAAGCTGTCTCTCTTCCGAAGGCGGTGCTAGAACTCACCGTCTCCTAGTGATTGGCCCAAAAGCTGTCTCTCTTCCTAAGGCGGTGCTAGAACTCGCCGTCTCCTGGTGATTGGCCCAAAAGCTGTCTCTCTTCCTAAGGCGGTACTAGAACTCGCCGTCTCCTGGTGATTGGCCCAAAAGCTGTCTGTCTTCCTAAGGCGGTGCAAGTACTCGCCGTCTCCTGGTGATTGGCCCAAAAGCTGTCTCTCTTCCTAAGGCGGTGCTAGAACTCACCGTCTCCTAGTGATTGGCCCAAAAGCTGTCTGTCTTCCTAAGGCGGTGCAAGTACTCGCCGTCTCCTGGTGATTGGCCCAAAAGCTGTCTCTCTTCCGAAGGCGGTGCTAGAACTCACCGTCTCCTAGTGATTGGCCCAAAAGCTGTCTCTCTTCCTAAGGCGGTACTAGAACTCGCCGTCTCCTGGTGATTGGCCCAAAAGCTGTCTCTCTTCCTAAGGCGGTAATAGAACTTGCCGTCTCCTGGTGATTGGCCCAAAAGCTGTCTCTCTTCCTAAGGCGGTACTAGAACTTACCGTCTCCTGGTGATTGGCCTAAAAGCTCTCTCTCTCTTCCTAAGGCAGTACTAGAACTCGCCGTCTCCTGGTGATTGGCCCAAAAGCTGTCTCTCTTCCTAAGTCGGTACTAGAACTCGCCGTCTCCTGGTGATTGGTCCAAAAGCTGTCTCTCTTCCTAAGGCGGTACTAGAACTCGCCGTCTCCTGGTGATTGGCCCAAAAGCTGTCTCTCTTCCTAAGGCGGTACTAGAACTCGCCGTCTCCTGGTGATTGGCCCAAAAGCTGTCTGTCTTCCTAAGGCGGTGCAAGTACTCGCCGTCTCCTGGTGATTGGCCCAAAAGCTGTCTCTCTTCCGAAGGCGGTGCTAGAATTCACCGTCTCCTAGTGATTGGCCCAAAAGCTGTCTCTCTTCCTAAGGCGGTACTAGAACTCGCCGTCTCCTGGTGATTGGCCCAAAAGCTGTCTCTCTTCCTAAGGCGGTAATAGAACTTGCCGTCTCCTGGTGATTGGCCCAAAAGCTGTCTCTCTTCCTAAGGCGGTACTAGAACTTACCGTCTCCTGGTGATTGGCCTAAAAGCTCTCTCTCTCTTCCTAAGGCAGTACTAGAACTCGCCGTCTCCTGGTGATTGGCCCAAAAGCTGTCTCTCTTCCTAAGTCGGTACTAGAACTCGCCGTCTCCTGGTGATTGGTCCAAAAGCTGTCTCTCTTCCTAAGGCGGTACTAGAACTCGCCGTCTCCTGGTGATTGGCCCAAAAGCTGTCTCTCTTCCTAAGGCGGTACTAGAACTCGCCGTCTCCTGGTGATTGGTCCAAAAGCTGTCTCTCTTCCTAAGGCAGTGCTAGAACTTACCGTTTCCTGGTGATTGGCCCAAAAGCTGTCTCTCTTCCTAAGTCGGTGCAAGAACTCGCCGTCTCCTGGTGATTGGCCCAAAAGCTGTCTCTCTTCCTAAGGCGGTGCTAGAACTCGCCGTCTCCTGGTGATTGGCCCAAAAGCTGTCTCTCTTCCTAAGGCGGTACTAAAACTCGCCGTCTCCTGGTGATTGGCCCAAAAGCTGCCTCTCTTCCTAAGGCGGTACTAGAACTCGCCGTCTCCTGGTGATTGGTCCAAAAGCTGTCTCTCTTCCTAAGGCGGTACTAGAACTCGCCGTCTCCTGGTGATTGGCCCAAAAGCTGTCTCTCTTCCTAAGGCGGTACTAGAACTCGCCGTCTCCTGGTGATTGGTCCAAAAGCTATCTCTCTTCCTAAGGCGGTACTAGAACTCGCCGTCTCCTGGTGATTGGTCCAAAAGCTGTCTCTCTTCCTAAGGCGGTACTAGAACTCGCCGTCTCCTGGTGATTGGCCCAAAAGCTGTCTCTCTTCCTAAGGCGGTAATAGAACTCGCCGTCTCCTGGTGATTGGCCCAAAAGCTGTCTCTCTTCCTAAGGCGGTAATAGAACTCGCCGTCTCCTGGTGATTGGCCCAAAAGCTGTCTCTCTTCCTAAGGCGGTAATAGAACTCGCCGTCTCCTGGTGATTGGCCCAAAAGCTGTCTCTCTTCCTAAGGCGGTACTAGAACTCGCCGTCTCCTGGTGATTGGCCCAAAAGCTGTCTCTCTTCCTAAGGCGGTAATAGAACTCGCCGTCTCCTGGTGATTGGCCCAAAAGCTGTCTCTCTTCCTAAGGCGGTACTAGAACTCGCCGTCTCCTGGTGATTGGCCCAAAAGCTGTCTCTCTTCCTAAGGCGGTAATAGAACTCGCCGTCTCCTGGTGATTGGCCCAAAAGCTGTCTCTCTTCCTAAGGCGGTAATAGAACTTGCCGTCTCCTGGTGATTGGCCCAAAAGCTGTCTCTCTTCCTAAGGCGGTAATAGAACTCGCCGTCTCCTGGTGATTGGCCCAAAAGCTGGCACGTTCACTCCCAATAAATCTTTTGCGAGTTTGGCTCGAGACTCATGATTTAAATGGGGGCGACTGCCAGAATTGTGACACCGTGTACAACTCACAGGTTGATTGGGAATCTGAGAACCCTGTTCTTTGCGGGACCCCGGGAGTGGATTATATATTATTGAGCCTTGGTGGTGCAGGCTGTTAATCATCTAGCACTTAGCTCAATTGCCTGCAATTAGTGCAGGTTCGAATCCCACCAGGCTCAAGGTTGACTCAGCCTTCCATCTTCTCGGGGTAAGTAAAATTGAGGACCCAAGAATTGTTGGGGGCAATAAGCTGACTTTGTAAAAAAATGCCGCTGGGGGGCCCCCCAAAATGCCCTAGTAATAAGCAGGCATATACAATGGAATGAAGGCTATTGCCGAGCACTTAGCATGGTGCTCCTTAGACTGTAAGCCGCCCTGAGTCTCCGGAGAAGGGCGGCATATAAATGTAATGAATGAATGAATGACTGAATGAATGAATAAATAAATTCAGTGGCTCTCGGCCTTGGGAACTTGAGCATGACGACTTCTCTTTCTGCTTTCTCTCCCCCACCTGGGCTGCCACTCCCCCCCCCCCCCCGACCTGGCTCAGGTGTGCCCCAGAGAGCCTGAAGACGCGGACCTTCTCCCACGCCAGCGACACCTGGATGTTTGGCGTGACTCTCTGGGAGATGTTTACCTACGGACAGGAGCCATGGGTTGGCCTTAACGGCAGCCAGGTATGACGGGAAAGGCCGGTGTGTTTGTGTGTGCGCGCGCGGGCGCAGTCCTCGACTTAACGGCCACAATGGACCCCAACCTTTCTGTTCCTAAGCGAGACGGTCGAATCTTGCTCCTTATGACTTTTCTTGCCATCGTTGTTAAGTGAACCGCTGCAGTCGTTAAGATAAGTAAGGCGGTCGTTAAGGGAATCGGGCTTCCACATGGATTCCGCTTGTCAGAAGAGGATGGCGTGACTCTCACCAGGACACTGCAACCCGTCGTAAATACGAGACAGTTGCTAAGCCTCTGAATTTGTTATTTACAAGTTAGTCCTCGACATACGAGCGTACTTGAGCCCAGCATTTTGGTTGTTAAGCGAGTCATTTGTTAAGTTGAGTTTGGCCCGATTTTACGAGCTTCCTTCCCCCACGGCTGTTAAGTGAATCCTGGCCGTTGATGAATTAGTAACCCGGTCGTTAAGTGAATCCGGCTTGCCCCATAGTCAGAAGGTCGCGACAGAGGATCCCAGCACCCCAGAAGGCTGCGACGTCATTAAATATGACCCTGTTGCCAAGCGTATCAATTTTGATCCCGCCACCTTGCGGATGCCGCAACGGTCGTAAGTTACGAAACACGGTCCTAAGCAGAGGTGCAATTTAACCCGGTGTAACCACCGGTACGTTCACAGGCTGATCCTTGGAGCAACCGGTTTGCCCAAATCAGGCCGAACTGGTAGAATCCCATGGTCATAATTCACTTCTTTCAGTGTGTTGTGGTTCGCCGGCAGCCTTGGAGACGGCAGAGGTATCGGACAGACCGGGGACCAATCCGGAGAGGATTCGGACGAGAGTCCTGCGTCCGATGCAAAGATGGAGCCAGGACCATCTGGGAGTGGGGTGTTGCCTCTGGAGCCTTTGGAGTCTGGCAGCAGTGAGGCAGAGGACTGAAGGGAGCCTGTTCCCAGTGCGCATATGCGCAGAGCTGCTAAAAGGCAAGAGCAGCTGAGACAAAAGGGGCGACTTGGGAGTGAGGCTGGGAGGTGATTGCCCCTCCCGTAAGGGATAAAAGGTAGGCCAAGGTGAAGAAACCTTTGCAGGAAGCAAAGTCGTTTGTTCGGTTCAGATTCATCCGCATTCTGCCATTTTCCTCTCACCGTCCGGTGCGCTTCCACAGGAAGGGTCTCTTGCGGGTCCCGTCGGCATCTATATGCCGGCTGGTGACCCCGAGGAATAGGGTCTTCTCTGTGGGGGTGTCTGCCCTGTGGAATGGGTTGCCCCCGGAGTTACGTATAGCCACGGACCTGGGGACCTTCAGGCGTGCCTTGAAAACCTGGCTCTTTGACCAGGCCGGCTTGGGCTGATTTTAGATTTGGGTGTTTTAATTTTTATATTAAATTTTAGGGCTTTAGGGAGGGGTTTTAATTGTTTTCAGCCAGGGCCTTTAGTTTAATTTAGTTTTAACTTCTCACATATTTATTGTATGGCTGTGCACTGCTCCGAGTCCTTCGGGAGAGGAGCGGTATATAAATAAATATATATTATTATTATTATCCTTGAAGCTCTTTGTACTTCGGTTGGGTTTTTTTTTTTCCTAGTTCCTTTGACACTTCTGTTATTGGCAGCACTTCACAGGTCAGAAAAGTGGGTGCTTATCTCGAGGAACTGTTTTGAGATTCATTACCGGTTGGGAATGAAAACAATTCCCAGCGTTGCAATAAAACCAAGCTGGTTTTTAAAAATAAGTGCGTGCGTAATCGCGGTCTCGGAAGCCTGTAACCTTGGTCACTAAATGAACCGTTGCAAGTCGAGGACTACCTTGTCCTCGACCACGGGGATGCTGCAGCGGCCCTAAGAGTTGACAGGAGCCCGAAATCCCTTCTTTTCCCTTGTCCCTTGGAACCGTCATTAAACGAACGGGACGTTAAGTCGAGGACTACCTGTAATGCTTCCCAGGCTGGATCTGGCAGCTTTCCAATCCAAGCCCCCAGACTGGCTCTCCTCAATCCTGCCTTTCCTCCCAACCAGATTCTGCACAAGATCGATAAGGAAGGCGAGCAACTCCCTCGACCGGAAGATTGTCCTCAGGATATCTACAACGTCATGTTGCAGTGCTGGGCTCACAAACCGGAGGACCGGCCCACCTTCGTGGCTCTGCGGGATTTCCTCTTGGAGGTAAGAACTGGACAACGTCACTTCCCCTGCCCGGATCGCTTCCCGTCTGGACTACTGCGATGGCTTCCAAGTGGGGCGGCCCTTGGAAGCTATCCGAAACCTTTCATGGGTTCAAAAATGCAAGCAGCCCGCGTCCTCGACTTAAACGACCACGACTGAGTCAGTGGTGGGATTCAAATTTATTTATTTTTTTTAAACTACCGGTTCAGATCATCTTATCGCACATGGTGGAAATGTAGGGGAAAAAAACCAGGAATTGCGGTAGGATCGTGATGGCACGCGGAGGCATTTGCGCGTGCGCGCGAACCGCGGCCAAAGTTACCTGCGCTGCGCAGGCACGCACCTCCCAGCTGATTTTCGGCCTGTTTGAGGCCTTTTTCGGCCTCCCTGAGGCTCAAGGGAAGCCTCTGCAACCTCGGGAGGCCGAAAAATGGGCCTTCCAGAAGTACCAAAATGTGGCCATTTTAGCCTCCCGAGGGCCCATTTTATGACCCTTCCTTGCCACAGTTGTTAAGTGAGCCGCTGGAAGTTTTTAAGAAGAGACTTGACAGCCCCTCGTCTGAAATGGCTAAGAATAGCGTCTCTCCTGCTCAAGCAGGGGCTGGACTAGAAGACCTCCAAGGTCCCTTCCAGCTCTATCCTGATTCTGATCAGTTGTTAAGGGTGTGATCTGGTTGTTAAGCGAATCGGGCTTCCCCATTGACTTTGCTCGTCAGAAGGTCGCAAAAGGGAATCCCGGGACGTTGCCACCGTCATAAATATGAGTCAGTTGCTAAGCTTTTGACCATAGGGATGTTACAATGGTTGTAAGTGTGGAAAAACGGTTGTAAGTCACCTTTTTCAGTGCCGTTGTAAGGTTAAATGGTCACTAAATGAACTTGTTGTAAGTTGAGGAGTACCTGTAGTTTGGTTCAGAGATGTCACCCATCAATCTTCCCTTTCTCCTCCTTCTCCTAGGCTCAACCCACAGATATGCGGGCTCTGCAGGATTTCGAAGAACCAGACAAACTTCTGATCCAGATGAACGATATAATCACGGTCATCGAGGGAAGGTAATAGAATAGAATTAGAATTCTTTATTGGCCAAGTATGATTGGACACACAAGGAATTTGTCTTGGTGCAAATGCTCTCAGTGTACATAAAAGAAAGGATACATTCATCAAGAGTCAAGAATCATAAGGGACAATACTTAATAATAGTCATTGGGTGCAATAAGAATAGAAGAATAGAATAGAATTCTTTATTGGCCAAGTGTGACTGGACACACAAGGAATTTGTCTTGGTGCAAATGCTCTCAGTGTACATAAGAGAAAAAATACATTAGTCAAGGGTCAAGAATCATAAGGGACAACACTTAATGATAGTCAGAGGGTACAAAAAGCCAATCAAATCATACTAGGAAACAGTCAAATAGGATATTGGAATATAGAATAGAATAATGAATGGAATGGGAATGGAATTGGAATAGGAAGAGAAGAGAGAACAGAACAGAATAGAAATAGAATAGAATTAGAATAGAATTCTTTTATTGGCCAAGTGTGATTGGACACACAAGGAATTGGTCTTGGTGCAAATGCTTTCAGTGTACATAAAAGAAAAGATACATTCGTCAAGAGTCAGGAATCATCAGGTGCAACACTTAATGAGAGTCATAGGATACAATTAGCAATCAAATCATACTAGGAAACAGTCCATATAAATCATAAGGATACAAGCAACAAAATTACAGTCATACAGTCACAAGTGGGAGGGGATGGGTGATAAGGAGTGATGAGAAGATTAGCAATAATGCAGACTTTGTAATAGTTGAACAATGTTGAGGGAATTATTTGTTTAGCAAAGTGATGACATTGGGGAAAAAAAACTCCCCTTGTGTCTAGTTGTTCTGGTGTGCAGTGCTCTATAGCGTCGTTTTGAGGGAAGGAGTTGAAACAGTTTATGTCTGGGATGTGAGGGGTCTGTAAATATTTTCACAGCCCTCTTTTTGACTGGTGCAGTATACAGGTCCTCGATTGAAGGCAGGTGGGTAGCAATTGTTTTTTCTGCAGTCCTAATTATCCTCTGAAGTCTGTGTCTGTCCTGTTGGGTTGCAGAACCAAACCAGACAGTTATAGAGGTGCAGATGATAAACTCAATCATTCCTCTGTAGAACTGGATCAGCAGCTCCTTGGGCACTTTGAGCTCCCTGAGTTGGTGCAGAAAGAACATTCTTTGTTGTGCTTTTGTGATGACGTTTCTGATGTTAGGTGACCATTTTAGGTCATGTGATATAGTAGAACCTAGGAATATGAAGGTCTCTACTGTTGATACTGTGTTGTCTAGTATTATAAGAGGTGGTAGTATGGGAGGGTTTCTTCTAAAGTCTACCACCATTTCTGCGGTTTTGAGTGTGTTCAGTTCCAAATTGTTCCGGTTACTCCACGAGGTGTATGTCTTAATCTGATCATTTTATCTTAGATTTTTTTTTTTAATCCCGCCTTTCTCATTTTTATACATAATTCAAGGTGTGGCAGACATACCTAATATTGCTTCCTCTTCCTCTTTTTCCCATAAGAACAACCCTGTGAGGTTGGATGGCCTGAGAAAGATGGTTGTTGTTAGTCGCGAAGTTCTGTCCGACCCATCCCGACCCCATGGACAATGTTCCTCCAGGCCTTCCTGTCCTTTACAATCCCCCGGAGTCCATTTAAGCTCAATGACTTGAGGTTCCCTTCTTCTTCTTTTTGCCCTCAATCTGTTGTGGCCCACCAGTGGTCAGTGGAGCTGGTGGCCGTTTCGGACAGTGAGGAGGTTGGGGAGGAACATGGGCCGGTCCTGGACTCGGGGGAAGGCTCGGACGAGGGCTCTGCATTGGAGGCAGAAATGGGGCCAGGGTTGTCTGACAGTTACCAGCTGCCTTCGAAGTCGGAGATCGGTGGGGAAGAAGAACAGCTGGAGCCTGTTCCCAGTGTTCTCATGCACAGAGCTGCTAGGAGAAAGGAACAGCTAAGGAACAAGGGTCAAATTGGGAGTAAAGGCTCAGTTGGACAGGTGAATGGCCCCTCCCAGAGGTAATAAAGAGGAGCAAAAAGGGCAGTGGGGTTTGCAGGAGACAATTAGTTCAATCCATTAGGGTGAAGATCTGTTCCTGACTTCCTTGCCAAGTCATTGCTGTTACAGCGTGGCGTTTGGAAGCTATCGGCCTGGCAACTCTCCCAGCCCGATAAAAGTCTGTAGTTGTGAAATCTCATGAAAGACTGTTTGCCGGGTAGAATTCCCTTTAACCTAAATAAAAGGGGTTTTTATCGGGACGAGGAGTCGGTTTCATGATCTTGGGAAGGCTCGGTCACAACACAATCGTTCCCAGGGAATCCTTCCTTCCTTCTCATGAGGTGGCCAAAGTCTTTTCAGTTTTTATCTTCAGGATCTGGCCTTCTAAAGAGCAGTCAGGGTGGATCTCCTCTAGGACTGACCGGTTGGATGGCCTTGAAGTCCAAGGGACTCGCTGGAGCCTTCTTCTCCAGCCCCAGAGTTCAAAGGCCTCCATGCTTTGGCCCTCAACCGCCTTCCTTCTGGTCCAACTTTCACAGCCACACATTGCAACTGGGAAAACCAGAGCCTTGACCCTACGCCCTTTTGATGCCTCTGCTTTTGAGTAGGCTGCCTAGATTGGCCGTAGCTTCCCTCCCCAGGAGCAAGCGTCCTTTGATTCCTTGGCTGCAGTCCCCACCTGCTGTGATCTCGGAGGCCAGGAAAATAAAATCTCTCACTACCTCCATTTCGTCCCCATCTATTTGCCCAAAATTGAGGTGTATATATACATACATACATACATGCATGCATGCATACATACATACATACAAACACACACACACACACACACAAAGTCCTGCATGGTTTACGGTTTATGACATTTTTTGGATAGGCCATTGATTTTATGCTATTGCATGCTAACTGCTATGCAAATATTGTTATATTTAAATAAATACTGCTGGTTTTTAAGTGAAAAGCGTAAGGTTTTTGCAATTTTTGGCGCCGTTTGGATGGGGATTGTGAATTTTCTTGCATGCTTACAATGACTATGAAAACAGATTAACTGATGCATACCCTGTGGCATACGTGTTGCAATGATTAAGGCCAGTGCTAGTGTTTTGTTAACATTTTTAATTGTTTGTGGCCCTGAAAATTATTAAACATTTTGAATACAACGTATTATCAGGGCATATCATTTGCAGGAAAGCAAAGAAAGGAAAAAATATTAACATATATACTAACAACAAAAATAATAATGGTGTAATAGAATACTTTTAAACTAAATTTCTCTTTGTATTAGCTTATTTGTAATTCTGTTGGTTATATTGGCATACTTATAATTATAAACCATCTTTATCTTTAATTCATACATAGCAATAATCTTCCTTCGTCTAATTTCTACCTCTTATCTCTAACCACTCGTAAAATCGATTCCATGTTGAGTAATATTCTGTGTCTCCTGTGTCCTTTATTTTTAATGTCAATCTATCCATCTCTGCGCAATCTAATATTTTTCCAAATTACATCCTCATCTGATGGAGTGTTCTCATTTTTTCAGTATTGTGCAAATACAATCCTTGCTGCTCTCAATACATGCAGAACTTAAGAGATGTAGTCCCTCTATCTATTTGCCAGGAATTGAGAGGGCCAGATGCCCTATTCTTAGTTTTCTTAATGTTTGAGTTTTAAGCCAATTTTTGCAGTCTCCTTCTTCACCCACATTAAGAGGCTCTTTAGTTGCTCTTCACCGTCTGCTGTTAGAGTGGTATCATCTGCATATCTGAGGTTGTTTTTTATATATAAATTTTTTATTTTACTTTTAATACAAACAATCCATCTTTCATTAAACAGTGTGTCTGGGTACAAATATCTTGTGCGATAACAATTAAAGTATATAGCCATTCATTATGTTAGTATTAATTCTCTACTCTTAATTTAATACTGATATATATATGTATATATATATATATATATGTATGTGTGTTCGGAGATTTTCGCGGGTATTTGTATGTGGATCTTTGGTTCTTCGGGTTTTCTCCCGCGTAGAGTTGGAAATATTTAGGCGGCGTTTCGATGAAGTCTCATTCATCATCTTCAAGCTTCTGTCTTCGGCCTTGTGCTTCTCAGAGTGACTCACTCAGAGTGACTCACTCTGAGTGACTCACTCTGAGAAGCACAAGGCCGAAGACAGAAGCCTGAAGATGATGAATGAGACTTCATCGAAACGCCGCCTAAATATTTCCAACTCTACGCGGGAGAAAACCCGAAGAACCAAAGATCCATATATATATGTGTATATATATATATATATATATATATATATATATATATTATCTAGCTATTATAACAATCCTCATCTTAACTAATTTAATTCTATTAGCATATTTTCTATATTTCACTAATCATCTTTTGTTTCTAACTTTCATACTTATTCTCTAACCATCGATAAAATAATTCCCATATCATATAATATTCAGTTTGTTCCTTCTCTTTAATTGCAAGTGTTAACCTATTCATTTTTGTACATTCTAATATTTTCCTTGATCACATCAGTCGGAATTTCTTCACTTTTCCAGTTTTGTGCAAAGACAATTCTAGCTGCAGTTAATACATGAATAATCAGAGATATATTCTCTATTATAAATTTCAGGTAAGATCCCCCAACAGAAATATTTCAAGCTTTAAATCAATATGCTGCTGTACTTTATGGTAAGCTAGAAAAAAGTGGGATAGATAGCACCACCACCAGATGGACTCGCAGCTGGCTGACAAACCATATTCAACGAGTAGTCCTTCATGGGTCTAAGTCAACATGGAGGGAAGTAAGCAGTGAGGTGCCACAAGGTTCCTTCTTAGGCCCAGGACTCTTCAATATATTCATTAAAGAGTTAGATGAGGGAATAGAAGGGGAACTTACCAAATTTGCAGATGATACTAAGCTGGCAGGAATAGCTAACATCCAAGAAGATAGGCTCAAGATCCAGATGGACCTTGACAGACTAGAACCCTGGGCCGTATCTAACAAAATGAAATTCAACATAGAGAAAAGTAAAGTCCTACACTTAGGCAAGAAAAACCCAAAGGATACATACAGACTGGGTGAAACCAGGCTCAATAGCAGGAACTGGGAGAGGGATCTTGGAGTCTTAGTGGACAACCAACTAAATAGGAGCCAGTTGTGTGCAGCAGAGGCCAAAAAAGCCAATGCAATCCTATTAAGTTGCATTAACAGAGGGATGCAATCGACATCAAGTGAGGTATTAATACCACTCTATAAAGCCTTAGTAAGGCCACACCTAGAGTACTGCATCCAGTTTTGGTCATCACACTATAAAAAAATGTTGAGACTCTAGAAAAAGTGCAGAGAAGAGCAACCAGGAGGATGAGGGGACTGGAGGTTAAAACATATGAAGAATGATTACAGGAACTGGGCCTGACTAGTCTAGGGAAGAGAAGGACCAGGGGAGACAGGAGAGCAGTCTTCCAATATTTGAGGGGCTGCCACAGAGAGGAGGAAGGGGGTCAAACTATTTTCTAAAGCACCTGTAGGTCAGACAAAGAATAATGGGTGGAAACTGAACAAGGAGAGATTTCTGACAGAACAATCAACCCATGGAACAGAAATCGCCTTCAGAAGTTGTGGGAACTTTATCACTTGAGGCTTTCAAGAAGAGATTGGACTGCCATCTGTCAGAAATGGTGTAGGGTCTCCTTTTTGGGCAGGGGTTGGACTAGATGACCTACAAGGTCCCTTCCAACTCTTGATTATCTGTAATCTGAGGTTGTTGATATTTCTCCCCGCAATCTTAATTCCAACTTGTGAGTCACTGAGCCCTGCCTTTCTCATGATGTGCTCTGCATATACGTTAAATAGGCAGGGCGACAGTATATACAGCCTCGCTGGGCTCCTTTTCCCGATTTTGAACCAATTGGTGGTTCCGTGTCCAGTTCTCCTTGTTGCTTCTTGACCCTAAGAAAGATATATAGGCCTAAAATCACCCAGTCACTTTCATGCCTAAGGTGGGACTAAAACTCACGGTCTCCTGGTGATTGGCCCAAAGTCACCCAGATGCTGGCTTTCCTACCAAAGGTGGTACTAGAACTCACAGTCTTCTGGTGATTGACACAAAGACACCCAATTGTCTTTCATGGCTAAAGTTGGACTAGAACTCACTGTTGACTGGTGATTGGCCCAAAGTCACCCGGCCGGCTTTCAGGCCTAAGGTGGGACTAGAACTCACTTGTCTCCTGGTGATTGGCCCAAAGTCACCCAGCTGGCTTTCCTGCCTAAGGTGGTACTAGAACTCACAGTCTTCTGGTGATTGACACAAAGACACCCAATTGTCTTCCATGGCTAAAGTT
The DNA here is from genome assembly GCA_023653725.1 of Bungarus multicinctus. NCBI lineage: Eukaryota > Metazoa > Chordata > Lepidosauria > Squamata > Elapidae > Bungarus > Bungarus multicinctus. Next base: position 3,493,864 of record CM042844.1, read on the forward strand.
GGACTAGAACTCACCATTGACTGGTGATTGGCCCAGAGTCACCCAGCTGGCTTTCCTGCCTAAGGTGGTACTAGAACTCACAGTCTTCTGGTGATTGGCCCAAAGTCACTCAGCCGGCTTTCAGGCCTAAGGTGGGACTAGAACTCACTTGTCTCCTGGTGATTGGCCCAAAGTCACCCGGCCGGCTTTCAGGCCTAAGGTGGTACTAGAACTCACAGTCTTCTGGTGATTGGCCCAAAGTCACCCAGCCGGCTTTCAGGCCTAAGGTGGGACTAGAACTCACTTGTCTCCTGGTGATTGGCCCAAAGTCACCCAGCTGGCTTTCCTGCCTAAGGTGGTACTAGAACTCACTTGTCTCCTGGTGATTGGCCCAAAGTCACCCAGCTGGCTTTCCAGGTTTCATACTTAAGGTGGGACTAGAACTCCCTGTCTTTCGGTTTCTAGCCTGGTATCCTAACCACTAGGCCAATCTGGTGGTGGAGACACTGGTGCTGGTTTCAAGATGTGACCATGCTTGGGTTGTTTGCAGGGAGCAGAATTTGCTTCTTCCTCCTCTTTTGCTTTTTAATCACAATTTCCCAGCCCGCCTCCTCTTCCTCCCCGAACCCCTCTCCCTTCTAGCACTGATGATGTTCCCTAGTTGGGTCATGAAATGTCTTCAAGAAAACAACCAAGCTCAGAGTTCACCCAAGGATCCCAGAGTCCTTCTCCCCCTCCCCTTTCCTTCTCCTCCCTCTCCCCCTCCTTCTCCTCTCCGCAAACCCCCCCTCCCTTCTAGCACTGATGATGTTCCCTAGTTGGGTCATGAAATGTCTGCAAGAAATCCACCAAGCTCAGAGAGGACCAAGGACCCCATAGTTCTTTTCTTCTTCTTCTTCCTCCTCCTCCTCCTCCTCCTCTTTCTTCTTTTCCTCCTCTTCCTTCTCCTTCTCCTCTTCCTCCTCTCCACAAACCCCACTCTCTTTCAGCACTGATGATGTTCCCTAGTTGGGTCCTGAGATGTCTGCAAGAAAACTGCCAAGCTCAGAGAAGACGAAGGATTCTGCAGTCTTCCTCATCCCTCTCCTCTCTCTTTTTTCTTTCTCTTTTCCTCCTCTTCTTCCTCCTCCTTCCCCTCTTCTCCTTGCACTCTCCTCCTCCTCCTTCCTTCCTTCACTACCACCATTCTTTCTCCTCTTCCTCTCCCCTCCTCCACCCCTTCCCAGTGTCCTTGTTTTACGGACAACCTGGTTGGATGAGGGTAGGAATGGGCTAGGGGGTCAAGGACCTCTCGTACCGATTGGATGGTTTTCTAAACCTATGAGATCCCTAGTGCCACGTTTTCCTGGGTACCCACCGTTACGGCCACAGTTGAGACCAACATTGATGACGTTAAGTGAGACACGTTGAGTTTTGCCCCGTTTTACATCCTTCCACCGTTAAGTGAACTGCTTGCAAAGGTTAAAAAAGTCAGGGACGCGGTCCTTAAGTGAATCTGGCTGCCCTATTGACTGTGTTCGTTAGGTCGCAAAAGTGGATCACAGGACCCCGGGATGTTGCAACCGTCATAAATACGAGACAGTTGCCAACTGTCCGAATTTCAATCACGAGGGAATGCTGCAACGGTCATAAGTGTGAAAAGGGGTCCCTGTCATTTTTTTCGGTGCCGTTGTAACCTTAATTGGTCCCTAAATGAACTCTTGTAGATCAAGGACTTCCTGTACGTTCAAGAGAGGAATAATTCCTGCGTTCATTATAATTCCTACATTAATTACTAAAATAATTACTAAAAACAATTCCTTCCTTTACTTAGGGTTTTATTTATTTATTTGATTTGGTTTGTCAATCGCTTACAAGGTAATAGGTATAAGGATATACATAGTTATGAATACATGAAATGGGTACATATAAGAAAAATATAGAAGAAAAAATAGGACAGGGACGGTAGGCACCTTGGTGCGCTTATGCAGGCCCCCTACAGACCTCTTAGGAAGGGGGTGAGGTCAATAGTAGAAAGTCTAAGGTTAAAGTTCCTAACAAATAGCAGTAGGGGTGTTTTAAAACAAGTTTTACTTATTAACTTCATGAAAACCGAGGCTGTTTATGACAAGATGGCAGAATAACAAGAGTTGAGTTGGAAGGGACTTCGTAGGTCATCTAGTCCAACCCCTCCCCCCCCTCCGCCCCGCCCAAGCAGGAGACCCTACACCATATCTGACTGATGGCAGTCCATTCTCTTCTTGGAAGCCTCCAGGGATGAAGCTCTTGCAACTTCCGAAGGCAACTTCTGTTCCATTGAAAATAGAATAATAGAGTTGGAAGGGACCTCGTAGGTCATCTAGTCCAACCCCTCCCAACCAAGCAGGAGACCCTACACCGTGTCTGACAGATGGCACTCCAGTCTCTTTTTGAAAGCCTCCAGGGATGAAGCTCCCACAACTTCCGAAGGCAACTTCTGTACCATTGAATATAGATTAACAGAGCTGGAAAGGACCTTGGAGGTCATCTAGTCCAATCCCCCACCCAAGCGGGAGACCCTACACCATTTCTGACAAATGGCAATCCAGTCTCTTCTTAAAAGCCTCCAGGGATGAAGCTCCCACAACTTCCGAGGGCAACTTCTGTCCCATGGGTTGATTGCTCTCCCTGGCAGAAAATTCCTCCTTATTTCCAGGTTGAATCTCTCCTGGATCAGTTTCTATCCATTATTCCTTGTCCAGCCTTCTGATGCTTTGGAGAATAACTTGACCCTCCTCCTCCTCTCTGGGGCAGCCCCTCAAATATTGGAAGACCGCTGTCATGTCTCCCCTGGTCCTTCTCTTCACTAGACTAGCCAGGCCCAGTTTCTGCAACCGTCCATTGTATGTTTCAGCCTCCAGTCCCCTCATCATCCTGGTTGCTCTTCTCTGCACTCTTTCTGGAGTCTCAACATCCTTTTTATAGTATCAGAAGCCAGATTTAATTCCTCGGTGGGTTGTGTGAATGCCTCGGGTGCATTTGGTGAGCCCAGCCTGAGCGTGTTCCGGGATCTGAGCCAGTCTTTTGAAGAAGAAACAAACTTTACGGGAAGGAAATTTGTTTTGGTCACCTCGTTACCCAAAAAAAGATGTTGAGACTTTGGAAGAAAAAAAAAAGTGCAGAGGAGAACAACTAATGATGATTAAAGGCCTGGAGACTAAAAATATGGAGATAAAAACATAAACGGTTGCAGGAATTGGGTTTTGGCCAGAAAACAAGGAATAGAATTGACATGAGAGCAATATTCCAGTATTTGAGGGGCTTCCCCAAAGAAGAGGGAGTCAAGCTATTCTCCAGAGCCCCTGAAGTCAGGACAAGAAACAGTGGCTGGAAACTAATCAAGGAGAGAAGCAACTTAGAAATAAGGAGAAATTTCCTGACAGTGAGAACCAAATTAACCAGTGGAACAGCTTGCCACCACAATTGGAGGGTCCTTCATCGCTGGGGGCTTTTAAGAAGAGACTAGACAATCACTTTATAGATCAGGGGTCTTCAAACCGGACAGCTTGAAGACTTGTGGACTTCAACTCCCAGAATTCCTGAGCTAACATGACTGGAGGAGGAGGAATTCTGGGAGTTGAAGTCCACAAAAGTCTTCAAGCTGTCCAGTTTGAAGACCCCTGATATATAGATCATAGTATAAATTAGATGAACAAAGATGGTTATTTGCAAGTAAAATATGAAGGTTCATAATTATAAATATGCCAGTATAATTAATATGATCATAAGTAAGCTAATATAATTATAAATATGGTTATAATTATTACATGTATTATTATTATCAGTATATCTGTTACTAGCAGGGTAACTGTGCTTCACTATGAAGCTATGTGGTTGTGCTTAGTTTTTGGGAAGGAAAATAAGGCGGGGGGGAATTGTGCCTGCCTACCAGCATCCATTGGTATTCATCTGGCTAGCGTCCTGACATTGTGTGAGAGAGTTGAGGGCTGTTTGGAAACTGAAACTGTATTTGCTGTGTGAGCAAGAAGGAGCCAGCAAGGAACCTGGGCGTGGTTTAGCTCAACTGTTCTATACTAAAGCTGCTTGATGCTCTGAAACTTAAACTCCTCTGCTTCTGTTTTGCATTTGGAAGAGATTTCTTTTCAGGTGTGGAGGGGGAGTAGAACTCCTTAACATCAGAGCATGTTAATAACAACAACAACAACAACAATAATAATAATAATAATAATAATAGTAATATAGGAAATATTAATGCTTTGATGGTCATTTCGAAAAATCCTTTCTTAATGGGCACCTAGAAGCCAAGAGGAACATACGTGCTAAATGTCAAATTTGTAGGCTTTACGGTTCTGGAGATTCTGTGGTGATGCGTGACGGGTATTTTGCTTTTATAAATAGATGGATGGATGGATAGATGATAGATAGATAGATAGATAGATAGATAGATAGATAGATAGATAGATAGATAGATAGATAGATAGATGATAGATAGATAGATAGATAGATAGATAGATAGATAGATAGATAGATAGATAGATATGGATGGATAATAGATAGATAGATAGATAGATAGATAGATAGATAGATAGATAGATAGATAGATAGATAGATAGATAGACAGACAGACAGACAGACAGACAGACAGACAGACAGACAGACAGACAGACAGACAGAGATATATTTATTTTTTGTTTTGTAAAATGAAATGCATGGATAATATGCTGTATGCAAAATACTTATATATAAATAAAAAAAACATTGATTTTAAAAAATGCTATAGGGTCCCTTGCTTGAGCAGGGGGCTGGACTAGAAGACCTCCAAGGTTCCTTCCAGCTCTGATTTTGATTCTGAAAGTTATTCTTGGAAAATGCTGGCTAGCCTGAAGGGGTGAGTGGAAGCTCAGCCCTCAGCCACGTCCCTCATGTCGTCTTCCGTGGCCTCTCCGTGCAGAACCAGAGGTGTGGATTTGACGTCATTGTGACTCACCCCCCCCTGTTACTCTGGAGAGATGCCAGCTGTTGACTTGCCACAGTGAAAGTCTCTCTACGTTCTTCCTGGGTGGAGAAGATCAGTTGAGTTAAGCAGCCTAAATGAGCCAGGGCTTTGAATCTTAAAAAAAATCATAGGAGTTTAGGGAGGGACCTTAGAGGTCTTCTAGTCCATCCTCACGTCTTGTGCAGAAATCTACAAACGGTTTTGGGCAAAAGGCTGCCCCAAAGTTTTCCCTTGAAAACCTCCGGCCCTCAAATTAGGACCACAATTGAGCTCAAAATATACGTGGGTTTGTTTTAAGTGGGATTTGCCCCATTTTATGACTTTTCTTGCCATAGTTGTTGAGTGAATCATTGCACTTCTTAAGTTAGTCACTTAAGTTAGAGAAAGGCACGCTGTCTCAAAGTCACCCAGCTGGCTTTCATGCTTAAAATGATACTAGAACTCACCGTATCCTGGTGATTGGTCTAAAGTTACCCAGTTGGCTTTCATGCCTTAGTCAGGACTAGAACTCACCGTCTCCTAGTGTTTGGACCAAAGTCACCTAGTCAGCTTTCATGCCTTAGTCAGGACTAGAACTCACCGTCTCCTGCTGTTTGGACCAAAGTCACCCAGATGGCTTTCATGCCTAAGGCGGGATTAGAACTCCCCATCTCCTGGTGATTGGCCCAAAGACACCCAGCTGGCCTTCATGCCTAAGGCGGGACTAGAACTCACCATCTCCTGGTGATTGGCCCAAAGGCACCCAGCTGGCCTTCATGCCTAAGGTGGGACTAGAACTCACCATCTCCTGATGTTTGGACCAAAGTCACCTAGATTGCTTTCATGCCTTAGTAGGACTAGAACTCACCGTCTCCTGGTGATTGGACTAAAGTCACCCAGCTAGCTTTCATTCCTTAGTCAGGACTAGAACTCACCATCTCCTGGTGATTAGCCCAAAGTCTCCCAGCTAGCTTTCATGCCTTAGTCAGGACTAGAACTCACCGTCTCCTGGTGTTTGGACCAAAGTCACCCAGCGAGCTTTCATGCCTAAGGCAGGACTAGAACTCACCATCTCCTGGTGATTGGACCAAAGTCACCCAGCTTCCTTTCATTCCTAAGGCGGGACTAGAACTCACCGTCTCCTGGTGATTGGACCAAAGTCACCCAGCTATCTTTCATTCCTAAGGCGGGACTAGAACTCACCGTCTCCTGGTGATTGGACCAAAGTCAGCCAACCGGCTTTCGTACATAAGAAAGGACTAGAACTCACCATCTCCTAATGAATGACCCAAAGTTGCCCAGCTGGCTATCGTACATAAGATGGGTCTAATAGTCACCGTCTCCTGGTGATTGAGAGTTGCTGATTTAGTGAATTATGAAAACTTTCTTTATGTCGTCCTTGCGGCCTACCTCAATATCTGGACCGCTCTTGGGACCCTCCTCGGTCCACCCTGTCCCCCTGGGATGGGTTACAACTCCTCTGCCCAGCCCCACACTGCAGCCAGTGCGCGAAGCGGAAGAAAATCGGGTATGTCTAGTTTAATGAAAAGAAGGACCAAGGGTGACATGATAGCATGTTCCAGTATTTGAGGGGCTGCCACAAACAAGAGGAAGGGGTCAAATTATTCTCCAAAGCATCTGAGGGCAGGACAAGAAGCAATGGATGGAAACTAATCCAGGAGAGAAGCAGCCTGGAACTAAGGAGAAAATTCCTGACAGTGAGGATAGTTAACCAGTGGAACTGCTTGCCACCCGAAGTTGTGGCTGCTTCAAACATTGGAAGTTTTTAAGAAGGGACTGGAGAGCCATTTGTCTGAAGTGGTATAGGATCTCCAAAATTAAATGGGGCTGGACTAGAAGACCTCCAAGGTCCCTTCCAACTCTGCTTCTCTAATCTCAGACCAATTAATCAGGGGAACAGCTTGCCTTCAAATGTTGTGGGTGCTCCATCAATGGAGGTTTCCAAGAAGACGTTGGACCATCATTTGCTCAGAATAATACAAGGTCTCCTGCTTGAGCAAGGGGGTCAGTCTAGAAGACCTCCGAGGTCCCTTTTAGCTCTATTCTATTCAAATTCTGAAAAAGTCTAGGGTTTCCTGCTTGAGCAAGGGGGTCAGTCTAGAAGACCTCCAAGGTCCCTTCCAGCTCTATTCTGTTCAAATTCTGAAAAGGTCTAGGGTCTTCTGCTTGAGCAAGGGGGTCGGTCTAGAAGACCTCCGAGGTCCCTTCCAGCTCTATTCTATTCGAATTCTGAAAAAGTCTAGGGTTTCCTGCTTGAGCAAGGGGGTCAGTCTAGAAGAACTCCGAGGTCCCTTTTAGCTCTATTCTATTCGAATTCTGAAAAGGTCTAGGGTTTCCTGCTTGAGCAAGGGAGTCAGTCTAGAAGACCTCCGAGGTCCTTTCCAGCTCTATTCTATTCAAATTCTGAAAAAGTCTAGGGTTTCCTGCTTGAGCAAGGGGGTCAGTCTAGAAGACCTCCGAGGGTCCCTTCCAGCTCTATTCTATTCGAATTCTGAAAAGGTCTAGGGTTTCCTGCTTGAGCAAGGGAGTCAGTCTAGAAGACCTCTGAGGTCCTTTCCAGCTCTATTCTATTCAAATTCTGAAAAAGTCTAGGGTTTCCTGCTTGAGCAAGGGAGTCAGTCTAGAAGACCTCCGAGGTCCTTTCCAGCTCTATTCTATTCGAATTCTGAAAAGGTCTAGGGTTTCCTGCTTGAGCAAGGAGGTCAGTCTAGAAGACCTCTGAGGTCCCTTCCAGCTCTATTCGAATTCTGAAAAGGTCTAGGGTTTCCTGCTTGAGCAAGGGGGCTGGTCTAGAAGACCTCCGAGGGTCCCTTCCAGCTCTATTCGAATTCTAAAAAGGTCTAGGGTTCCCTACTTGAGCAAGGGGGTCAGTCTAGAAGACCTCCGAGGTCCCTTTTAGCTCTATTCTATTCAAATTCTGAAAAAGTCTAGGGTTTCCTGCTTGAGCAAGGGGGTCAGTCTAGAAGACCTCCGAGGTCCCTTCCAGCTCTATTCTGTTCAAATTCTGAAAAGGTCTAGGGTCTTCTGCTTGAGCAAAGGGGTCGGTCTAGAAGACCTCCGAGGTCCCTTCCAGCTCTATTCGAATTCTAAAAAGGTCTAGGGTTCCCTACTTGAGCAAGGGGGTCAGTCTAGAAGACCTCTGAGGTCCCTTCCAGCTCTATTTGAATTCTGAAAAGGTCTAGGGTTTCCTGCTTGAGCAAGGGGGCTGGTCTAGAAGACCTCCGAGGGTCCCTTCCAGCTCTATTCGAATTCTAAAAAGGTCTAGGGTTCCCTACTTGAGCAAGGGGGCTGGTCTAGAAGACCTCCGAGGGTCCCTTCCAGCTCTATTCGAATTCTGAAAAGGTCTAGGGTTTCCTGCTTGAGCAAGGGGGTCAGTCTAGAAGACCTCCGAGGGTCCCTTCCAGCTCTATTCTATTCGAATTCTGAAAAGGTCTAGGGTTTCCCGCTTGAGCAAGGGGGTCGGTCTAGAAGACCTCCGAGGTCCCTTTTAGCTCTGTTATTCGGAACGGTTGGAAAACCCAAAAGAGAAGGCTGAACTAGACTTGGGCTTGGGAGATGTGGGGGGGGGGGGGAGGACCCTATAATAGCTTGCTGTACCCCCTCCCTCCCTCCCTCCCTCCCTTCCGGCACTAGCCGGCTGTGGTTAGTCACCTCCTGGGCAAGATTGTGTGTCTTGAGGGCTTGGCTGCGGAGGGTTGCGTCCTCGTCTTCCTTTAATTGCAGGGAGGCGGTTTTTGTAACCGGAGCCAGCAAAGGTTGGGCGTAGTAGTAGTTCCATGCCAGTCCCTCACACCCAGATTACATCACGGCAGGCCTTGCCCCCTTGAAGAAAAAGCCGGGTTTTTCCTCTCCCCCCCCCTCCCTCCCTCCCTCCAGCATCGAGAAGAAACCGACCGGCTGGAAGGAGAACGGCGTGCTGAGAAACACAAACCGGATCGAGAAAAAGGAAGGGATCCGCTGGGGGGGGGGCATGAATTCCGCAGGACAGGTGACCCGGGAAGGGATCCACTGGGGGGAGGGCATGAATTCCACAGGACCCAGGTTGGGGGGGGGTGGGGGGGGAGGGGGTGGGATGGCGGGAGGAGGGAAAGAAGAGGACGCTTCTTTCTTGGAGCGGCGGGTTGGGCTAGAGGATCTCTGGGGGGTCCCTTCCCATCCTTGGATTCTACCCTTAAAAGTCTCTTTTTTGCTATTTTTCTTTTCCCCCTGTCTGGATTGTCGCACAAGACTTGGCATTGCTGATTGCCTCGAAAGGATGACTTTCACACACAAGACCCCCCCCCCCAAAAAACATGAGTTCATTTATTTATTTATTTATTTATTTACTTATTTACTTATTTATTTATTTGCTTGTTTTATTTATTTGGGGAAATGATACGCAGTTCTCTCGAAATGCTCGGCTGAGGTTTAACCTGTTGTCTGAATGTGTTTCCCTGGGAGGAAATCGGTCTGACGTGCACACGCGAAATGGCACAGAATCTTTCCTGCTTGGGCAGGGGGTTGGACTAGATGACCTACAAGGTCCCTTCCAATTCTTGATTATCTGTTATTAGCTGTGCTGTGCGAACTCTGCCGGTTGGGTTAGCTCCTTTGGGAGTGTGGGGAGGTTATACAAAAGCAGAAATGCCTGCAATTCAGGAGGAATTGAGTGTCTTTTTCTCAGAAGGAAATGTGAGTTTTGGGGATTTTGTTGGGGGGGGGAGGGAGGAACCCAGAAACAAATTTATTAATTTTTTTTAATGCTTTTTTTTTTCCCAAAAGTTTTTTTTTATTTTTAATCTTTTACATCTCTTGTTGTGAACAGTGTGATTCCAGGTTTTTTTTACATTTCCACACAAACTTGACCATAATTATATATCTATCTCATGTATTCAGTTTCTTATCCTATCATTGCATTTTCCATTTTCTGTAAGTTTTCAAAAGTTTTCTTATCTTTTTTACTTTTATTTTATCTCATTTTAATTCATAGAACTGTTTTTCTTTAATTATACTCTTTATCTTCTTTATGTAATATCTTAAAATTCTTTATTTCTTCTTCTATATTCACTCTGTTATGCTTTTATCTGTCATATTTGCCATTTTATCACATATTCTTATTTCATTATTCAATGTTCCATCTTAATATTAATAATTCCACAGATTTTCCCCCTTAGTGACCCATTTGAGTGCATCACCTTTTTATCTTATATTTTATTTTAATGCTTGAGGGGGGAGTATTTTGGGGTGTGTTTCGGAATTTCGCGTAATAAACAGGTTCTTCTTCGACTTACGACCCCAATGGAGCCCAACATTTCCATTGTTAAAGTGAGACGCTTGTTAAATGAGTTTTGACCCACTTTATGAACGTTGTTAAGCAAATCGCTGTGGCGGATAGGCTGGTAATACGGTCGTTAAGTGAATCCGGCTTCCCTGCTGATTTGGCTCCTCAGGAGGTCGCAAAAGAGGATCACGGGATCCTGGGAGGATAGAGGCACCGTCATAACTACGAGTCGGTTGCCAAACGTCTGGATTTGGATCCTGGGGAGGCTGCAACGGTCGTAAGCGTGAAAAACGGTCGTATGTCACTTTTTTCAGTGCCGTTGTAACTTTGAACGGTCACTAAATGGAACTGTTGTAAGTCTGTAGACACAGATATCTCTGGTGGTTTTAAATCTTCCTTTTCAAGTTTGGTGCCCGCCAGACAGGAAACTGGGTCGAAATAGACCACAGATAGTCCTTGACTTACGACAGTTCATTTAGTGACCATTCAGAGTTACAACAGCACTAAAAAAAGGGACTTACAACCCTTTTTCACACTTACAATGGTTGCAGGATTCCTGCCCCCCCCCCTCTTCATGGTCGTGTGATTGAAATTCAGACGCTCGACAAGTGACTCGTATTTATGACAGCTGCAGCATCCCGGGGTCCTGTGATCCCCTTTTGCGACCTTCTGAGGAGCCAATTCAAGGGAGAAGCCCAGATTCACTTAATGACTGTGTTGATAGCAACTGTAGTGACTCCCTTAATGACTCGTAGCAAGAAAGGTTGTAAAATGAGGCAAAACTCACTGCTCTGTCTCGGTTAGCAACGTACATTTTGGGTTCAATTGTGGTCATAAATCTTCAATCTATCTATCTATGCATTATCTATATTTATCTATCTCTTATATCTATCAATTATCTATCCATGTATCTATCCATCATCTAGCTATTTATCTATCTTATATCTATATCAATGTATCCATCATCTATCATTATCTACCTACCTACCTACCTATCATCTATCTATAGTCTATCATGTATTAATCTGTCTACCTGTCTATTTCCATCTCCTTGCCTACCCTCCTATTTACCTATTTCTATCTTTTTTTCATGCTTGCTTGCTTTCCTTCTTTCTTTCCTTCCTTTCTTCCTTCCTTCATTAATTCATTCTATTCCTTCTTTCCTTCCTTCATTCCTTCCTTCTTTCCTTCTTTCCTTGCTTCCACTCCTTCCTTCCTTCCTTCCTTCCTTCCTTCCTTCCTTCCCTTCCTTCCTTCTTTCCTTCCTTTCTTCCTTCATTAATTCATTCTACTCCTTCTTTCCTTTCTTCATTCCCTTCCTTCCTTTATTCCACTCCTTCCTTCCTTCTTTCCTTCCTTCCTTCATTCCACTGCTTCATTCCTTCCTTCCATTCCTTCCTTCATTCCATTCCATTCCTTCCTTCCTTCCTTCCTCTCCTTCATTCCTTCCTTATTCATTCCCTTCCTTCTTTCCTTCCTTTCTTCCTTCATTAATTCATTCTATTCCTTTCCTTTCTTCATTCCCTTCCTTCCTTTATTCCACTCCTTCCTTCCTTCATTTCACTCCTTCCTTCTTTCCTTCCTTCATTCCACTGCTTCATTCCTTCCTTCATTCCATTCCTTCCTTCCACTCTTCATTCCATTCCCTTCCTTCCTTCCTTCATTCCATTCCCTTCCTTCCTTCCTTCCTTCCTTCCTTCCTTCCTTCCTTCCTTCCTTCCTTCCTTCCTTCCTTCCTTCCTTCCTTCTTTCCTTCCATTCCTTCCTTCCTTCCTTCCTTCCATTCCTTCCTTCCTTCTCTTTCTTTCTCACTTTCTTTCTTCTCCACAATCGTGATATTCGGGGTCTTGTGTTCCAAAACTTTGTCAGTCTGTACTCGGAAGTCCCACGGTAGTTTTGCCTGCTCCTTTTCGATCACTTTCTCGGGCTTATGATCCCACCAGTTCTTTGCCACAGCAGAGGGTAGTTGTGACCCAAGTTCCAGGGGACCATCTGAGCGACTGTGTTGTTGTGACGTTGTTTGTAGTTGAATTTCCAAATAGCGAGGCAGCCCTTGAAGGTATTAAGGGCTCCAATCCCAATTTGGGATTAACACACAATTTCTTTTTCGAAGTCGCTCGACTTCATTTTGTAAGTCCTGATAACTTCGTGATTTTTGTCTTGCTGCGCGTCTTCAAAAATTTGTGCATCGCCGGGTATTGCAATCTCAGTGAACCAAACCTCCTCCTCCTCCTCCTCCATCATCATCATCATCATCATCATCATTATTGTTATTATTTTTAGAGTCAGAGAAAGAGCTTGGGGAGATGCAAAAAACAGGGTTAATGTTTCAGATAGGATTTTCAATTATAACAAGTGGAAATTGATCACTGGTTGTTCTCAAATTATGAGCCCCCCCCCCTCCCCCCCTCAATTGAGCCCAGGATTTCCGTTGCAAAGCGAGACAGTTGCTCAACAAGTTCCGCTCCATTTTTCCACCTTTCTGGCCGCCGTGGATTCAACCGCTGCAGGTGTCAGAGGAGTGTAACACCGTTGTTAAGCGAAATCACTGCAGTTGATCGTTCGGTCACAAGGTTGTTAAGCGAATCAGGCTCTCCCCGTTGACTTTGGCTCGTCGGACGGTCGCAAAACGGGACCCCGGGACATTGCGACGGTCATAAGTATGAGTCAGTTGCCAAGCACTTGGATTTAGATCTCTTATCCATAGGGATGCTCCAACGGTCGTTATGCGTGAAAAACGGCCCGGAATCCTTTTGTTTCCAGTGCTGTTCTAACGTCAAACAGTCACTAAATGAACAGTCGTAACAGGAGGAGAGTTAAATTCGCATTCATATCTGGATAGTCCTACTGCATGTTTAATCTGTTGGCCCTGTCTTCCTTACTAGCGCGCCATAAAAGAAAACCACGATTGTTAGGAGATTTTCCATTTTTAGTACAGTTTACGGCCCAAGAGGTGCACGGATAGTCCTCATCTTACAACAGTCATTGGGACCGAAACGCGCACCGTTAAAGCGGTGTGATTTGAGTAAGGGAGCCACGCCCGTTTTTATGGCTGTTTGGGCCCATAGTCTTTCGGCAAACCACGCCACCCCGTGTGCTAAAATTAACTCAAGAAAGTTTTTAACTCAACAAAGTTTTACGGTTGGCTGTACACCGCTCTGCCCTGAGTCCTTCGGGAGAAGGGCGGTATATAAATATAATAAATAAAAATAAAATAAATAAAATAAGAGAGTGGTTACGCAAAATTCAGATTCTTCCAAAAGGGGGGGAGACTGGCCAGGTGATGAGGTCCCCCCGCGAACCGTTTCGGAGGTGATCAGGGCATCCACTGGAACAGTGTCGTTGCGCCTTGGCGGTGCCCAAAGCAATGTAGTGGTGCCGCTACGGGGAGCATGACTTCCAAACTCGGTTGCTCAGTTTTGTGTGATGTTGTGAGGAGCGTACGGTGAGATTGTGACAAAAAGAGAGAGAAAGAGAGAGCGCTTCTGGCACTGGTGATGTTCCCTAGTTGGGTCGTGAAACGTCTGCAAGAAAACCACCAGGCTCAGAGAGCACCAGGGACTGCCCCGCCCCCAGTCCTCCTCCTCTTCCTCCCTCCCTCCCTCCTCCTTCCACCCCACTGCCTTCTAGCATTGATGATGTTCCCTAGTTGGGTCGTGAAATGTCTGCAAAAAAAGCACCAGGCTCAGAGAGCATCAGGGACCCTACTATTTCCTTCCTTCCTTCCTTCCTTCCTTCCTTCCTTCCTTCCTTCCTTCCTTCCTTCCTTCCTTCCTTCCTTCCTTCCTTCCTTCCTTCCTTCCTTCCTTCCCTCCCTCCCTACCTATCCCACAACCTCTCTCTCTTTTAGCACTGACGATGTTCCCTAGTTGGGTCGTGAAACGTCTGCAAGAAAACCACCAAGCTCAGAGAGCACCAAGGACCCCACAGTTCTTCTCTTCCTCCCTTTTGCACTGATGATGTTCCCTAGTTGGGTTGTGAAACGTCTTGAAGGTAACAACCAAGCTCAGAGATCCCCACAGGCTGCAAAACCAGCAAGATCAGAGCGCACGAAGGATCCCACAGTTCTTCTCTTCCTCCCTTTTGCACTGATGATGTTCCCTCTTCCTCCACCCGACAAACCCCTCTGCCTCCTAGCACGGATAATATTATCTGAAATGAAAGATCCCTGTCATTATGAGGGGTGCAGTGTTGTTCTCAGGTTATCTCAGCCACCCCTCGCCTGCCTCAAATCTCGCGGGGGTGTAGGAGCGGCCCTGTGAGTAGGGCTTGCACGGTGGGGGTAGCAGGCCCCCTTTGCCCGTACCTGTGAGCAATCGGGGTTCCCCAGGGCACGTGAACCCCTGCTTCCCATTTCCCAAGGGTTGCAGGGCGTTCATCTTTTCTCCCTTTAAGTCTCCTAAAGTGGAGAGAGAGAGAGAGAGAGAGAGAGAGATTGCAGAGGAAGGGGATCACAAGAGAGCAAGCTATGCTGAGAATCCTGGGAGTTGAAGTCCACCGGTCCTTAAAAGTGGCCACGTTTGGGAGAGCTCTGCCCTCGGGTTTACCTGCTTCTAACCCTGGTTTACAGTGTCAGCTGATTTCCTACAGATTAGAGGAGCCCAGGGATGCCTTTTGCGAAGGACACCAAATAAACAGGCCGTGCTTTTAAGTTCCCTTGGAATTGGGGGGGGGGGGGGATGTCCCGTTTAATGAAAAGAACTTGGGACTTGACGTGATAGCAGTCTTGCAATATTTGAGGGGCTGAGAGGAGGGCTGGGGTGTCAAAATTATTCTCCAAAGCCCCTGAAGGCAGAAGCAGCAAAGGGGTGGAAACTTGATCAAGGAGAGAAGCAACCTGGAATTAAGGAGGATATTTCCTGACGGTGAGAAACAATTAACCAGTGGAACTCCTTGCCACCAGAAGCTGTGGGTGCGTTAACGCTGGAGGTTTTTAAGAGGAGATTGGGCAGCCATTTGTCTGGAATGGTGTATAGGGCAGTGGTGGCTAACCTTTTTTGGGCTCCTGTGCCAAAAATTTTGCACCCGTGCGCTTGCGTGCCGGCACCCAGAAGGAAATGCAGCCCCCCCCTGCGCATGCGTGCTCAATCCTTCCCATCGTCCCCCTCCCCTGCACTGCGCCTCTCAGCTGATTTTCAGCCGATTTGAGGCCTTTTTCGGCTTCCCACAGACTTGAGGAAGGCTTCTGCAAGCTTTGCAGACCGAAAAATAGGCCCGTTTCGTCACCTCCGGTATTTCCGGAAATACAGAAAGTGACAAAACGGGCCTATTTTTCGGCCTGCAAAGGCTTCCCTCAAGCCTCTAGGAGACCGAAAAAGGCCTCAAACCAGCCGAAAATCAGCTGTGAGACACATGCGCAGTGAGGTAAGTTTGCCTGCGGCTTGCATGCCACCTGTATCATGCGTGCCATAGGTTCACCATCTTGCTTAAGCAGAGGGGTTGGACTAGAAGACCTCCAAGATCCCTTCCAACTCTGTTATTCTGTTAAATTGCCTATCTCTTTAATCTGCAGGACTACAGGTCCCATGGTCTGTACAGACTGGGGAGCAGTTCGGTCCCCTGCAACAGGTTTTCAATATTTTCCAAAGTATTTTTTTTTTAAAAAAAACCTCAAATATAGGTAGTCCTGAACTTAAGACTGCAATAGACTTCTAATTACTCAGCAAGAAAAGCACGAGGTGGGTTTTTGCCCCGTTTTACGACCTTTCTCGCCCTGGTTGTTAAGTGAATCACAGCACTTGTTAAGTGGGTCACACGGTGAAGCGAATGCAGCTTCTCCATTGGCTTCGCTTGTCGAGAAGTCGCAAAAGGAGAATCACGCGACCCCGAAACTCTGCGACCGTCGTAAGTATGAGTCAGCTGCCAAATGTTTTGACTTGATCATGTGATTCTGCAACGGTCGTAAGTGTGAAAAAACCGATCCCAAGTCCCAAATTTTTTTCCGGTGCCGTTGTAACTTCGAACGGCCGAGGACTACCTGTGCAAGGGAGGAGAAACTCCGGGTGAGTGGCTCCAGTTAAACTAGTAGAGCTGCCTTCCCCCAAGGCACTCTACCTCGGTGCAGATCAACCTGTTTGCTGACTCAGAAAGCGATCAAGCCAAACCCTCCCAGCCTCAAAAAAACAAACAAACCGGGTTTAAGGCTAACCAAGCTTAACGTCTTTGCAGCCAATGCTGCAAATTTTTAAATTATTATTATTTATTTTTAAAATTACACATCTCCATTTACATTGTTTAACAGTATTGTATCATCAATATTACATATATTTACATTTATTTCAAACAGATGTTTAACAGATAATCAGAGTTGGAAGGGACCTTGTAGGTCATCTAGTCCAACCCCCTGCCCAAGCGGGAGACCCTACACCCTACAGTCCAGTCTCTACTTGAAAGTCTCAAGCGATGGCACTCCCACAACTTCCTATTCCTATTTCTATACATTAATCCTTATTCCTATGTTATGGAATGGAATGGAATTCTGTATTGGCCATGTGTGGTTGGACACACAAGGGATTTGTCTTGGTGCAAATACTCTCAGTATACATAAAAGAAAAAAATACATTCGTCAAACATCATAAGGTACAACACTTAGTGATAGTCCTAGGGTACAATAAGCAATCAAATTCTATCCACTTACATCATGTATCCCAAACCACGTAGTATTCTAATTCCTCCTTGCCTTTTAGTTCTGTTGTAAGTTTGTCCATCTCTGCACATTCTAATATTTTTTTGCATCAAGACCTCTTCGGGCGGTATGTTTTCTGATTTCCAACTTGTGCAAAAACTATCCTCGCCGCTGTTATTATATGCAAATGTGGGATTCTACAGGTTTGCACCTATTTGCTAGAACCGGTTGTTAACATGCTAAGCAGTTTGGAGAACCGGTTGTTAGAAGAAATTCCTGGTCTAATCCTGTAAGGAAGGCAGGAAGGAAACATTCTGGGGTTGCTTACAGAAACTGCCTCTCCGTTAACCCTTATTACGTTCTTGGCAGGACTAGACTTCCTGTCTCAGGAACTTCTCTGGAGTTTTTTTCCCCTCCTTTGCTGGTCCTTTGTTTGTGTGGAGGGACCATTCAAAGTTACAATGGCACTGAAAAAAGTGACTTATGACCATGTTTCACACTTACAACTGTTGCAGCATCCCCACAGTCATGAGAAGCCAGGCAAGGAGATGCGTGTCTCGATGCGAGTGATGTTAAGTTGGCCACACCCATCCAGTCACATGACCACCAAGCCATGACCACCAACTAAGCCACGCCCACAGAACCGGTTGTTAAAAATTTGAATCCCACCCCTGATTATATGCAATATGATGTATTGGATTTGTTTGCTAAATTTCCCTTTAATTATTCCCAAGAAAGAATATTTCAGGTTTAAATTCTATTTGATGTTCTGCTGTATCTTTGTATCTTTCATCCAATATTTTCTAGCTTTTGGGCATTGCCACCACATGTGAAAAAACATTCCATCTTTTTGTTCACATTGTCAACACTCTGGTTTTGTATTTGGATATATTTTTGCCAATCTTGCTGAGGCTAAATGCCATCTATAGAACATTGTATATTGACTTTCTTTATATGCTGTTGACAATGTTAATTTGTAGTTTTTGGTTCATAATCTTTCCCAATCATCTAATTTTATATTATGGCCTATATTCTTCGCCCAAGCTATCGTTGGTCCCTTCACTAACTCTTCCTCCAGTTCCACTCCTAGTAAATAATTAGTGCTGCAAATTTTTCACAGGGAAGGTTATGCAAAGGGGCATTTGAGGCAAGGGAGGTCAAAAAAGTCAAAAGAGCCATGGCGAGTGAAACCTTTGCTACTCCTTATAGAAAAAGAAGGGCAGAGTTTTGATTTGACACAGTTTTGTTCCTTTGCAGACACTCCCTAAATCAGTATTCACCAACTTCAGGAACTTCTAAGATATTTGGATTTCAATTCCCAGAATTCCCCAGCCAGCATAGCTTTACTTACTCTCTTGTAATCCCTTTCTCTGCAATCTCTCCACTTTAGTGGGAAAGAGAGAAAGAATCCAGCGTGGCTAACTAGGGAATTCTGGGAGTTGAAGTCTACACACCTTAAAAGTTCCCAAGGCTTTGGGGAAAAGGCTGAATTAAATGGATAAATATAGGGAGCAAAGGCATACATGTCGATAAGAGCCCCCTTTGCAGTTCTGGCACACTGGGGGATACTAGAAACCGTCTTCAGGAGCACCCGCCCCTGAAACTGACCCAAAAAATCAAATGTTCTGCTTGCAATAACTGAAGCTCCGGATCAAATGCTGGTTTTTTATTTATTTTTGGTTTTTTGGCACACTCCTGACTGTTGGGGGAAGAGAGAGCTGGTGGACAGCTGGTCTTTTGTGCCCCACACCGGCCCTGGTTCCTCTCGGGGGAGGCGGTTTCCTGAAGTTACCTGTGAGTCATTCTTCATGGGGCCGGCTGGCTGGCTATGCCCAGGTTTCCTGTTTACCTTCCTGGCAAGTCTTGCCAACTCATCTACTCTGCGTGGGCAGAGAATGAGAGGAAAAGGCTTCCTGTGTGCAGGAGCTCCTTAAGACAATCCCAGGATTAGTCTATGGGCAAACCATGGTTTATTTGGGAGATACTCTCTCTCTTTTTTTTTCTTTTTCCTTTTGCAAAATGGCAAATCAGCTGGCTGGATTTTGTCCAGCAAAAACCTGATTCTCACCAGTGTAATCTGGTCCTCTGGTGGTTTTTTTTTTTTTACTAAATTTCATTAAAAGTTTTACAGTTTTAAAAAAACAAATCATATTTACGGTTTTTGCAATACGTTGTGACATCGGCTTTTCCACATTGATTTACTTATATATAGGACCAGGGGAGACAGGAGAGCATCTTCCAATATTTGAGGGGCTGCCCCAGAGAGGTGGAAGGGGGTCAAGCTATTCTCCAAGGCACCTGAAGGCCAGACAAGGAATAATGGATGGAAACTGAACAAAGAGAGATTTAACCTGGAAATAAGGAGGAATTTTCTCTGACAGGGAGAACAATCAACCAATGGAACAGAAGTTGTGGGAGCTTCATCTCTGGAGGCTTTCAAGAAGAGACCGGACTGCCCTCTGTCAGAAGTGGTGTAGGGTCTCCTGCTTGGGTGGGGGGTTGGACTAGATGACCTCCAAGGTCCCTTACAACTCTGTTATTCTATATTCAATGGAACAGAAGTTTCCTTCGGAAGTTGTGGGAGCTTCATCCCTGGAGGCTTTCAAGAGACTGGACTACTGCCCTCTGTCAGAAATGGCGTAGGGTCTCCTGCTTGGGCGTGAGGTTGGACTAGATGACCTACGAGGTCCCTTCCAACTCTGTTAATCTATATTCAGTGGAACAGAAGTTGTCTTCGGAAGTTGTGGGTGCTTCATCCCTGGAGGCTTTCAAGAAGAGACCGGACTGCCCTCTGTCAGAAATGACGTAGGGGTCTCCTGCTTGGGCGTGGGGTTGGACTAGATGACCTACAAGGTCCCTTCCAATTCTGATTATCTGTTATCTGCTTTATATTGGACTACTCTCTTGATTTCCAGTTTTGAGCATAGGTTATTCTAGCTGCTGTCAATATATGAATTATTATCTCTTCAATTTCTTTCTTGTAATCACCTCTGATTATC
The DNA here is from genome assembly GCA_023653725.1 of Bungarus multicinctus. Classification (NCBI taxonomy): domain Eukaryota; kingdom Metazoa; phylum Chordata; class Lepidosauria; order Squamata; family Elapidae; genus Bungarus; species Bungarus multicinctus. The sequence goes on from CM042844.1 coordinate 3,513,702, forward strand.
CCTAATAGGAACATTTCAGGTTTAAATTCTATTTTTTTTCCGCCCAGTAATTTCTTGCAGCCAAATCCTTATTTTGTTCCAAAATTTCTTTCCTTCAGAGCACAACCAACCCTTGGTGGTTTTCTAAGTAGTCCTCAATTTACGACCGTTCGTTTAGCGACGGCACTGGGTAAAAAAAGAGATTGATGTTGGCTTTTCACCCTGCCGTTCCAGCCTCCCCATGGTCTCGCAATCAAAATTCAGGCGCTTGGCAACTGACTCATACTTACAACGGTCGCACTGTCTCCTTTAGCGACCTTCTGCCAAGCAGATTCACTAGACAACTGAGTTGCTAACGGCAGGGATTCACGTAGCCACGGTGGCAGGGAAAGTCATAAAACGGGGCAACGCTTTCCTTAACAAACATCTTCCTTAGTGACGGAAACATTAGTGGTCGTAAACCGAGGATTATCTGTAGTCCTGGCCAGCCAGCCAACTGAGGGCTGGACCCAATGGAGGTGGCCATGTTGTCGTGTGAATGCGGTCTCTAAGGGCTGGTCGTTGTCGTTTTCGTCGGGCATCAGACGCAAAAGGCGCCGGGTTGTGTGTGAGTAGAGTTGTGCGTGTGTGTGCGCTTGTTCCTGTAGTATGTCTGAAACGGACGCAATTTGTGGTGAGATCTGGAAAGATGCAAACCTTCCCCGGGTCCCCATATTTTGTTCCAAATCTTTTTTCCGTGAAAACCCCAAAAAAGCTGGTTTTATCTTTCTACTAGAAAATTCACTTTTTCCTCTTGGAATACAAAAGGTTGCCTTTCTTCGTTTTATATTTCTACTAGCTCGATCCTCATGCTTTGCTATGAAACTATGTGGTGGAGCTTAGTTTTTGGGGAGGAAAATACGGGGGGAGGGGGGGGGGATTTGTGCCGCTGCCTACCAGCATCCATCGGTATTCATCTGGCTAGCGTCCTGTCAGTGTGTGAGAGAGTGGAGGGCTGTTTGGAAACTGAAAGAGTATTTGCTCTGTGAGCAAGGAGGAGACAGCAAGGAGCCTGGGTATGGCTTAGCTCAACTGTTCTGTCCTAAAGCTGCTTGGTGCTCTGAAACTGAAACTGCTCTCCTCTGCTTGTATTTTGCATTTGGCACAGATTTCTTTTCAGGTGGGGAAGGAAAGGAGGAGTCGAACTCCTTAGCATCAGAGCGTGTTAATTGCTGTATAAAGATTAAATCCTAATGAAATTGAGAATATCTCGTATAAAATGATGGAAAAATAGTTTAGTCAAATGAATGTTTAATCGTTGATATTACGTAAGCACGAGCTACATTGATAAGGCGAGAATTTATATAACTCGTGAGTAAGGAGGGAGAAAAAGGATAGCACAAAAGATTGCAACCAACAGACACACTTTGTGTATATAATTGAAAGAGGGTTTTATGTTTTTATGTTTTGTTTGTAATAAAAAAAAATAAAAACTTTGGAAGAAAAAAAGATTAATGCTCTGATGGTCATTTAGAAAAATCCTTTCTTAGTGAGTGAAGCCAAGAGGAACCTATGTGCCAAATTTCAAGTTTGTAGGCTTTACGGTTCTGGAGATTTTGTGATGATGCGTGAGGGGCATTTCGCTTTTATAGATAGAGAGATGAGAGAGAGAGAGAGATATGATAGATAGATAGATAGATAGAGAGAGAGAGAGAGAGAGAGAAAGAGATGATAGATAGATAGATAGATAGATAGATAGATAGATAGATAGATAGATAGATAGATAGATAGATAGATAGATAGATAGAACATAGAGATGATAGATAGATAGATAGATAGATAGATAGATAGATAGATAGATAGATAGATAGATAGATAGATAGATAGATAGATAGATAGATAGATAGATAGATAGATAGAACATAGAGATGATAGATAGATAGATAGATAGATAGATAGATAGATAGATAGATAGATAGATAGATAGATAGATGAGAGAGAGAGAGAGATAGATAGATAGATAGATAGATAGATAGATAGATAGATAGATAGATAGATAGATTCGCTTTAAGAATCTTTTGCAATAAGATATGAATCCTACTCCATGTCGCTAGTCCTCTTGATCAACAGAGCTTTCTTTAAAAAAAGGAAGAGGGCATATTTGATTTAACTGTGGTGGGCCACCATTCTCCAACCTGGCACCCCCCCACCCCCCCCGATGTATGGGGACCCCATCTCCAAAATTTGGGGCGGGGGAGGGAATCCCAGTTAAAGGAAGGGACATCACCCCCCCCAAAAAAAACCTAAACTTCCTTGCTTCGGTCTTTCCATTAACCTGGTTCTGCCTTCTTTCCCCCCCCCCAGGGCGGAGAATTACTGGTGGCGCGGCCAGAATAAGCGGACGCTGAAGGTGGGTCAATTCCCACGCAACACGGTGACTTCCGTGGCGGGATTGTCAGCCCACGACATCAGCCAGCCTCTCAAGAACAGCTTCATCCACACGGGCCATGGCGACACCAACCCTCAGCAGAGCTGGGGCTTCCCCGATAAGATTGATGAGTAAGTAAGACGGAGGAGGAGGAAGAGGAGCATGGTTTTTGTAGTTCCTGCTCTTTTTTTCCCCCCTCCTTTATCTGATTGTCCCTGACAGGGAGGCAACCCTGGTTCCAGAACTGGAATATCTTATCGCTTCTACCTGCAACCAGATTTCGGGGGTCAGTCGGGCAAGAGTTGTCCAGCAAGGAGTAGCCCTTCTGTTCTGACCCAAACCTTATTCCAAGTAAACAAACACCAAACAGAGATAAAAGCAAAACTTTTTAATGCTTCTCTGTGAATTCCATTCCTTCCCGGTTAAAAGGCTGTTTCAAACTGATTGTCTCTGATAAGAACGAGCTTTGCCAAGGTGGTGCAAGGCTGCCAAGAACATTAGATAAAGTTACTAAGAAATATTTCAAACGCAAAGAGTCTTCAAACACCAACCAAGATAGCCTGAACTTCCACAAGGCTTGAAGTGCAAGAACTTCTTTGCTTCCTGCAAAGAATCCCACCTCTGAGGGCTGGCTTTTTATCCCTTAAGGGAGAGGCCATTACTTTGCAGCCTTACTCCCTGTCGTCCATGCTGCTGCAGCTGCTCTTTCCTTCAGGCAGTCCTGCGCGCACGCACCCTGAGCACAGGCTCCTCGGGGTCCTCTTCATCGTTGCTGCCAGTCTCCACAATGTCCAAAGGCAGCACTCCACTCCCTGGTGGTCCTGGCCCCATCCTTGCATCCCACGCAGGCCCCTCACCTGAGTCCTCGCTCTCTGAGACCTCAGCCGTCCTCACCTGCTGCCGGCGAACCACAATAGCTTCCAGCTCGATTCTGGTTCTGAAATGCTATACGGTTTCCTGCCTGAGCAGTGGGTTGGTCTAGAAGACCTCCAAGGTCCCTTCCAGCTCTATTCTGATTGAATCTGTTCAGCGTTGTAAGGCCACACCTAGAATACTGACTTAAACCAACAACCAAGACTTTTATTTTTATTTTTTTTAATAAACTTTAAAGTTTTACAGTTTTAAAAACAAATCATATTTACAATTTTTCCAATACCATGTGACATTGGCTTTTCCATGGATAGATGGATATATTAGATAGATTAGATAGAGAGATGATAGAGAGAGCATTAGAGAGAGAAGATAGATAGATAGATAGATAGATAGATAGATAGATAGATAGACAGACAGACAGACAGACAGACAGACAGACAGACAGACAGATATACATAGATATATCGACAGATAGATAGATAGATAGATAGATAGATAGATAGGATAGATTAGATGATAGAGCGTTAGAGATAGATAGATAGATAGATAGATAGATAGATAGATAGATAGATAGAATGATGGATAGATAGCTAGATGATAGATACAGTAGATAGATAGATGATAGATAGACAGGAGAGAGTGAGAGATGTGATAGGTAGGTAAGTAGGTAGAATAGGTAGGTAGGTAGGTAGGTAGATGATAGATACAATAGATAGACAGACAGGTGAGAGTGAGAGATGTGAGGTAGGTAAGTAGGTAGATAGAATAGATAGGTAGGTAGGTAGATGATAGATACAATAGATAGATAGACAGATAGACAGACAGATGAGAGTGAGAGATGTGATAGGTATGTAGATAGGTAGATGATAGATACAGTAGATAGATAGATAGATAGATATATAGATAGGGGGAGAGAGAGAGAGAGAGATAACACACACACATACACATATGTACGTCAATTACATTTATATTGTCTTTTATTCCTGTTACCTAACCAAACATACCATTTCTCCCAGACCATATTCTTTTTTCTTCCTTCTCCAGCAATTAATTCCATTGTAAGTTTGTTCATTTCCGCACAATCCATAATTTTTTTTGTTTTATTCACCTATCATCTGTTGGGACTCACCCTCTTAGATTTCCAGTTTTGAGCAGAGGTTATTCTAGCTGCCGTCAATATATGAATTATTATCTACCAAGACTTTTAACCGACCCTGGGTTATAAGGGGGAGGGGGGGAGAGGGGTTGTGTGTGAATGCAGACAGCGAGGAGAAGTCGGTTGCCATTCAAAAGAAAAGGGGGGGGGGGGTGGAAGCCGAATAGAATTTTTATTTTTCCTGAAAAATAAAAACCAACGTTTGTGCGCAGAGAAAGCGACCGGCGAGCGAGACCGTCTCTTGTTTCTGCAGCTTTTTTGCACTCTGTCTTTTCCCTGGAAAGGGCCTTTGAGATTCCTTCCCACACCCACCTTTCGCTTCACTTCCTTTCCAAGACCACTCACCGACTCAACTCCTACGCCCACACGTCGCTGCCGTTGGCCCTGGGTGCAAGCAGCATGTCATCATTCTCTCCTCCTACCTCACTCCATCCCTCCACATCCTGTGTAGGAAGAAAGGGCTTTCCTTCCTCGGGACAAATCCGTATCTTTTCACACCGGCTTTGATCGAGGAAAACGAAAGATAACGTGTCGGCCGGCCACAACTTCGGGGTGTGGGTGTGGGCGGGGGGCCGTGGGCGTTGTTGTTGTTTTTCTTTTTTGGGGCTGCCCGAGTTGCGCACGCCCCTAAGCCGCCTTGTCGTTGCACAACTCCAAGCTGGGTTGGGTTGGGTTGCGTTGCGTTGAGCTTGGCCGGCTGCCAATCAGTTGTCGAGTGTGTGGTTGTGTGGTTTGCACCCGGGACTGAGCCAGGCTGGGCTGCCCAAAACCAGCGTTCGGATGGCCTGTCCAATTCATTCGTCGCAAACAGCCTTGGGTGACCCACAACCGACAACACAAATTATGTATGTATGTATGTATGTATGAATGTATATACTTGTGCATATATGGGCATATATATATGCAGGTCTTGGTGTGTTCGGGTCTTTTCCCGTGTAAGATTGAGACTATCTGGGCAGCATTTCGACGAGATCTCACTCGCCGTCTTCAGGCTGGTGCTTTCGGCTTTGTGCTTGTGCGAGCAAAGCTATATATATATATATATTATATTTTTCAGGCCACAAACTTGCCTCTAGCTGCTTGTTCCAGGATGTTTCCCAACCTGGGTTCAGGGTGAACAATGAGGGTGTGTGTGTGGATGGGTGTTGAGTTGCGGTTTCAGCATATTGTGCAAAACGGATGGGGCGTGTTTTATGGCGCGGGGGTGTTGCGCAAAGCCAGAAGTTTGGTTGGTTTGGTCACCGGTGAGCCATGTATTAGGGAATCTGGAATGAAGGAGAAACTTCCTAAGAGTGAGAAAAAAAAAATATTAACCGGTGGGACAGCTTGCCACCAGAAGTTGTGGGTGCTCCCATCACTGGAGGCTTTTAAGAAGGGACTGGACAGTCTCTTGTCTGACGTGGTTTGGGGTTTGCTGCTTGAGCGGTAGTGGGTTGGGCTAGAAGACCTCCAAGGTCCCTTCCAGCTCTATTCTGATGAGTTTACTTTCAAACTATTAATTTGAAACAGAGAGATAGGGAAGGGAAGAAAGGAAGGAAGCCTTTTCCTTCATTTCCTTTCTCCCTCCCTCCCTCCCTCCCTCCTTCCTTCCTTCCTTTCTGTCTCCTGTCTGTCTGTCTGTCTATCTATCTATCTATCTATCTATCTATCTATCTATCTATCATCTACCTATCCTGTCTTTATTATTTGTATAAATAACACAAGACAGAGAATATATCTAATATTCCTCCATCCCTCCTATTTTGTCCACCACAACCCTGTGAGGTGGGTTGGGCTAAGAGATAGGAACTAGCCCAAAGTCACCCAACCAGCTTTCATATCTAATGCAGAACTAGAACTCCCCATCTCCTGGTGATTGGCCCAAAGTCACCCATTTGGCTTTCACGCCTAAGGTGGGACTAGAATTCCCCATCTCCTAGTGATTGGCCCAAAGTCACCCACTTGGCTTTTGTACCTAACGCAGAACTAGAACTCCCCGTCTCCTGGTGATTGGCCCAAAGTCACTCAGCTGGTTTTCATGCCTAAGGTGTGACTAGAACTCCCTGTCTCCTGGTGATTGGCCCAAAGTCACCCACTTGGCTTTTGTACCTAACACAGAACTAGAACTCCCCGTCTCCTGGTGATTGGCCCAAAGTCACTCAGCTGGTTTTCATGCCTAAGGTGTGACTAGAACTCCCTGTCTCCTGGTGATTGGCCCAAAGTCACCCAGTTGGCTTTTGTACCTAACGCAGAACTAGAACTCTCAGTCTCCTCATGATTGGCCCAAAGTCACTCAGCTGGTTTTCATGCCTAAGGTGTGACTAGAATTCCCCGTCTCCTGGTGATTGGCCCACTCAGCTGGTTTTCATGCCTAAGGTGAGACTAGAACTCCCTGTCTCCTGGTGATTGGCCCAAAGTCACCCAGTTGGTTTTCATGCCTAAGGTGTGATTAGAACTCCCCGTCTCCTGGTGATTGGCCCAAAGTCACTCAGCTGGTTTTCATGCCTAAGGTGTGATTAGAACTCCCCGTCTCCTGGTGATTGGCCCAAAGTCACCCAGTTGGCTTTTGTACCTAACGCAGAACTAGAACTCTCAGTCTCCTCATGATTGGCCCAAAGTCACTCAGCTGGTTTTCATGCCTAAGGTGTGACTAGAATTCCCCGTCTCCTGGTGATTGGCCCAAAGTCACCCAGTTGGCTTTTGTACCTAACACAGAACTAGAACTCCCCGTTTCCTGGTGATTGGCCCACTCAGCTGGTTTTCATGCCTAAGGTGTGACTAGAACTCCCTGTCTCCTGGTGATTGGCCCAAAGTCACCCAGTTGGCTTTTGTACCTAACACAGAACTAGAACTCCCCGTCTCCTGGTGATTGGCCCAAAGTCACTCAGCTGGTTTTCATGCCTAAGGTGTGACTAGAACTCCCTGTCTCCTGGTGATTGGCCCAAAGTCACCCAGTTGGCTTTTGTACCTAAGGCAGAACTAGAACTCTCAGTCTCCTCATGATTGGCCCAAAGTCACTCAACTGGTTTTCATGCCTAAGGTGTGACTAGAATTCCCCGTCTCCTGGTGATTGGCCCACTCAGCTGGTTTTCATGCCTAAGGTGTGACTAGAACTCCCTGTCTCCTGGTGATTGGCCCAAAGTCACCCAGTTGACTTTAGTACCTAACACAGAACTAGAACTCCCCGTCTCCTGATGATTGGCCCAAAGTCACCCAGTTGGCTTTTGTACCTAACACAGAACTAGAACTCCCCGTCTCCTGATGATTGGCCCAAAGTCACCCAGTTGGCTTTTGTACCTAACACAGAACTAGAACTCCCCGTTTCCTGGTGATTGGCCCAAAGTCACCCAGTTGGCTTTTGTACCTAACACAGAACTAGAACTCCCCGTCTCCTGGTGATTGGCCCAAAGTCATCCAGTTGGCTTTTGTACCTAACACAGAACTAGAACTCCCCGTCTCCTGGTGATTGGCCCAAAGTCACTCAGCTGGTTTTCATGCCTAAGGTGTGACTAGAACTCCCCGTCTCCTGGTGATTGGCCCAGAGTCACCCAGTTGGCTTTTATACCTAACACAGAACTAGAACTCCCCGTCTCCTGGTGATTGGCCCACTCAGCTGGTTTTCATGCCCAAGGTGTGACTAGAACTCCCTGTCTCCTGGTGATTGGCCCAAAGTCACCCAGTTGGCTTTAGTACCTAACACAGAACTAGAACTCCCCGTCTCCTGGTGATTGGCCCAAAGTCACCCAGTTGGCTTTTGTACCTAACACAGAACTAGAACTCCCCGTCTCCTGGTGATTGGCCCAAAGTCACCCAGTTGGCTTTTGTACCTAACACAGAACTAGAACTCCCCGTCTCCTGGTGATTGGCCCAAAGTCACCCAGTTGGCTTTTGTACCTAACACAGAACTAGAACTCCCCGTCTCCTGGTGATTGGCCCAAAGTCACCCAGTTGGCTTTTGTACCTAACACAGAACTAGAACTCCCCGTCTCCTGGTGATTGGCCCAAAGTCACTCAGCTGGTTTTCATGCCTAAGGTGTGACTAGAACTCCCCGTCTCCTGGTGATTGGCCCAGAGTCACCCAGTTGGCTTTTATACCTAACGCAGAACTAGAATTCACCGTCTCCTGGTTTCCAGACCTTAAATCATTAGACAAAACTATTATTTCCTCTTTTCCCCTGCGCTACTGATGTATCATCCAAACACATACATTTTCCTCTACGTGAGTTACCCCATCCGGACAGCAAGTCTGCGAACCCTCTGAGGCAGAAACTCCACGTTATACGTGCTCCGTGTAGTCGAGTCCAAACTAACCAGGGAAAGGAAAAGAAGGATCAGAGAACGCCACAAATAGATGGTTTTAACTTTTCTCTTTCCCTTTTTTTTCCCTTTTCTGCAGCTTGTACCTGGGAAATCCCATGGACCCCCCGGATGTCCTAGGATTGGATCTGAACACAACTAGGCCTACGCAGCTCCCGGGAAGGACAAAAAGTAAGAAACGTTGTTGTTGTTGTTTTAAAAAAAAGTCATCCAGGGGTTGGACTAGAAGACCTCTAAGGTCCCTTCCAACTCTCTTATTCTATATCCTAAACGTTTTACTTGTTACCTGAGCCAGTATTCCCGACGTGCATGCGTTGCAGAACTGCAAGACCCAGAATGCCTTGCGTCTGGGGGTCCTCCACATTGATGCACTCCTCCTAGCACTGACCTAGTTGGATAATGAGACATCTAGAAGGAAACCACCAAGCTCAGAAAATACCAGGGACCCCACAGTCCTCCTCCTCTCTGCAAACCCTTCCTCCTTCTAGCACTGATGATGTTACCTAGTTGGATAGTGAAATGTCTGCAAGAAAACCACCAAGTTCAGAGAACACCAAGGACCCCCCAGTTCTTTTCTCCTCCTCCTCCTCCTCCTTTCTGCAAACCTTTCCTCCTCCTAGCACTGCTGATGTTACCTAGTTGGAGAATGAAACGTCTATAAGAAAACTACCAAGCTCAGAGAGAGTACCAAGGTCGCCTTTTCCTCCTCTTCCTCCTCTCCACAAACCCTTCCTCCTCCTAACACTGATGATGTTACCTAGTTGGATAATGAAACGTCTGTCAGGGAAAAAAAAATCCAAGCTCCGGGAGCATCAGATACTCTTGAGACAGGGTAAAAATGCGGAGCCTGCACCAACCATGCTTCTCCGGCCGGCCCTCTCCTCCTGGGTGGATGGGAACCATGGAAGTTGTAGTGCCAGCACATCTAACCATTGGAGAGGAGGGCTATTTTCTCAGGCGTTTTTCTTTGCAACGGGTTCCTGGGCTTTCGGTGTGTTTCCTTACTCTCTCGCACTCGCAACTCCTTCCGCTTTCAGGGCCTTGTTGCAGAACCCCGTTTCAAAAGATTCTCGTACAGGTAGTCCTCGAACTTACGACCAACACAGTCGGGACGGGCATTTCCGTCGTAAAGTCCTTGCAGCCGTAAGTCGGTTCGAACCCACTTCTGCCACCATTTTTGTGCCTGTCGTCCTAAAGCGAACCCAGCGGTCGTAAGTCCGAATCCCCCCTTGTCTCGAAGGGCTGTTTTCGTTGCTGGGAAATGGGCCAGTGTAATTCTCGAAACGTTAACCGCGGGACAGTTGGCCGTAAATGTGAGCCGGTTGCCAAGCATCCAAACCACGTGGGTGGCCTGGCAGTCGTAAGTGTGAGGAACAGCCGTAAGTGCGAGGACCAGGCTTTTCCCCAGCACCTTTATAACTGCGATTGGTCGCTAAATGAATGGTCATAAGTCGAGGGTCACCTATAACCCCAAGCTGCTTTTTTTAGTCGACATGTATTGTGAGCTGCTCAGAATCATTCTCTTGAGACAGGCATATCTATAGTAATGATGGCAAACGTGCATGGCAAGCGTGTCAGAGGTGGCACACTCAGCCCTCTCGGTGGGCACACGCACCATCGCCAGCTGCTCTTCCGGTTTCTGGTGTATGCGTGACAGCCAGCTGGTCTTCTCCGGTATCGGAGTATTGGAAAAAAGGCTTGAAAAGCGGTCTGGTTTTTGGCCATTTTCAGGCTGTTTTTTTCAGGCCTTTTTCAGGATGTTTTCAGGCTGTTTTAGGGCCATTTTCCGGGTCATTTTTGGCATGAAAAACAGCCTGAAAAACAGGCCTGGTTTTGGCCATTTTCAGGCCTTTTTTTGAGCCGTTTTCAGGCCGTTTTTCGGGCTGTTTTCTGGGCCACTTTTGGCATGAAAACAACTTGAAAATAGGCCTGGTCTTTGGCCATTTTCAAGCCTTTTTAGGGGCCGTTTTCAGGCTGTTTTCTGGGTCATTTTTGGCATGAAAATAGGCCTAGTTTTGGCCATTTTCAGGCTGTTTTTTGGACCGTTTTCAAGCTGTTTTCTGGGCCATTTTTGGCATGAGAAACGGCCTGAAAACAGGCCTGGTTTTTGGCCATTTTTAGGCCATTTTTAGAGGCGTTTTCAGGCTGTTTTTTGGGCTGTTTTCTGGGCCATTTTCAGGCTGTTTTTTGGGCTGTTTTCAGGATGTTTTCTGGGCCATTTTTGGCATGAAAAACGGCCTGAGAAACAGGCCTGGTTTTTGGCCATTTTCAGGCTGTTTTTCGGGCCATTTTCAGGCTGTTTTCTGGGCCATTTTTGGCATGAAAAACGGCCTGAAAACCAGGCCTGGTTTTTGGCCATTTTCAGGCTGTTTTTTGGGTTGTTTTCAGGATGTTTTCTGGGCCATTTTTGGCATGAAAAACGGCCTGAGAAACAGGCCTGGTTTTTGGCCATTTTCAGGCTGTTTTTTGGGCCATTTTCAGGCTGTTTTCTGGGCCATTTTTGGCATGAAAAACGGCCTGAAAACCAGGCCTGGTTTTTGGCCATTTTCAGGCTGTTTTTTGGGTTGTTTTCAGGATGTTTTCTGGGCCATTTTTGGCATGAAAAACGGCCTGAGAAACAGGCCTGGTTTTTGGCCATTTTCAGGCTGTCTTTCGAGCCATTTTCAGGCTGTTTTCTGGGCCATTTTTGGCATAAAAACGGCCTGAAAAACAGGCCTGGTTTTTGGCCATTTTCAGACCTTTTGGGGGGCCGTTTCCAGGCTGTTTTTTGCGCCGTTTTCAGGCTGTTTTCTGGGCCTGTAAACAGGCCTGTTTTTTGACTATTTTTGGGCCTTTTCCAGGCCATTTTCAGGCGCTCCAATACCTCTTTTAGGGTGGTTTTCAGGCCATTTTCTGGGGCATTTTTGGCATGAAAAACGACCTGTAAATTGCCTGAAAATGGCTTGAAAATAGCCCCCCCAAAAAACAGCCTGAAAATGGTCTAGAAAATGGCCAAAAAACAGGCCATTTTGGGGCCCTTTAGGGGGTGAGACTTTAGAGCCATGATAGCAAACCTGTGGCACGCAGAGCCATTTGTGCGGACACGCGAGCCCCGGCCAAATTTACCTGCACTGTGCATGCCTCCCAGCTGATTTTCTGCCCGTTTGAGGCCATTTTCACCCTCCTGGAAGCTCGAGGGAAGCCTCTGCAGCCTCGGGAGGCCGAAAAACGGGCCTTCTGGAAGTGCCAAAACGGGCCCATTTTTCGGCCTCTGGGAGGGCAAAAACGGCCTCAAGTGGGCCGAAAATCAGCTGGGAGGTGCGTGCATGCGCAGTGCAGGTAGGAGGGCGGAGGTGTTGCGCGTGCATGTGCAGGGCGGGATGGCACATTGCATTGTGGGTGTTGGTACGTGCGCGCTCACAATAGCGCAGTACACCACAACAAAAAGGGTTCGCCACCACTGCCTTAGGATGCGATGACCCGTAGCGTCTCCAAAATAACACCAAAAACTAAAACTTGAATCAAGGTCTTGCAATGCCTTCAATTTAACTTCAGCTGTTTTATTAGTCACCATTGAAATTCCAAAAGTAGATAATGAGGCAAAAGGAAACCAGAAACAAACCCGCATTGACGAGAGTTCCAAGGCAAACCGAGATAATTAATCACACATTCCAGGAAGATAACCGGGGAGAGTCCATGGGAAGAACGCCAACAAAGATAAACCTCATCCAAGGAGAGCACTAATTTGACTCCAGCGTCTGTGAGCACGCAGTTCCAAACTCTTACACAGAGCTCACCGCTGCAACCCAGGAGGAGGAGGAGGATCGTGGCCCTCTCTTCCTGAGTAGACCACGTTTTACCCTGATCCTCTCCTCCCTGCGTGCCCTAGGATGGAGAGGGGATGGGCCTAGGTCCTCCTGCTGATTGCCTTTGCCCTTCCCCAGCCTCCTCCACCACCTCCGGGGCCACACTCCCACTCCCTGTTGGCTGTTCCTCCTCTTCCTCAGAGTCAGTCTCCACCAGGGGCATGACATAGGGGGTCATTCCTGGCTCTATCGATTTACTTGCTTGCGCACCGCCTCTTATGCCCTCCCTCTGCCCCTCCCACCTCGCATGAAGCCATCAAGTAATGCACTGCTCTCTTTCTTTCCCTTTTGCTGCGGTCTCTCTATCTCTTCTCTTCCTCTCTCTCTCCTCTCTCTCTCTCTCTCTCTCCTGCAGGACAGCCGCCACCTCGGCCTCCCCAGCCCTCGATCCTTCTCAAGCGTAAGTGGGGCCACGTTTCCGGCTGTTGTGCCTCTTGTGTTTCTCTTCTCTTCCTGGATAGGTGTGTTCAGCCCTTCGAGGTAGACCACGATAGGACCCCAAAGTCACACGTGCTGAGGCTACTTTTAATTATAAGGCCAGGGGTGGGATTCGACTGGTTCACACTGGTTGGAGCGAACCGGTTGTTCTGGTGATCGGAACTACCTGCCCCTACGGGCTCACCGAAGCGGTTGTTAACACCAGTTGAATCTCACCCCTGATATAAAGCGACAGTAACAGAATTTTGAGACTCTGATTGCACTTCTCCCCCTTTTCTCCCTTTTATCTGCGTGAGAAATGGAGAGGGGCTTATTTCAGACGCTTTCTCCAATTACAGTTCTGGCCCAGACTCGGGGTTTCTTTTGCGGCTTTCCCTTCTCCTGTCTGTCCAGGTCATTCCTTCTGCCTGAGGTGGGGGGGAAGGGGGGGCATGCTATGACCGCTGCCTATCCCCCATTAACCTGGCCTCGACCACTAAAAATGTGTACGTGGGGTGGACTTTTATGAAGATCTTGGAGAGAAGCATGGAGAGACCCAGACGGACAGGCGGCCTCCCTCGATGGAGGAATTCTGTCTTTCCTAAATTCACCAGGGGTGGCCAGGTGCATCTTCCCCCTGGACTGTTCCGCTAAGAGTACAGGTAGTCCTCGCTTAACAACCGCTTGTTCAGTAGCCATTCGAAATTACGGCAGGACTGAACAGGGGCTACTTATGACTGAAACCAGGAGATAAAGAATTCCAGTCCTGCCTTAGGCTTGAAAGGCAGCTGGGTGACTTTGGGCCAATCACCAGGTGATGGAGAGTTCTAGACCCGCCTTAGGCATGAAAGCCAGCTGGGTGACTTGGGCCAATCACCAGGAGACAGAGAGTTCTAGTCCCGCCTTAGGCATGAAAGCCAGCTGGGTGACTTGGGCCAATCACCAGGTGTTGGTGAGTTCTAGTCCCGCCTTAGGCATGAAAGCCAGCTGGGTGACTTTGGGCCAATCACCAGGAGACAGGGAGTTCTAGTCCTGCCTTAGGCATGAAAGCTAGCTGGGTGACTTTGGGCCAATCACCAGGAGACAGTGAGTTCTAGTCCTGCCTTAGGCATGAAAGCCAGCTGGGTGACTTTGGTCCAATCACCAGGTAACGGTGAGTTCTAGTCCCGCCTTAGGCATGCAAGCCAGCTGGGTGACTTTGGACCAATCACCAGGTGACGGTGAGTTCTAGTCCCGCCTTAGGCATGAAAGCTAGCTGGGTGACTTTGGGCCAATCACCAGGAGACACTGAGTTCTAGTCCTGCCTTAGGCATGAAAGCCAGCTGGGTGACTTTGGTCCAATCACTAGGTGACGGTGAGTTCTAGTCCTGCCTTAGGCATGAAAGCCAGCTGGGTGACTTTGGGCCAATCACCAGGAGACAGGGAGTTCTAGTCCCACCTTAGGCGTGAAAGCCAGCTGGGTGGCTTTGGGCCAATCACCAGGAGACAGGGAGTTCTAGTCCCACCTTAGGCATTAAAGTGAGCTCAGTGCCTTTGGACCAATCACCAGGAGATGTTCTAGTTTCTCTTTAGGTATGAAAGCCATCTGGGTGACTTTGGGCCAATCTCTGGGAAACAGGGAGTTCTAGTCACACCCTAGGTCTGAAAGCCAGATAAATGGCTTTGGCCCGTGACTCAGGGGGCCCAACCCACCTCACAAGGTTGTTGTGGGGACAAGAGGAATAAGAAGGAATATGAAGTGCGTTCCCTACCTTGAGTAATAAAAGTATAAAGTAATAAAAGTAGGATAAAAATGAAGGGAGGGATGGGAGGGAGGGAGGAAGGAAGGAAAAAAAGGGATGGAAGAAAAAGGAAGGAAAGGAAAGAGTGAGAAAAAGCAAAAGAAGAAAGGAAGGGAAAGGGAAGGAAGGGAAAGGAAAGAAAAAGTAAGAAAGAGAAAGAAGAGAAAAGAAAGAAAAAGGAAGAAGGAAAGAAAGTAAGAAGGAAGGGAAAGGAAAGGAAGGAAGAAAGGAAAGAAAGAAAAAAGTCAAATGAAAAAGAAGGAAAGAAGGGGAGAGAAAGAAAAGAGAAAGGAAAGTAAGAGAAAGAGGAAGGAAAGAAGGAAGAAAAAGGAAAGTAAGAGAAGGGAAGAAAGGAAAAAGGAAGGAAGAAGAAAGTAAGGGAAGGGAAGAAAGGAAAAAGGAAGGAAGGAAAGAAAAAGAGTAAGAGAAAGGGGAAGAAAGGAAAGAAAGAAAGAAAGAAAGAAAGAAAGAAAGAAAGAAAGAAAGAAAGAAAGAAAGAAAGAAAGAAAGAAAGAAAGAAACCACAGCCTGCCTTTTGTCTTTCAGAGCCCTTGTACGACCCGGTCAACGAGGAAGAGCCCCCCCTGGCGATCAGCCTCAAGCAACTTTGCCTGAGAAAGAAAGCCGGGTCGGGGGTCCGAGGAGGCCTGCAGGTCCCCAAGCCCTCCGCTTGCGTCTCTGGCACCAAGGTGGGCGAGCGGCTGCTGCTTCCCCGCTCCAGAGGGGGCGGCCCCGCCGCGAACGAGGTGACCCTCATAGACTTCGGGGACGAGCTCCTTCCCACCAGCCCGTCTCCCGTCGGGGACTTCTGCGCCCCCTCCTTGGCCCGCCTGGCCATGGAGGCCTTTTCCTTGTTGGACAAGACCCCTCCTCAGAGCCCCACCCAAGCCCTGCCCCGCCCTTTGCACCCCACGCCCATCGTGGACTGGGACGCCCGGCCCCTGCCTCCCCCGCCGGCCTACGACGACGTGGCCCAAGACGAGGACGACTTTGAGGTCTCCTCCATCAACAGCGCCGAAGGGCTGGTGGGACGGGCGCGGGGCCGAGTCTGGGACAAAGGGGAGCTCAACGGCGGCTTCGCTCCCGATGGAGACCGCCCCGCTCTCCCCTTGGAGGACAATCTCTTCTTGCCCCCCAAGGAGAACAAGCAACCCAGCCCGGCTCAAACCACGGAGATCTTCCAAGAACTCCAGCAGGAATGCATGAAGCACCTCAACGTCCCCTTGGGGGGACCTTCCGTGGCCGCCATCCCCAGTCCAGGAGATGACAAGCCGCAAATCCCGCCACGCGTGCCCATCCTGCCCCTCCCGTTCCGCCGGAACGAGCCCAGCCGGTGGTCCGGGGACCTCTCGCCTGCTTCCGGAGGAGGAGTGGGGGAGGAGGCCCGTCCGCCTCAGATCCCTCCGCGAGATCGGTTGTCCCAACCGGGCTCCAGAACTCCCAGCCCAAGGGCCCTCCACGGCGGATCTCCCCAGCCGAGGACCAACCTCTGCTCCCCGCTTTCTCTGGGGGCCTTCCTGTCCACCTCCCCCGGGAAGCACCCCATGCCTACCACCCAGAGTTTCGCCTTGGACCCCAAGTATGCCACCCCCAAGGTCATCCAGGCCCAGGGGAAGGAGAGCGCCAAGGGACCCTGCATCCTGCCCATCGTGAAGGACGGACGCAAAGTGAGCAGCACCCACTACTATCTCCTCCCCGAGCGTCCGCTGTACCTGGACAAGTACGAGAAGTTCTTCAAGGAGGCGAAGAGCCAGGAGGACGGCGTGGCGGCACCCAGCCGAGCGGTCACCACAGCGACAGTGCGGCCCATGATCCAGCAGCCGCTGGACCACAAGGCCAACTTCTCGTCCAACAACAGCAACAGCGCCGTCAAGGCCACCTGCGGTCTCCAGAAGATCATCTACGATGGTTCGGAGGGCCCCCGGAATTCGGAAAAAATACGGCTGGTAAGTGGTTCTTTTGGGTCAGAGCTGCCTCACTGGAACTGGAGGAGGAGGTTGTCACCGTTTGCGGCATGACTACTATTGTGAGATAACCCAGGAGCAAAACACAGCGACATAGACGTTTAACAGTGGTTTATATAGAATAGAATAGAATAGAATAGAATAGAATAGAATAGAATACTTTATTGGCCAAGTGTGATTGGACACACAAGGAATTTGTCTTGGTGTAAATACTCTCAGTATACATAAAGAATAAATATACAAGACATATTTATTTATTTATTTATTATTATATTTATATACCGCCCTTCTCCCGAAGGACTCAGGGCGGAGCACAGCCAACCATAAAACTTTATTACAATTACAAAAGTTAAAAAGAATTAAATATTTTAGGCTGTCTAAAATTATACCCTCCCCCAATAAGTTATTAAAACCCAAATTTTAAAATCCCAATTTAAAACACAAATACTAAAATTAAAAATCCCATTTCAGCCTAGGCCGGCCTGCTCGAAGAGCCAGGTTTTTAATGCACATCTGAAAACTCTCAGTTCCATGTTATTGCGTGTTTCCGGAGGCAGACCATTCCAGAGGGCAGGGGCCCCCACAGAGAAGGCCCTATTCCTGGGGGCCGCCAGACGACACATAGAGGCCATCGGCACCCGAAGAAGGCCCTCCCTGTGGGAACGCACAGGTCGGTGGGAGACTACCGGCAGAACGCAGTCCTGCAGATAACCTGGTCCAATGCCATGGATCGCTTTAAAGGTCAAAACCAGAACCTTAAAGCGAACCCAGAAAACCACCGGCAACCAATGCAGCTCGCGCAGGAGAGGCGTCACATGGGAGCTTCGTGACGCCCCCGTAACCACCCGCGCGGCCGCATTTTTGTACCAGTTGGAGTCTCCGGGTGCCCCCCACAGAAATAAACATGGTAAGCAAGTACCTGACAAGCAATCAATCTTCTTAACATTACACAGAGAACTCTGCAATGGATACAGGACACAAGGAGAGAAAAAACATGCCCTCTAATGGCTGCCTTTATATAGACGTCTCTTAAAGAGGTAAAGGCTTCTGTGGACCCATACGTAGTCTTAAAAAGGCAATACCAATGCTGATTCGTCCTCATTGCATTAGCCATACATTGCATCAGCCTTACAGCAACTGGTCAGCTCTTAAACCTCAATACCTTAACGGAGATTGACATGGGGAGGAGGGATTGTCCTTGGTATCCCCTGAGCTGGGTGGTTTTCTTGCAGATGTTTCATGACCCGACTAGGGAATACCACCAGTTCTAGAAGGGAGGAGGAGAAAAGGGGCTGTGGGATCCTTGGTGATCTGTGAGCTTGGTGGTTTCCTTGCAGACGTTCCATGACCTGACTAAAGAACATCATCAAGGCTAGAAGGGAGGGGAATTGCTCTCTGCTTATATACAGTATAACCCCACTTCCTTCTAGCACTAATGACGTTCCCTCCCCAGGCTCCAGAGTCTTTCCTCAAGTTTCCAGGATGGCAAAAAGCAAAGCTGGCTGATCAATTCTGGGAGTTGAAGTCCACAAGTCTTAAGGTTGCCAAGTTTGGGGACCTCTGACTTAAAGGGTCGCCACCTCCAATCACTACATAAACGTGATATAGGTGGGTGGATGGATGGATGGATGGATGGATTGATAGATGAAAGATTGATGAGAGAGAGAGATTAGATAGATAGATAGATAGATAGATAGATAGATAGATAGATAGATAGATAGATAGATAGATAGATAGATGATAGAAGATTGATAGATGATAAATGATAAATAGATGATAGAAAGAAAGAAAGAAAGAAACAAACAAACAAACAAACAAACAAACAAACAATGATGATAGATAATACCGGTAGGTAAGTAGGTAGGTAGGTATAGATAGATAGATGTATGGATGGATAGATTAGATGGATAAATAGATAGATTAGATAGATAGATAGATAGATAGATAGATAGATAGATAGATAGATAGATAGATAGATAGATAGATAGATAGATAGATAGATAGATAGATAGATAGATGATAGGTAGGTAGGTAGGTAGGTAGGTAGATGATAGAAGATTGATAGATGATAGATGATAGGTAGATAGGGATAGATGGATGGATGGATAGATTAGATGGATGGATGGATGGATGGATGGATAGAGAGAGAGAGAGAGATGATAGATTGATGAGAGAGAGATTAGATAGATTAGATAGATAGATGATAGGATGGATGGATGATAGATTAGATAGATAGATAGATAGATAGATAGATAGATAGATAGATAGATAGATAGATAGATAGATAGATAGATAGATAGATAGATAGATAGATAGTAGGTAGGTAGGTAGGTAGATAGATAGATAGATAGATAGATAGATAGATAGATAGATAGATAGATAGATAGAAGATTGATAGATGGTAGGTAGGTAGGTAGATGATAGATAGATAGATAGATAGATAGATAGATAGATAGATAGATAGATAGATAGATAGATAGATAGATAGATAGGGATAGATGGATGGATGGATAGATTAGATGGATGGATAGATAGAGAGAGAGATGATAGATTGACAGATGATAGATTGATGAGAGAGAGATTAGATAGATTAGATAGATAGATGATAGATAGGATGGATGGATGATAGATTAGATAGATAGATTAGATAGATAGATAGATAGATAGATAGATAGATAGATAGATAGATAGATAGATAGATAGATAGAGATGGATGGATGGATGGATGGATGGATGGATGGATAGATGGATGGATGTATGGATGGATGGATAGAGAGAGAGAGAGAGAGAAAGAGAGATAGATGATAGATTGATAGATGATAGATTGATGAAAGAGAGAGATTAGATAGATGATAGATAGGATGGATGAATGGATAGATTAGATGGATGGATAGATAGAGAGAGAAATGATAGATTGATAGATGATAGATTGATGAGAGAGAGATTAGATAGATTAGATAGATGATAGATAGGATGGATGGATGATAGATTAGATAGATAAATAGATAGATAGATAGATAGATAGATAGATAGATAGATAGATAGATAGATAGATAGATAGATAGATAGATAGATAGATAGATAGATAGATAGATGATAGGTAGGTAGGTAGGTAGGTAGATGATAGATAGAAGATTGATAGATGATAGATAGATGATAGGTAGGTAGGTAGGTAGATAGGGATAGATGGATGGATGGATAGATTAGATGGATGGATGGATGGATGGATAGAGAGAGAGAGAGATGATAGATTGATGAGAGAGAGAGATTAGATAGATAGATTAGATAGATAGATGATAGGATGGATGGATGATAGATTAGATAGATAGATAGATAGATAGATAGATAGATAGATAGATAGATAGATAGATAGATAGATAGATAGATAGATGGTAGGTAGGTAGGTAGGTAGGTAGGTAGGTAGATAGATGATAGATAGATAGATAGATAGATAGATAGATAGATAGATAGATAGATAGATAGATAGATAGATAGATAGATAGATAGATAAAATACAAAATTACGCAAGTACCCACATATATTGTGGGACACAGAGAAACAACACAGTATAATTTGGAGGTATCCCTGTACCTGGTGAGAAAAACAAATCTTGCGAGTTTACAAGACAGGTGGCCGTCAGGAACAAAGCCGTGGTGTGTTTCCAAATTGCCTACCACCGGTTCGGTGGGCGTGGGTTGGTGCACGTGATTCCTGCACATGCGCACACTTTGCATGCGCAGGCGTGACAAACACGCCCTTTTGCACAGGCGCAGAGGCGTTCCAACTCACCTGCAAGCCTGCACTCACTTCAGCAGCTGCAACTCTGCTGTTCTAGTCGTCCTATAGATAGTTTGAAACCTCCTCCCAGAGGGCAGCAACAGAATCAGACCGTGGAGTGGTTGTGCGGGGTCTCTAACAATGCTTCGAGCTCTAAGCACAGAGCACTTACAAGCAGCATCCTGAATAACAGGAAGCGAGCTTCCTATAATCTTCTCCACTGTCCTGACCACTCTCTGTAAGGACTTTCTATCTAACGCTTCACTAAGGATGATGTGTGGAGAGACCAGTTCAGATCATTAGTTGTCTGCACCCCCAGATACTTAATATTGGACAGCTGCCTAGACCAGTGGTAGGGAACCTTGGCTCTTTTATCACTTATGGACTTCAACTCCCAGTTGAAGTCAAATGTCCTAATTTTTGACTTGAATGATCAATATTCTTTATATGTCCTACATTTGTATATTAAACAGTCTCATTCAAGTCAAAAATTGATTTCCCTCACAACTGAAAAACCACTAGGCCAGGGATGGGGAAACTTTTATGGCTCACTCAGGAATTCTGGGAGTTGAAGTCCATCAGTGATAAAAGAGCCAAGGTTCCCTACCGCTGGCCTAGACAGTAGCGGTAGTTTTATTTTAAACTAGCCGATAACCCGGCACTGCCCGGGTATGTATTTATACCAATCCTATATTAGACAGGAAAATGCTGTAGTCAGGACTCATGCTGTTGTACTGTCTCTCACGCAGCGTCGCAAGTCTGCTATTCCTCTCCTAGGAAGTTTCCTGTCAATGCTGGTATTTCATTTTTATAGCGTTTGATTGCGCTTTGCCAATTGCTCGGCATTTCCTTAGAGGGCTGAGGGGGAGCCTCCTTGTGGAGTACTGTGAAGCCATTAACCATGGCAGGTCCACTGTGCAGTACGGTAGAAGCCATTTGAAGGCAGTACGGTAGAAGCCATTTGAAGGCACAACAGGCTGTATCTTAAGAACACCCCCCACCCCCCCCGAGGGGTATTAAGGGTGTCTTACCCCCACAGTATTTGTTTCCAGAGGGTAAATAATCTGTGTACCAAATTTGGTTGAAATTGCTCCAATGTTATGCTGGAATACACACATACACACGTTTTTATATAGATAGATATTTTAAATTGACTTACTGATCATCTCACTGTCATTCTGGTTGGCTTGCAGCATCATAAGAGCAAAAATAACTAAACATTCAAAATGAACGGGGGGATCAAATCCATTGGGGACCGGATTACAACGGGGTGGAAGTGTTGGGACCTTCTTCTGAGTTACACAACTGTCAACACAATTGCCTCATCATTGCTCCCATTGCAGGTCCAGGATACCGTGCATGGCGTCACCACCGAAGAGTGTAAAGCCGCCCTCCAGAATCACAGCTGGAACGTGCAAAAGGCTGTCCAGTATCTGAAGGTAAAAAACATCTGCAGGGAGCAATTTCTCCTCCTGGGACGAGGAAGAGGAGGAAGGGAGGGGGTGGATCCTGGCCCCAGAACGAATCCAGTTGGAAACCAAAGCAAGATTCCTTTGGATCTTGGTGTTACGGACTAGCCTTCTCCATCCTTGGTGGTCTCTGAGCTTGGTGGTTTTCTTGCTGAGATTTCGTGACCCAACTAGATAACAACATCAGTGCTAAGAGGGAGTGGGGTTTGAGATGGAGGACTTGCTGCTCTTTGAGCTTGGTGGTTTTCTTGCAGACGTTTCATGACCCAACTGGGTAACATCATCAGTGTTAGGAGGGAAAGGGATTGGAGGAGAAGAAGGACTGTGAAGTCCGTGGTGCTCTCTGAGCTTGGTGGTTTTCTTGCAAACATTTCATGACTTAATTAGATATCAGTGTAGGAGAGAGTGGGGTTGGAGGAGGGAGGAAGGAAGGAAGGAAGGAAGGAAGGAAGGAAGGAAGGAAGGAAGGAAGGAAGGAAGGAAGGAAGGGCAATGGTCCTTAGACTTATATACCACTTTATATACCGGAAGGAAGGAAGGAAGGAAGGAAGGAAGGAAGGAAGGAAGGAAATAAATGGCTGTAGATTCCTTGGTGCTCTCTGAACTTGGTGGTTTTCTTGCAAACATTTCATGACTTAATTAGATATCAGTGTAGGAGAGAGTGGGGTTGGAGGAGGGAGGGAGGAAGGGAGGGAGGGAGGAAGGAAGGAAGGAAATAAATGGCTGTAGACTCCTTGGTGCTCTCTGAGCTTGGTGGTTTTCTTGCAGACGTTTCATGACCCAACTAGATAACAACATCAATGCTAGGAGGAAAAGGGGTTGGAGGAGGAGGGGAAGGAAGAAAGGAAGGGTTTTTGGTGCTCTCTGAGCTTGGTTGTTTTGTGACCCAACTGGGGAACCTCATCAGTGCTCAAAAAAAATTGCTCTCTATTTTTTATACATTTCCTTCTAGTGCAGGTGATGTTCCCTAGTTGGGTCATGAAATTTTAAGTAGGCCTTTCTTTTTGTGGCAGGTCATTAAGCAAATCCCTACGATCCTTCAGCGAATGTGTGTTCATTAAAGAAACACCCTGCTCATTAATTTTTTCTTTTTGCCAGGAAAGTAAATGAGAGTTTCTGGTTTAAAAAAAAAAATCATTTTAAAAAACCAGTTGAATGCAGGACAAGAAGCAACGGGATGGAAGCTCTTCAGAAGGAGATCCAACCTGGAACCAAGGAGGAATTTCCTGACCGTGAGAACAATGAACCAGTGGAACTGCTTGCCACCAGAAGTTGTGAGTGCTCCATCACTGGAGGTTTTCAAAAGTGGACAGCCATTTGTGTGGAATGGCATACAGGGTCTCCTGCTTGAGCAGGGGGGTTGGACTAGAAGACCTCTGAGATCCCTCCCAACCCTACAGTTCTTCGTCCCTTCGCACCAATGGCAGGTTGCCGTCCTGCACCACCAGAAGGTTGCTCTGCTAACTTGCTAACCTCTTCCTCAACCGTCTCAATCAGAATAGAGCTGGAAAGGGGACCTTGGAGGCCTTCTAGTCCAGCCCCCTGCACAAGCAGGAGAACCTAGACCATTTCAGATTGGTGGCTGTCCAGTCCCTTCTTAAAAACTTCCAGTGATGGAGCATCTACAACTTAAGGTGGCAGGCAATTCCACGGGCTAATTGTTCTCACGGTTAGGAAATTCCTCCTTGGTTCCAGGTTGGATCTCCTTCTGAAGAGCTTCCATCCCATTGCTTCTTGTCCTGCATTCAACTGTTTTTTTAAAATGATTTTTTTTAAAACCAGAAACTCTCATTTACTTTCTTGGCAAAAAGAAAAGATTAATGAGCAGGGTGTTTCCTTAATGAACACAACGTTCGCTGAAGGATCGTAGTGATTTGCTTAATGACCTGCCACAAAAAGAAAGGCCTACTTAAAATTTCATGACCCAACTAGTTTCTCCTTAATTTCCAGGTTGCTTCTCTCCTTGATTAGTTTCCTTCCTTCCTTCCTTCCTTCCTTCCTTCCTTCCTTCCTTCCTTCCTTCCTTCCTTCCTTCTTCTTTCTTTCTTTCTTTCTTTCTTTCTTTCTTTCTTTCTTTCTTTCCTTCCTTCCTTCCTCCTTCCTTCCTTCCTCCTTCCTTCCTTTCTTTCTTTCCTTCCTTCCTTCCTTCCTTCCTTCCTTCCTTCTTTCTTTCTTTCTTTCTTTCTTTCTTTCTTTCCTTCCTTCCCCCCCCTCTTCCCGCCCTCCCTTTTCCTTCCCTTCCTTCCTGACCCCTCCCTCCTTTCTCTCCCCCTCCCTTCTCTCCCTCCCTCTCTCCCTGAATCATGGGGCTGCAAGGGACCTTGGAGATCTTCTAGTCCAACCCCCCCTGCACAAGCAAGAGACCCTAGACCATTCCACACAACGTCCAGTCCCTCCTTTAAAAGCCTCCAGTGATGCAGCACCCACAACTTCTGGTGGCAAGCTGTTCCACTGGTTCGTTGTCCTCACTGTTAGGAAGTTTCTCCTTAATTCCAGGTTGCTTCTCTCCTGGATTGATTTCCATCCATCGTTTCTTGTCCTGCCCTCAGGTGCTTTGGAAAATAAGTTGACCCCCCCTCTTCTTTATGGAGGACCCTCAAATACTGGAAGGCTGCTATCATGTCCCCCCTAGTCCTTCTTTTCTCTAGACTCGCCATACCCAGGTCCTGCAACCGTTCTTGGTATGTTTTACTATCCAGACCTCTGAACCTCTTAGCTGCTCTTCTCTGCACTTCCCCCCCCCCCAAAGTCTCCACACATCTCTTTTGTAACATGTGGGTCGTTCTACCTGTCATTTGTGTAACGCGCTGATCTCTCTCACTTCTCACCTTGTCTGCAGGTGGAGCAGCTCTTTTGCCTGGGCCTGAAGACGCGACTGGAATGTCACAAAGTTCTGGAGATGTTCAACTGGAACTTGGAGCAGGCCAGTTGTCACCTGCTGAATCCCTACAATGCTTCCCAACTCAAGTAAGAATAACCATAAGGGAAGTTTTGCCAAAAATCTGGGAAGGATTTTTTTTTAAAAAAAATTCGAGTTTTTATTTTTATGTAGCATATAAAAATTCCAATTTTCAGTTGAAGAGTGTGTTGTCTGGGTACAAATATTTTCAGGATATAATAATCAGAAAGTTTGCAATACTGTTCATTACATTGATGTTAATTATAATAGTATCAATGATAATAATTACAATATTATTTTCTTAAAACCAATTCAACATACCTTTCTTACCTCACTAATGATATCCATCTGTTTCCCTGTATCTGTTCTGACCGACGCCCTTTTCCAACAAATCAAACGCAATCCAAAGGGAACAGAGACCTTGTTAGGGTATGTGCAGAGTAACCCTTGTATAAAAAGGATATGCACACAGAAACGGTTTTATGAGAACAGTTATGAATAAATATACAGCCACACAAATTTGAACAAGTTGTATTAATGTTTACTTGAAGAAATAGCACAGTCCAGTGTCCGTGTCATACATGTTCTTTATTAGTCCAGAAATATCCAGTTATATTCTTACCGGTTTTAAGTCTTTTACAGCAAACAAATATCAGACCATAATACAACAGATAATCTTCGGTAGCAACAGAATATCAAAATAAAGATAGTTAGTCAGTATCGGTCCGTAGTCAGTCAATATCAAGAGAGACCATCAGTGAAAAAGAGAGAAAAGAGTATTAAACCATGATCTATAGCTCCCTTTTATGGCAACTTGTAGCATAATTAACCAACCAGCGCACAGCATAATATATTACAGTATTTTTCCTTAAACCTACAAACATATATATTTGTAGTTTATATATTGTCAACCCAACTATGTTATTTACATATAGATAACAAATCTTTTAATGCTTCTGCAAAATAATTAGCTGTGATAAGCACAAGCCTTGCCAAACTCTGCGAGACTTGGCAAAAGATAACAGACAAGAAACAATTTGCAATATAAGAATCTTCAAATACAAACTCAGGATACTGGAATGTCCATGAGGCTGGAGCTTCAAAACGTCTTTGCTTTCTGCAAAGAACGTCCGATTCACAGCTGGCTTTTATCTTCTTGAAGGAGGGGCCCTTACCTTGCAGCCTTACTCCCGAGTCACCCGTGCTGCTGCAGCTGCTCTTTCCTACGAGCAGCTCTGTGTGCACACGCACTTGGCACAGGCTCCTCGGGAACCTCCTCCTCATCGCTGCTGCCAGCCCCCACAATCTCTGAAGGCAGCAGTCCACTCCCCAATGGTCCTGGCCCCTCACCTGAGTCCTCGCTCTCCACAGCCATCCGCACCTGCTGCCGACTAACCACAGCAGTATCTAGCTCCTGTTTTTTTTTTTTCCAGCTAGCCATTGATAAAATAAATCCCAAGTCAGAAAGTATTCAGTTTCCTTCTTTTCCTTGATCATAAAGTGTTAGCCTATCCATTTCTGCACGTTTCTAGTTGCCCTCATTAACGTATTTCGGTTGGAGAATATGAATTACGATACATCCAGAGGGGCGAGGGTCAACCAGGATCAAGAGTGACAGTAAATTACGTGTCTCAGAATCGGCTAGCTGTCAGGATTTCCGGCAGTTGCCCTAATTAAATCTACGAGCCTCCGAGCCAAGCTTCAAAAACTTCAAAGGTTTTATTAGGAGCGAACATGGTGGCATGACCCTGTATGTAGCCGATTCTGAGACACTTGATTCACTGTCGCCCTTATTTATTTATTTATTTATTTATTTATTTGTTCATGCTTCTATACCGCTCCCTCTCCCAAAAAGGGACTCGGGGCGGTGCACATTCAACAACGAAAACAGTACAGGTAACGGAGATGAAATAAATAAAAATCTAAAATGGTTAAGAACAACACCCAACAGAAAGATTATCTAAAATTTAATTTAACCCGAATGATTCAATTGGCTAGACCGGCCTGCTTGAACAACAAGGTCTTGACTGCGCGCCGGAAGGTGAGGATATCCGACATGGCTCGTGTCTCCAAGGGGAGACAATTCCAGAGGGATGGGGCTCCCACAGAGAAAGCACGTAGTCTCGGGGCTGCCAGTCGGCAGTGATTTAGTGGTGGGACCCCGAGCATGACGACTCTGTGGGAGCGTACTGGGCGGCGGGAGGTTGTTGGTGGCAGAAGGCGGTCCCGTAAGTATCCAGGTCCCGAGCCATGGAGCACTTTGAATACTATTAGTACCACCTTGAATTGAATCCGGAAGGCCACAGGAAGCCAGTGCAGCCGGCGGAGAAGAGGTGTTATGTGGGCGTCCCGAGGGGCGCCCATGATCATCCGTGCGGCAGCATTCTGAACTAACTGTAGCCTACGGAGAGTCTTCAAGGGGAGCCCCATGTAGAGAGCATTACAGTAGTCCAAACGGGAGATGACGAGAGCAGAGGTGACTGTGCGAAGTGCGCCCAGATCCAGGAAGGGTCGCAATTGGTAGATCAGACGAATCTGATAAAAAGCACTCCTGGTGGCGGCTGCAATATGGTCTTCCAAAGACAGACGCACATCCAGGAGGACACCCAAGTTGCCCTTGACCCTGGTTCCCACACACACACACACCTACACACTCCTCTGGGTGTATCATAATTCATATTCTCCAACGAAACACGTTCTCCAATTAGAGATTTGCACGGCAGGAATTCCAATAGCTTAGTTAACCATCTTTGCAAAATAAGAATGGAATGCCCTTTTGCTGCATTGCTCTTTCAAATTTCTCTCCCCTGCCCCCTTCATGGCAACTCTAAAAGAGGCATAGAAATGTTTTTATGATTGACATTAGTATTTTTTTTAAATCACATTTTTCATCTGTTGGGATCTCTTCAACTTTCCATCCTTGCGCAAATACAATTCTAGCTACAGTCACAGTATCTGTGAAATCAAATAGAGATATATGAGAGAGGAAGGAGGGAGGGAAGGTAGGAAAGGAAGGAAAAGGAGAAAGTTAAAAAGGAAGGAGAAAAAAATAGAGAGAAAAGGAAGGAGGAAGGAAAATGAAAGAAGGAAAAGGGAAGAAGAAAGGAAAGGAAGGAGAAAAAAAGGGAGGGAACAGAAAGAAAGAAAAGGAGGGAGAAAGGAAGGAAAAAAGGAACGAAAAAAAAGGGAGGGAAAGAAAAATAAAAGGAGAGAAAGGAAAAAGGAAGGGAAAGGAGGGAAGAAGAAAAATAAAAGGAGAGAGAAAGGAAGGAAAGAAGGAAGGAAGGAAAAAGAAAGGAAAGGGAGGGAAGAATAAAAGGAAGGGAGAAAGGAAGGAAAGGAAAATGAAAGAAAGAAAAGGGAAGGAGAAAGGAAAGAAGGAAGGAAGAAAAAAGGGAAGATTAAAGGGAGGGAGAAAGGAAGGAAGGAAGGTAGGAGAATGAAAGAAAGAGAGGGAGGGAGAAAGAAAATTGATTTAATTTAATTTTTTCATGCTTTTCATCCTTGCAGGCGGTGAACAGCATTCGTCTTCTCAAGCAATTAACCCTTTGGGGAGGAGGGGGAATGAGTGAGGGGGAATGCCCAGAATTGTCTTCCCAACCCTATTGGACCAAGAGTCGCTTTCGAGGCCGTGGACGATGGATCCCAGAGAGGCCACCCTGTAGCTAGGACTGCTGTGAACAGCCAGAAGGGTCCCCCCCCCTCCTCCCACCCCGACCCTGCCTCCCCTCTGAGCCGCAGACTTGTATCCCGCTACCCTCTCTCGCAGAGAGGGAGGCTCCGAGGGGGCTTGTGCCCCTCCTGCTTCGGCTCTTCCTCTTCCTCCTCGCTGCTGGATCCCTTTTGTAAAGAGAAGTGTTCACATTAATATATAAATACTCGGTTCTATTTTGGAGAAAAGGGATGAGTTTGCGTCTCCGGGGTGGGGGGGTTGAATGCCTGGAAAGAGGGAGACCCTAAGTGGGGGGGGGGGGAGGACCAGGGAGGTGATGTAATGGGTGGTGGGATTCAAATCATTTGTAATTCTCTGCCCTAAGGATGGGCTGGGTGGGCGTGGCTGGGGTGGGGGTGACAGGCAGCACTCGGCCTCCTGCAAAACCTTCCCCTCTCCCCAAGCAAATCCGGGCCGCAGAGGGGACACCCCCACCCCCTGTTTGGACCTAGTGGGTTTCCCCGAAGCCTGGGAGCAAAAACGGGCTGCAGAGGGGGGGCATGCTGCACCTAGTAGGCCTCTCTGCAGCCTCCTGGGAGCAAAAACAGGCCGGGGGAGGAAGTGGGGGGGAGGTTGCATCACACACACACATTTTGGGCCTAGTGGGTCTCCCTGAAGCCCCCTGGGAGCAAAAACAGGCCACGAGGGAGCCACGCCACTCTTCCCCCCCTCCTCCCCCCGGCGCCCTGTTTTGGGCCTAGTGAACCTCCCTGCAGCCTCCTAGGAGCAAAACTGGGCCACGGTGTAGGGGGTTGCATTACACACACATACACACACAAGTGTTTTGGGCCTAGTGGGTCTCCCTGAAGCCTCCTGGGAGTAAAAACAGGCCACGAGGGAGCCGTGCCACAACCACCCTGGTGTCCCGTTTTGGACCTAGTAGGCCTCTCTGCTGCCTCCTGGGAGCAAAAACAGGCGGGGGGATGGGGGGAGGCTGCATCAGACACACACATATTTTGGGCCTAGTGGGTCTCCCTGAAGCCACCTTGGAGCAAAACTGCCATGGTGTAGGGGGTTGCATTACAGACACACACAAACGTTTTGGGCCTAGTGGCTCTCCCTAAAGCCTCCTGGGAGCAAAAACAGGCCACGAAGGAGCCATGCCACCCCCCTGGCGCCCTGTTTTGGGCCTAGTGAACCTCCCTGCCACCTCTTAGGAGCAAAACCGGGCCACGGTGTAGGGGGTTGCATTAAACATACACACACGTTTTGGGCCTAGTGGGTCTCTCTGAAGCCTCCTGGGAGCAAAACTTAAAATCACCGAACTGGTAGTTACACTGGTTGGATCCCACCCCTGACCACAGGCACCAATGAGGCTGTGTATCACAAGGAGAGAGCAATGGAATCACCTGGAATCTGGTATCCAGTTTTAGTCAAGCACGTTACAAGAAAGATGTTGAGACTTTGGAAAAACTGCCAAGAAGAGCAACTACGAGGATTAAAGGGCTGGAGAGTAAAATATATGAAGAACCGTTGGCAGGATTTGGGTTTGGCAAGTTTAGAGAAAAGAAGGACTAAGGGCGACATGATGGCAGTCTTCCAGTATTTGAGGGGCTGCCCCAAAGAAGAGGCAGTCAAGCTATTTTTCCAAAGCAACAGAAACCAAGACAAACAATGGATGGAAAATAATCAAGGAGAGAAGCAACCTAAAATTAAGGAGAAATTTCCTGACAGCTGAGAGCAATCAACCCATGGAACAGAAGTTGCCTTTAGAAATTGTGGGTGCTTCATCCCTGGAGGCTTTCAGGAAGAGACTTAGACTGCCATCTGTCAGAAATGGTGTAGGGTCTCCTGCTTAGGCGGTGGATTGGACTAGATGACCTCCAAGGTCCCTTCCAACTGTCTTATTCTGTATTCAATGGAACAGAAGTTGCTTTCAGAAGCTGTGGGAGCTTCATCCCTGGAGGCTTTCAAGAAGAGACTTGGACTGCCATCTGTCAGAAATGGTGGAGGGTCTCCCGTTTGGGCGGGGGGTTGGACTAGATGACCTCCAAGGTCCCTTCTAACTCTGTTATTCTATATTCATTGGAACAGGAGTTGCCTTCGGAAGTTGTGGGAGCTTCATCCCTGGAGGGTTTCAAGAAGAGACCAGACTACCCTCTTGTCAGAAATGCTGTAGGGTTTCCTGCTTGGGCAGGGGGTTGGACTAGATGACCTCCAAAGTCCCTTCCAACTCTGTTATTCTATATTCATTGGAACAGGAGTTGCCTTTGGAAGTTGTGGGAGTTCTTTGGAAGTTGTGAAAGCCTGGAGGCTTTCAAGAAGAGACCGGACTGTCATCTGTCAGAAATGGTGTAGGGTCTCCCGTTTGGGTGGGGGGTTGGACTAGATGACCTCCAAGATCCCTTCCAACTCTTTTATGTTCAATGGAACAGGAGTTGCCTTCAGAAGTTGTGGGAACTTCATCCCTGGAGGCTTTCAAGAAGAGACTGGACTGCCCTCCATCAGAAATGGTCTAGGACAGTGGTGGCTAATCTTTCTCAGCTCCCGTGTCGATAATTCTGTGTGTGCTCGCTCGCACATGCCAGCATCCAGAAGACAATGCGTGCTAGGACCCCTCACTCCCCTGCGCATGCACACGTGATTCTCAACGTGCACCGCGCACCTCTGCATGCGCATTTGTTCTCCAC
>CM042844.1:3545406-3586899 GCA_023653725.1 Bungarus multicinctus
TCATCTTGCCTGCCTTCTTCTGCCTTATGTTGTAAAGGTGCTTTTTTAAAAAAATAACATTCATATTTACATATTTTTTAATTTGACAAACAAGCCATGCCCAGCCATTCATGACCCCCAAGCCCTGCCCGTCGCAAGCCCCCGCCCACCCAGCCAGCGTGACCGACCCAGGCCAACACCCATCAATTAGCCACACGCCACAGAACCGATTGTTAAGAAATTTGCATCCCACCCCTGACTAGGGGCCTGGGCTTTCCAAGCAGAGAGAAGACCTGTGGGAGTGCAAGGCCAGGTCCCGGTGGTGCTTTGGAAGCTCAGCGGCCTGAGATGGTCGCCGTCCGGCCCTGATGCATTCCCTGGACGGGCCCTCCGGCTCTTCGCCACCCGCGGCCCTTCTCTCCGGCCTTCGTCCGAAGCCTCCCACCAGGAGGCTGAAGCAGACCCCAAGTCGGAAGTTCTGCCCTGCTCCAACCCACACAAGATTCTTGCAGCAACACAAACGTCCATTGCACGATTTGATTTATTTCTTTTTTGATTTGTTTATTTTGTCAATTGCTTACAAGATAACTGGTATAAGTAAAAACATAGTTATGAATACATGGATACATATAAGAAAAAGAAAAGAAAAGAAACAATAGGACAGGCCCCTGACATAGTGCAATATAAAACATGCAAATAATTTTTCTGTGGACCACCAAAATTTCCTCACGGACCACTGCTGTCCTAGTCCAACCCCCTTACTTAAGCAGGAGACACAATATCATTCCAGACAAAACGGTTGTGCAACCTCTTCTCAGCAACTATGTGCTAAGAGGAGGAGGAAGAGGACTGTGGGGTCCTTGATTGCTCTCTGAGCTTAGACGTTTCATGACCCAACTAGGTAACATCATCAGTGCTAGAAGGGAGAGGCATTTGTGGGGAGGAGGGCGAGAAGGAAAAGGACTGCGGGGTCCTTGGGGCTCCCGCGCTGGTGTTTCTTGAGACGTTTTCATGAACACAATAGGTAACATCACAGTGCTAGAAGTATGGGATTTCCTGAGAAGAGAAGGAGGGTAGGAGGAGGAGGAAAAAGAGGAAGAGGATGACTGTGGGGTCCTTGGTGCTCTCTTGAGTTTGGCTGTCTTCTTGCAGACGTTTCATGACCCAACTAGGTAACATCATCAGTGCTAGAAGGATGGGATTTCCTGAGAAGAGGAAGGAGGTAGAAGGAGGAAGAGGAAGAGGAGGACTGTGGGGTCCTTGGTGCTCTCTTGAGTTTG
Organism: Bungarus multicinctus; assembly: GCA_023653725.1. NCBI lineage: Eukaryota > Metazoa > Chordata > Lepidosauria > Squamata > Elapidae > Bungarus > Bungarus multicinctus. The sequence goes on from CM042844.1 coordinate 3,546,666, forward strand.
GCTGTCTTCTTGCAGACGTTTCATGACCCAACTAGGTAACATCATCAGTGCTAGAAGGGAGTGGGGGGAAGAGGAGGAGGAGGAAGAGGAGGAAAGGAGAAGGAAAGAGGGGGAGAAAAAGAAGAGGAGGAAGAAAAGGGTGGGAAAAGGGGGAGGAAGAGGAGGAGGCAAAGGAGAAGAGGAAGAGGAGGACAGGAAAAGGAGAGAGAGAGGAGCAGGAGGAAAAGGAAAAGAGGGCAGGAAAAGAAGATAAGATGACAGAGGGGGAAGAACAAGAGGAAGAGGAAGACGCAAAGGAAAAGGAGGAAGAGAAGGACCGTGGGGTCCTTGGTGCTCTCTGAGCTTGGCTGTTTTCTTGCAGACGTTTCATGACCCAGCTAGGTAACATCATCAGTGCTGAAATTCTAAAAAGATGGATTTTTTTTTCCCCCTTGAGAAGAAAAGGGAAGATAACGCCAGATTTGGAATGGGCTGGTTTTGAGTTCAGCCTCACCAGGTCCACATGTGGTCCACGATGCTCCAGGAACCTAGCCAAATGACAAGACGGTTGTCACGATTAATGGCAAACCAGGAGTATTGCAAGGGATATTAGAAATTCAAAAGGCTTGGAGTTCTCCACCATCCTGGGATATTATTCGTCCCACGACGAATGAACGTTGAAAGAAATGAAGTCACATCCAGAGTTGAAAGTTGAAGATCAAACATGAACACTGTCCCGAATTATTGATTTGCATCAGCCGACGGGAAGGGAGAAAGGAAGGAAGAAGAAAAAGAAGGAAGAAAAAGAAAAAGGAAGGAAAAAGGAAGGAAGGAAGAAAAAGACAGAAAAAGAAAGGAAGGAAGAAAAGAAAAGAGGAAAAGGGAGAAGAGAAGAAGGGAGGAAGAAAAGGAAAAAAGAAAGCCCAAAAGGAAGGACAAGGGAAGAAAGAACAGACAGAAAAAGGAAGGAAGAAGAAAAAAGGATGGAAGGAAGAGGAAAAAAAGGCAGGCAGGGAGAAAGGGGGAGGGAGGAAAAGAAGGAGAAAGGAAAAGAGGAAAAGGAAGAGAGGGAGAATAAAAGAAAAAAGGAGAAGGAAGGAAAGAAAGAAAAAGAAAGAAAAGAAAAAGAAAAAAGAAGAAAGAAAGAAAGAAAGAAGAAAGAAGAAAGAAGAAAGAAAGAAAGAAAAGAAAGAAAGAAGAAAGAGGAAAAAAGGGAAGAAGAACGAAAAAAAGAAAGAAGAAAAGGAAGGAAAAAAAAAAGAAAAAAAGAAAAAAAGAGAAAGAAAGAGGAAAAGAAAGAAAGAGGAAAAAAGAAAAGGAGAAGGAAGAAAGAAAAAGAAAGAAAAAGAAAAAGAAGAAAAAAGAAAAAAGAAGAGAAAAAAAGAAAGAAAGAAAGAAAGAAAAAAAGGGAGGAAAAAAGGAAAAGGAAAAAAGAAGAAAAGAAGGGTGAAGGAAGAGGAAAAACAGCATGCGAAAAGGGAAAAAAGAGAAGGAAAAGAGAAAAGAATAAAAGAAAAAAGAAAAGGAGAAGGAAGGAAAGAAAGAAAGAAAAAGAAAAGAAAGAAAGAGAGAGAGAGGGAGGGGAGGGAAGAAAAGAAGGAAGGAAGGAGAAAGGAAAAGGGAGGGAGGAGAAGAAGGAAAAAAAGAGAAAAAAATAGAGCCAGGGTCCCTGGCTGTTTTCGCTTGAAATGGTTGAGAAAACTGTTCTGGAAATTTAAGCCACGTTAAGCTGTTTCCTGAGTCCTGCAACACACCGCACCATTTTAAGACCCCAAAATCCAGGTTCTTCCAAGTTGCTGAGCCTCAAACAAGCACATGAAAATTCACGCTAACCAAACCTAGCATGTTGTGCAAATAGATCTACCGGACCCGATTGTGTGAAGGCAGCAAGCAATGTGTGCGGGAAGACCTATCCCAGATCCTGGAAATCCACCCTCGAGGAAAGAAATCACAAAGGAAGAGAAGCCTTTTCACGCTTAGAGCTGTGTTGGCCATTCATTTTAAGATGCATGGGCTCCAGCATAGTTTGCTCTTACTCTCTTGTAATCCCTTCCTCTGCAATCTCTCCACTTTAGGAGATTTGAAGAGAAAAAGAAACAGACACGGCTGGCTGGCTGGGGAATTTATTTATTTATTTTCCATTATTACAACATAAAACATCACAGTTTCAACAGCATTTTTGACATCTATACAGGTTCTTATATTTATTTATTTATTTATTTTTGTCAATTGCTTACAAGATAATAGGTATAAGTAAAAACATAGTTATGAAAGATGGATACATATAAGAAAAATAAAAGAAACAATAGGACAGGGACGGTAGGCACGTTGGTGCGCTTATGCATGTCCTATTTTTATATAATTCTATAATATATACTATTTTTATATAATTACATATATATTTCTATTATATTTATATAATTCTGGGAGTTGAAGTCCACAGGTCTTCAAAGTGGCACGGTTGGTGAATTACGAGTCTTTAAACTGAGCTCGTGAAATATGTGGGGTGAACAAATGTATTTTTCTCCCACAGCAACAGCCTTCGGCGCATAAGAAGCCACAGGATGTTCGAACCATCTTCATCTTCCAAAGATTCCAAGATGCCCAACACAGGAAGGGAAAGCAGTGGGAGCTGCTACCCCAGGCATGCTGGTAAATTTGGGGTCTTTGAGGGGTGTGTGTGTGACATCTTAGCATTGCATTGCGCATAAAGGAAATCTTTTTGGGAAACTGTGGTTTCCATAGGCTGTTTTTATGACGTTGCGATAAATCTTAACACCACACGTTGTCTCAAGATGGCGAGGTTTGTGCAAACTTCATTGAAAATCGATGTTCGGACACGTGAATAATTTTCTCAGATTTGAATCTAAGATTCTTAGAATGAGGTTTCTCAACTTTGGATGCTTTTCAGATGAGTGGACTTCAACCCCCAGAATTCTCCCCAGCCAGCAGAGCTTACTCTCTTGTAATCCCTTCCTCTGCAATCTCTCCTCTTTGGGGGGTAAGAGAAAAAGAAACAGACATGGCTGGCTGAGGAATTCTGGGAGTTGAAGTCCACAGGGCTTAAAGTTGCCAAAGACTTGTGGACTTCAGCTCCCTGAATTTCCCAGCCAGCATAGCTTACTCTCTTGTAATCCCTTTTCTCTGCAATCTCTGTCCACTTTAGGAAGTTAAGGGAAAAAAGTAACAGACACGGCTGGCTGGGGAATTCTGGGAGTTGAAGTCCACAAGTTTTAAAGTTGCCAATTTTGGAGACCTCTGCCTTAACTGTTAGACTAAGATTCCCCAGCCAGCATGGTTTACTCTCTTGTGATCCCTTCCTCTGCAATCTCTCCTCTTTGGGGGATAAGAGAAAAAGAAATAGACATGGCTGGCTGGCTGGGGAATTCTGGGAGTTGAAGTCCACCAGTCTTAAAAATGGCCCCAGATTGAGAAACACACACCCACAAACACAAAAACACACAATATGTTGAGATGAGCACCATTCACATTAGTGAAAACCTCCACTTAAACCCAAGCCAGGTTTAAGACTAACCAAGCTTAATGTCCTTGCAGCCACTACTGCAAATTGTTAACAGATTAAATTAGATAAAGGAATATTTGGGGCAAAAGAAGTTTTTTAAAAAGTCAAGAGACCAGTGGCAAACCCCGCTACTCATGATACAAGAAGAAGGGCAAAGTTTTGATTTGATACTATTTTGACTTTTTTGACCAGTGTTCGCCTGCAGACACTCCCTAAATCACTATTTGCCAATTTCAGGAATTTTTAAGATGTTTGAATTCCCAGAATTTAACCTCAAACTATCCATTATTGAGACCTCAACCCATTCCTAAGAGGTCTGTAAGGGGCGTGCATAAGTGCACCATCATGCCTCCCATCCCTGTCCTATTGTCCCCATTTAATCGTACCTATTTTCCAGGGGTGGGGTTCAAATTTTTTAACAACCGGTTCTGTGGGCGTAACTTAGTTGGTGGGCGGGGCCAAGTCAACATCACTCATATCGAGGCCCGCATCTCCTCGCCTGGCCTCTCATGACTGTGGGTATGCTGCAACAGTCGTAAGTGTGAAAAAGGGTCATAAGACACTTTTTTCAGTGCCATTGTAACTTTCACACAAGCAAAGTACCAGCAAAGGAGGGGGAAAAAAACTCCAGAGAAGTTCCAGAGACAGGAAGTCTAGTCCTGCCAAGAATGTAATAAAGGTTAACGGAGAGGCATTTTCTGTAAGCAACACCAGAATGTTTCCTTCCTGCCTTCCTTACAGGATTAGGCCAGGAATTTCTTCCAACAACCGGTTCTCCCAACTGCTTAGAATGTTAACAACCGGTTCTAGCGAATAGGTGCGAACTGGTAGAATCCCCACCCCTGCCCTGCTATTTTCTGTATTCTTACTCATGTTTATACTTATACCTATTATCTTGTAAGTGATTGACAAATCAAATAAATAAATAAACAAGCAAACAAAATAAATAAATAAAATAAAATAAATAAAATAAATTCCCCAGCCAGCATAGCTTACTTACTCTCTTGTAATCCCTTCCTCTGCAATCTCTCCACTTTAGGAGATTTTAAAAGAGAGAAAAAAACCAGGCACAGCTGGCTGGGGAATTCTGGGAGTTGAAGTCCACCCGTCTTAAAAAGTGGCCCTGGATTGAGAAACAGTGATATAGTTGAAGCTGCAGACTGGAACTGTCCCCAATACCCACAACACATAGAAACACACAACATGTTGAGGTGAGCACCACTCACGTCCGTGAAATCCTTCCCCAAGCAGGATTTGAACTAGAGGTCCTTAAAAGTCCACTCATCCTCACCCCTACATTTCCCCCAGCTGAGGGACCTCACCCACCAAGATCCAGCCAACCCAACTCTACCTGTCCCCGGAGGGAAGAAGCAAGGGATGGACCCACCAAAGCCCAAGTCTCCACCTTCTCCTACAGGACTTAGGGTGGGAGGTCTTCAGACTTGACAACTTCCAAGACTTGTGGACTCATCCAGGAGTGGGATTTGGATTGGTTTGCGCAAACCAGATGTTAAATTTGCATCTGGTTCGCTGAACGGGTAGTTGAACCAACCAGCTGGCCCCGCCCAACCCATCCCACCCCTCCCAGGAGTCTCCACGTGGCCCGTTTTGGATGCAGGTAAGTGTTTCCGGCTTCCGGAGGGCCTCCGGAGTCTGGGGGAGGCCATTTTCGCCTTCCCAGAGGCCCGAGGGAAGTTCCGGTAGGCCACGCCCACCATGGCTACGCCCACCCAGCAACTGAGCAGCGATTTCTTGAATCCCATTCCTGGACTTATCATATAGAACATAGAATAACAGAGTTGGAAGGGACCTTGGAGGTCATCTAATCCAACCCCCTGCTTCAAGCAGGAGAGTCTTCTAGCCTTTACCTGGGATCGAACTCACAGCCTTCTGGTTGTGAGGCGAGAGCTCCACCACTAGGCCACCAGAGCTCTCATGTGGTGGACATGCCCCAAAGCAAAAAAATATTAGACACAAATGCACACATGGTTGTAAAAGATAAAGCAACATGTAGGTTTAAAACCAAAAATATTTCTGTTGGGCGTTTTACTGGATTAGTATAACAAAGGGAATATATATTTGATTCTACCATACATGTATTAACTGCAGCTAGAATTGTATTTGCACAACAATGGAAAAGTGAAGAGATTCCTACAGATGAAAATGTGATTTTAAAATAATGTTAGAATGTGTAGAAATGGATAGGTGAACACTTACAACTAAGGAAAAAGAAAAAAACTGAATACTTTTTGACATGGGACTCATTTTATCAATGGTTAGCTAATAAAAACAGAAGTTAGAAACATGTAAATGAAAGAAAAGGACTAATGCTCTAAGAGAGGTTTTTAAAATGGATAAGCAATTATTATTATAGAATTAAAACAAATGTAATGAATATTGTTGTTAACACCTTGATTATTATTTCCCCAAAAATATTTGTACTCAGACAACACACTGGTTAACTAAAAATGGAATCTTTATCTATAAAGATGAAATCTTTATCTATATATATATAAATGAAATACCACTCCTGCATCATCACAAAATCTCTACAAATGTGAAATTTGGCACCTATGTTCCTCTTGGCTTCTAAGTGCTCACTAAGAAAGGATTTTTCGAAATGACCATCAGAGCATTTTATTATTATTATTATTATTATTATTATTATTATTATTATTGTTGTTGTTGTTGTTATTATTATTATTATCACACTCTGATGCTAAGGAGTTCTACTCCCCCTCCCCACCTGAAAAGAAATCTGTTCCAAATGCAAAACACAAGCAGAGGAGAGGAGGTTCAGTTTCAGTTGAGCATCAAGCAGCTTTAGTACAGAACAGTTGAGCTAAGCCACACCCAGGCTCCTTGCTGTCTTCTTGCTCACACAGCAAATACTGTTTCAGTTTCCAAACAGCCCTCAACTCTCTCACACACTGACAGGATGCTAGCCAGATGAATACCGATGGATGCTGGGAGACAGAGGCAGAATTTTTTTCCCTTTATTTTTCCTCCCCAAAAACCACATAGTTTCGTAGCGAAGCACGGGGATCGAGCTAGTATGTTATAAAATATAACTTTATAACATACTTCAACTCCTAGAATTCATGTATAAAAAAAAAAAACTGGTGGACTTCAACTCCCAGGATTCCTCAGCCAGCCATGAATTCTGGGATTTGAAGTCCACGAGGTCTTCAGGTTGGCAAGTGGTAACTCCACCCCTGTCCTAGACTATGGTTTTCATTTGTTCCACCAGCATCTCCATTGTTGAGGGCTCGTGGTGGGGTCCATAAAGCTGAGGAAGATGCAGACCATAACTAGAGGTGTTGAGAGCCTTCAATCAGGGGCCACCCAAAGGGTTTCCAGCCACCAGCCCTCCCCAAAGTTTTCGTTTTTATTGATGTGGAAGGGAAGGTGTCACCCAGGTTGGGGCCACATATCTCTTCTAGATTCACCAAGTTCCGTATCTTCTCAAGCAAGTTTTAGTTCCGTGGATTCAGAGTACCACTTCAAAGAGGCCGTGGGTTGGATGCGCACTTTCCTCCATGAGAAATCTCAGGTGAGACTCTCTCTTCTTCTGCATGGACTGTCCCAAGGAAGATCTAGTTTGCTATTGTATTAATTTTATTTTCATTCAGGCCTTTTGAATCTTCATCTTGTCAACTTTAAGTTGCCTGGACTTCTAACTCCCAGAATACCCCAGTCAGGGAAGGAAGGAAGGAACGGAGGATGGGAAGGAGGGAGGGAGGGAGAGACAAAAAGAAAGAAAAAGGAAGGAAGGAAGAAAAGAAAGAAGAAAGAAAAGAAAGAAAAAAAGGGATGGAAGGGAGAAATGAAAAAAGGAGGGAAGGAAGAAAAAAGAAAAAGAAGAAAGAAAAAGAAAAGGAAGGAAGAAAGAAATGAAAGAAAGAAGAAAGGAAAGAAGGAAAAAAGGAAGGAAAGAAAGAAAAACAATGGAATGAGAGAAGGAAGTCAAGGACCATTCTTGGTTAAACGCTCATCCTGCACTCAAAGAGACTCCCTTCTGCTCCCATCTGTCAGGATTCCGGTAGTTACCCCCCATTTAAATCATGAGTCTCGAGCCAAACTTCCCAAACTTCCAAATGATTTATTGGGAGTAAACCTGCCGGCACTGCCTGAGTGTAGCCATCTCTGAGGCACATCATTCATTGCCACCCTTGACCCTGGTTTCCCTCCACCCCCTGGATGTATCATAATTCATATTCTCCAATGGGACACATCCATAGCCCAGAGTCATCAATCAGGCGCTCCAGTTAGATATTTGCACCTCAGAAACTTCAGTCACCTAGAAGAAGGAGGAGGAGGAGGAGGAGGAAGAAGAAGAAGGAGAAGAAGAAGAAGAAGAACAAAAAAAAGGAGAAGAAGAAGAAGAAGAAGGAGAAGGAGAAGGAGGAGAAGAAACAGGAGAATAAGAATTAGAAGAAGAAGAAGAAGGAGAAGGAGAAGAAGAAGAAGAAGAAAGAGAAAAAGAAGTTTATTGTCATTGTACAAGTACAGCGAAACTGTGGATGCACCCCAGCAACTGTTTGCAACACAATAAAACCAAAGCACCTAGTTACTATCTGTGCAAACATTTATGGAATGCACTTTCGGTTTGCAAACTGCCGCACCTCTTCCCCCTCCCTTTCTATTGGCCACTCTAAAAAGACCATAGACATATTTTATGAGTTGATACCATTCACCCCTCTCCTGTTTTTCTTGCCAAAATTGTATTTTTAACTTTTGTGTGTGTGTGTGTGTGTGTGTGTGTTTGTCCTTAGGATGTACCAGAGAAGTCCAAGTTCTTGGAATGTGTGGACCTGGTAACCACCAATATGGACAGTGGGAAAGACGGCTTCCGAGACGAATACTACAACGCCACGTTGCTGAGGGACATCCTCAGGGTGAGTGTCGTTTTCCCGCATCAAAGACCACCGGAAGCAGCATGAAAATAATTTCGGAAACGGAGGGGGACACCCCCCCACCCCCACCGCCCAGCGCAATCTGAGCAGGCTTGGCTAGAGAGGCGCAGTCTGGTTGTGCAGGGAAAATGGCTGTGGGAATGAGATGGAACAGGCAGGGAAATTAGAACCATGTTTGACAGCCTGTCCCACAATTATAATTCATAGCTGTTTGGATTTCCAATGAAATGTCCTTCCTTCCTCTCTTTCCTTCCTTCCTCCCTCTCTCCCTCCCTTCCTTTTTTCATTCATATCGTTCTTTCTTCCTTCCTTCCTTTTTTTAACTTTTATCTTCTTTCCTTCCTTCCTTTTTAATTCTGATCTTCCTTTTTTCATTCTTATCTTCCTTCCTTTTTAATTCTCATCTTCCTTTTTTCATTCTTATCTTCCTTCCTTTTTAATTCTCATCTTCCTTTTTTCATTCTTATCTTCCTTCCTTTTTAATACTTATCTTCCTTTTTTCATTCTTATCTTCCTTCCTTTTTAATTGTCATTTTCCTTTTTTCATTCTTATCTTCCTTCCTTTTTAATTCTTACCTTCCTTTTTTCATTCTTATCTTCCTTCCTTTTTAATTCTCATCTTCCTTTTTTCATTCTTACCTTCCTTCCTTTTTAATTCTCATCTTCCTTTTTTCATTCTTATCTTCCTTCCTTTTTAATTCTCATCTTCCTTTTTTCATTCTTATCTTCCTTCCTTTTTAATTGTCATTTTCCTTTTTTCATTCTCATCTTCCTTCCTTTTTAATTCTCACCTTCCTTTTTTCATTCTTATCTTCCTTCCTTTTCAATTCTCATTTTCCTTCTTTTCTTTTTTATTCTTAATTTCTTTTCTTTTCACTCTTACTTCCTTTCATCCATCCATCCACCCTTTCTTTCTTCATTCTTACCTTTCCTCTCTCCCTCCTTCCTACCTACCTTCCTTTCTCATTCTTATTTTCCTTCCTTTTCATTCTTAACTTCTTTCCATCCATCCTTCCTTCATACCTATCTACCTTTCTTATCTTCCTCCCTCCTTCCCTCCCTCCCTTCTTTTCTTTCCTTTTGTCCCTTCCTCCTTCCTTTTCTCATTGTTATTTCCCTCCCTCCCTCCTTCTCTTTCTTCATTCCTTCCTCCCAGTTCCTTTCCCCAGGATTGACCTCCCCAAATGTCGAGGAACGAGAACAAACGTTGTCCCGGATTGCCAAGATCATCAGCTGCATCACCAACCATTGCCTCAACAGGGAAGTGAGTGGTTTTTTCCAGACTTTTGCTAAATCTCAGAACCCTGATTTCAGCATTGTGAGAAAAAGCAAAGGGGCACAGCTGGATCTCAACTCCCAGAATTCCCCATCCATCATGCAGGGCCTTCAACTCCCAGAATTCCACAATGCCCAGCCTTCAACTCCCAGAATTCCCCATCCACAAAGCCTGGCCAACTCCCAGAATTCCCCAGCCACCGCACCCGACCTTCAACTCCCAGAATTCCAAATCCACCATGCAGGGCCTTCAACTCCCAGAATTTCCCAGCCAGGATGTGTGGATTTCAACTCCCAGAATTCCCCAGTCACCACACCCAACCTTCAACTCCCAGAATTCCCCAGCCAGGATGTGTGGATTTCAATTCCCAGAATTCCCCAGTCACCACACCCAACCTTCAACTCCCAGAATTCCCCAGCCAGGATGTGTGGATTTCAACTCCCAGAATTCCCCAGTCACCACACCCAACCTTCAACTCCCAGAATTCCCCAGCCAGGATGTGTGGATTTCAACTCCCAGAATTCCCCAGCCACCACACCCAACCTTCAACTCCCAGAATTCCCCAGCCAGGATGTGTGGATTTCAACTCCCAGAATTCCAAATCCACCATGCCTGGCCTTCAACTCCCAGAATTCCCCAGCCAGCTAAAACTAAAACACCTCACAGAAATGTCTCTTTTTCCAGAATCAGACGAACAAAGTGAGAAAGAGTTTGTATAAATAAGCATCAATTCCATGTGAGTGAGGCCCCTATATAAATATGTTTATTAAATACATGAATAAAATAATATGCCCTCTAATTTTCCCACCTTCCCCACCCGCTGTAGGGACTGAAGGCCATCAAGCTGGGGAAGATCACAGGGGGGCTGGTCCTGGCCTGCAGTGACCCCAACGAGAGCGTCTCTTGCTGGGCAGCCGATGGACTCCACCGCCTCTACACCCTGCTCATGCATCAAAAGAGTAAGGGGAGCATGGGATTCAGGGTAGATCAGCGACTACGGTCAGGTGTTTCTATTCAAGAAATGCCTTTGGGTACCGGGATCACATTTTCTTGGGGAAAAGTAAATAAAAGGACAGACCTGGAAAAGGGGCAATTCTGAAAGAGGTTTCTGAGAATAAAAAGTAATAATAATGTGTATAGCTTTGTTTTCAGAAATTGTACAGGTAAAAAATAATATTTGTAGAATAGGGATGAAATGTGGGGCCTTTGGGATTTGGTGGTTTTCTTGCAAACATTTTATTACCCAACTGGGTGACATCATCAGCTATTATGATTGTGATTGTGATGATGATGATGATGATGATTATTATTATTATTATTATTACAGTATTATTATTATTATTAAGCTATTCAACACCACAGACAATACTGCTACCCTTCAAAAAGATATTGACTATGTATCAGAATTGTCAAACAAATGGCAACTTCAAATCTCAACAAATAAATGCTCTGTCCTACATATTGGCAAAAAAAATCAGAAAATAAAATGCAGGCTGAATAGTCAAGACCTTATTGATGATCCAAACTCTGTCAAGGATCTTGGAGTACTCATCTCAAATGATCTAAGTGCTAGAGCCCACTGTAACTACACAGCCAAAAAGGCGTTAAGAGTTGTTAACCTAATCCTCCGTTGCTTTTCCTCTGATAATATCACACTACTAACTAGAGCATACAAAACATTTGCTAGACCAATACTCAAGTACAGCTCATCAGTCTGAAACCCACATTATGTATCTGATATTAGCACAGTTGAGAAAGTCCAGAAATATTTCACAAGAAGAGTTCTCCATTCCTCTACTCATTGCAGAATACCTTATGCCACCAGACTCGAAATTCTAGACCTAGAAAACCTTGAATTACGCCGTCTTTGGTCTGATCTAAGTATAATATATAAAATCATACATTGCAATGACTTACCTGTCAATGAATACTTCAGCTTCAACCATAACAACACAAGAGCAAACAACAGATACAAACTCGTTAATCGCATCAAACTTGATTGCAAGAAATACGACTTCAGCCACAGAGTGGTCAATGTCTGGAATCCTCTACCTGACTCTGGTTTCTTCCCCAAACCCCAAAAACTTTAACCTTAGATTGTCTACTATTGACCTCACCCCTTTCCTAAGAGGTCTGTAGGGGGCGTGCATAAGCGCACCAACGTGCCTACCGTCCCTGTCCTATTGTTTCTTTTATATTTTATTTTTCTTATATGTATTCATGTATTCATAACTATGTTTTAGTTATATCTTGTAAGCAATTGACAAAATAAATTAAATTAAATAAATAAATAAAATAAATCAGTGCAAGCAGTAGTCCTTTTTAGCACTGATGATGTTACCCAATTGGCTAATGAAATGCCTGCAAGAAAACAACCAACCTTAAAGACCACCCAGGACCCCACAGTCCTCCTCCTCCTCTTCCTCCTTCCAGCACTGATGATGTTACCTAGTTGGGTCATGAAATGTCTGCAAGAAAACCACCAGGCTCAGAAAGCACCAAGGCCCCCACAGTCCTCCTCCTCTTTCCCTTCTCCTCTCTGCAAACCCCACTCCCTTCTAGCACTGAGGATGTTCCCTAGCTGGGTCATGAAATGTCTGTCAAAACCATCCAAGCTCAGAGAGCAACCAGGACCATTCCTCCTTTTCTTCCTCCTCCTTTTTCTCCCCATCTCCTCCTCTTCCTCTTTCTTTTCCTATTCCTCCTCCTATTCTTCTTCCTCCTTCTCATCTTCCTCCTTCTCCTTCTCCTTTTCCTTTTCCTTTTTCTCCTCCTCCTCCTCCTCCTCCTCTTTCTCTTCTCTACAAACCCCACTTTCTTCTAGCACTGATGATGTTCCCTAGCTGGGTCATGAAATGTCTGTCAAAACCATCCAAGCTCAGAGAGCAACCAGGACCATCATTCCTCCTTTTCTTCCTCCTCCTCCTCCTCCTCCTCCTCCTCTTCCTCCTCCTTTTTCTCCCCATCTTCTCCTCTTCCTCCTCCTCCTCCTCTTCTTCCTCCTCCTTCTCCTCTTCCTCCTTCTCCTTTTCCTTTTTCTCCTCCTCTTCCTCCTTTTCCTTCTGTTCCTCTTCCTCCTCCTCCTCCTCATCTTCCTCCTTCTCCTTTTCCTTTTTCTCCTCTTCCTCCTCCTCCTCCTCTTTCTCATCTCTACAAACCCCACTTCCTCCTAGCACTGATGTTCCCTAGCTGGGTCATGAAATGACTGCAAGAAAACAATCAACCTCAGAGAGCACCAAGGACCCCATGTGGTGGGAATGCAGGATTTCTGGCTGGCTCTGCCCACAGCCAGGAATTCGATCCTAACCAGCTCAAGGTTGACTCAGCCTTCCATCCTTCCCAGGTCTGTAACATGAGGACCCAGTTTGTCGGGAGCAAGAGGCTGACTCTGTAAACCGCTTATAGAGGCCTGTAAAGCACTGTGAAGCGGTATATAAGTCTAAGTGTTTGTCAGATCCGTGAATCTGTCATTTCTTCAATGAAAGAAGAAAAGGGGGGGGGGAGGAGGAGACTGATAAAGAAAAACTTCTTGATGTAACCTGAATATATTTAATCTTATATCGAATTTGTATAACCTACACATGATACAATGGAGGGATGAAACCCAGATGGCCGGAACCTATCGCCTCTGGGAGAGACAGCCAGGAGATGAAGAGACCCTAAAAATTCCACAGTGAGATGTGTCCTGGGAAACCCTGGAAAAGATCGATCTAAAAAGGGGGTGGGGGAAGAATAAACATGTTGGTTCTTTGTTTTACTACATACACATCGAGATAAGGGGAAGGGTTTTAAACTCCCTTATCTATCTCTGCATGCCTGAGAGACCTGAGACGCTGCTTTTAACCCCTACGTGAATCGTCTCATCTCAGTAAAGGATTCCTTTTGATACGTTTTCAGAAGTTCATTCTAGTTGATTGAATGGGAGAAGTTCTGTAGCCTGACGGTGCTATTGTCAGCATTCCAGTGAAACTCCCCATTTCATTCAGCACTCAGAAAGAAAGTTCATCCAAGGAAGAATGTATTAAGGAAGTCAGACTGGCACATCTGGGAAAACCCAAATTTAAGAGTTTTCCCTTTGTAATTGAAAACCAAAAACCTCATGCCCTGCCTGCACCCACCAGTCCAATCACCCATCATCCCAACTGGAGATATTCCTCCAACCCACTCCTTGCCAGGTGCAGGGTAGCTTGTCTTTGTCTTTATGAGAAGATTGTTGTTGTGAATTCACAAAATATTTCTATGGTCTTTTTAAGATTTGCCAACAGAAAGGGAGAGGAGAAAGGGGTTTGGAAAGAGCGGTGCGGCAGCTTGGAAACCCAAAGTGCGTTCAATAAATAGTTTTTCCAAGATAGTAACTTAGGTGACTGAAGTTTCTGCCATGCAAATAGCTAACCGGAGAGCCTGATTGATGACTCTGGGCTATGGAGGTGTCCCATTGGAGAATATGAATTATGATACACCCAGGGGGTGGAGGGAAAACCAGACTCAAGGTTGACTCAGCTTTCTGTCCTTCTACGGTCAGTAAAATGAGGACCCAGATAGTTGGGGATCGGTTATGTTAACTCCCAATAAATCCTTTTGAAGTTTTGGAAGTTTGCCTCGAGATTCACGATTTAATTGGGAGTGGGGGGGGTTAACTGCCAGAATCCTGACAGTTTTTACATCCTAAACTTCCACCTCTCTGTGCAAATTCCCAGGCACTAAGATGGCGCAGCATGGAAGCTTCTAAGTAAAAATTGGCTTCCAAAGCCGACAGCTATTGCTATTGCTGCTCCTCCTCCCCCAAATTGTGATCACGTGGCCACAAGGATGCTGCAATTTGAAAAAAAGATCAGCTCACTGCTGTGGTTCACCGGCAGCAGGTGAGGACAGCTGAGGTCTCGGAGAGCGAGGACTCAGGTGAGGGGCCTGCGTGGAATGCAGGGATGGGGCCAGGACCATCAGGGAGTGAAGTACGGCCTTTGGAGGTTGTGGAGGCTGGCAGCAATGAGGAAGAAGTCCCCGAGGAGCCTGTGCCCAGTCCGCATGCACGCAGGGCTGCTCGAAGAAAAGAGCAGCTGCAGCAGCATGGGCGACTCGGGAGTAAGGCTGCAAGGGGATGACCCCACCCTGAGAAGATAAAAGCCAGCTGAGAAACTGCAGTTCTTTGCAGAAGGCAACAAAGTTTGATATTCGAGACTGGTGGACGTTAGAATATCTGAATTGGTGTTTGGGGACTCTTTGATTTATTGTTTAGGAACTTTATCTGGCGTTCTTGGCAGCCTTGCAAAAACTTGGCCAGGCTCTTTCTTAATTGGAGCTAATTAGTTGGAAGCGGCCTTTTCTCTGCGAAGAAACAGGATTCCTAAATGAAGCAGTAAAACGTTGTGCTGGTACCTTTGTCTTATGTTTGCTCTCTTGTAACCAGGTTTGGGTCAGAACGGCCACATTTTTCAGTACCGTTATCCCTTCAGTTACTAAACTAATTGCTGTTAAGTCCAGGACTATATGTACCACTTGGGGTGGGGGGTGGGGGGGGGGGGAGAGAAGCTTGTCGTAACTTCGAACGGTTGCTCAGTGAACCTGTTGTAAATCGAGGACGACCTGAGTTTGGCAAGCAATTCCCTCTTGTTTTTGTGTTCCTTGAGGTCTGACGAAGACAGAAGACAATCAGGAATATTTAGACCTTCTGCAGGAATGGGAAGAAGAGAAGATTTTCTGGCTGGCTTGGTTTTCGGATGTGAGCATGGCTGCCACGGTAATTATTCCCGCGTCCCAGAAAAGTTTGGATGTTTGTCGGCGGCCGGAGAACCGATTGAATAGCCGTAGTATGGGCTTCGCTTTGAGAGTGGGGCGGTGGCTGAGAGGTGGAACTTTTGCCTCGCAAAATCAGGAAGGCTGGGTGAGTTCAATCCCAGATAAGAGACAGTCATTTATCTCACTGGGCACCCTGACAACATATTCCAGGGGTGGGGCTGATACCGGTTCGCCCCGGTTCCATTTTGGGAGAGGGGGCGGTATAAAAATTTAATAAATAAATAAAATAAAATAAACCCTTAGCTAGTTTCATGGCTGGTTCAGTGAACCGGTAAATTCCACCACTGGCTGGCCCTGCCTGCCCCTCCTAGGGGTCACTACGTGGCCTGTTTGGACGCCAGGTAAGTGCAAGGCCCGAGTGGAGGTTCAGGAAGGGTGATAAACGGGCCTCCCTGAGACTCCGGAAGGCTGGAAACGGGCCAGTTTCTGGCTTCCGGAGCCTGGGGGAGCCCATTTTCACCCTCCCGGAAGCTCAAGGAAAACCTTCGGATCCTGGGGGAGGGCGAAAAATGGGCCTGCCGGACGTTCCCAGCCTCTAAAGGGCCTCCGGAGCCCAGGGAGCCCATTTTCACCCTCCCGGAAGCTCAAGGAAAACCTCCGGATCCTGGTGAGGGCGAAAAATGGGCCTGCCGGAAGTTCCTGGGCTCTGGAGAACCTCCGGAGCCCAGGGAGCCCATTTTCACCTTCCCGGAAGCTCAAGGAAAACCTCCGGATCTCGGGGAGGCCAAAAAACGCCTCCCCCCACCGCCACGGTGCAAGTGGCCAACTAGGTCACGCCCACCATGGCCACGCCCACCCAGCAACCAGGCAGATAAGCGGTTGGCTGAGATTTTTGAAGCTGACCCTCGGGTATATCTGCCGGACAGAACTCCGCACTGGCGACAGGAAAGGCATCCGGCCCTTCAAGCAACTCTTGCTAGCTCCAGTCAGTCGCCCAGACTCCACCCCGCAAGGGATTATGGGGTGGTTCAACGAAGATTGATGCTTTGGGGGCTTCACTTCCTTTCTCTTTCCAGATATTGAAAAAATACCTGCGTGCAGACTGATCACATGGAGTTAATTCTGGCTGCCCTCCGAGGCATGAAGGACAACACAATCCATAATACCAAAGCCGCCATCCGAATGCTTAAAGCCATGCTGAGGGAGCCCAGGTCCAATTTTGTGAAGGTAAACGGGTTGGTGGTCGGACCGGTCCTCGCACTTCCGACCGTCAAGGTCACGTGATCAAAACTCGGGCACTTGGCCATTGGTGGGGTGGGGTGAGGTGGCCCACGATCGCCATTGACGACATTCCTGGTCGGCTTCCGAAGAGCCAAGTCGATGAAAGGATCTGGATTTGCTTAAAGACCGCAGGATTCGCTTAACGACTGGCGTCACTTAACAACCCAAGAAAACAAAAGTCCGTAAAACAGGGTGGGACTCTCTTTAAGAATAATTGTGCTTAGTAATGGAAAATTCTGGTCCTGATTGACGTCGCCCATCCATACAAGCTTAGCTGGTTTCCATGTGGGATCTGAACTTCAGGATTGTTTAATGCAGGCAGTCCTCGACTTACAACCGTTCGTTTAGTGATCGTTCAGATAACAGATCATCAGAGTTGGAAGGGACCTTGTAGGTCATCTAGTCCAACCCCCCCCCCCCCCACCTAAGCAGAAGACTCTACACCATTTCTCACAGATGGCAGTCTAGTCTCTTCCTGAAAGTCTCAATTGATGAAGCTCCCACAACTTCCGAGGGCAACTTCTGTTCCATGGGTTGATTGTTCTCCCTGTCAGAAAGTTTCTCCTTATTTCCAGGTTAAATCTCTCCTTGTTCAGTTTCCATCCATTATTCCTTGTCTGGCCTTCGGGGGCTTTGGAAAACAGCTTCACCCCCTCCTCCTCTCTGGGGCAGCCCCTCAGTTATTGGAAGGCTGCTCTACTGTCCCCCCTGGTCCTTCTCTTCACTAGACTAGCCAAGTCCAGTTCCTGCAACCATCCATGGTATGTTTTAGCCTCCAGTCCCCTCATCCTCCTGGTTGCTCTTCTCTGCACTCTTTCTAGAGTCTCAACATTTTTTTTTACATCTCTTCTTTGTGGCAAGCACTAAAATATTGGAAGGCTGCTATCATGTCACCCCATCCTTCTTTTCCTTAAACTAGACATGTCTTCTGTCCAACCATGGATTGCTCAGATGTCTTTCTTTCTTTCTTTCTTTCTTTCTTTCTTTCTTTCTTTCTTTCGTTCTTTCTTTCTTTTTCTTTCTTTCTTTCTTTCTTTCTTTCTTTCTTTCTTTCCTTCCTTTCTTCCTTCCTTCCTTCCTTCCTCCTTCCTTCCTTCTTTCTTTCTTTCTTTCTTCCTTTCTTCTTTCTTTCTTTCTTTCTTCTTTCTTTCTCTTCCTTCTTCCTTCCTTCCTTCCTTCTTTCCTTCTTTCTTTCTTTCTTCGTTTTGGAAAATAGCTTGACCCCTTCCTCCTCTCTGTGGCAGCCCCTCAAATATTGGAAAACTGCTCTCATGTCTCCCCTGGTCCTTCTCTTCTCTAGACCAGCCAGGCCCAGTTCCTGCAACCGTTCATCGCATGTTTTAGTCCTCCAGTCCCCTAATCCTCCTGGTTGCTCTTTTCTGCACTTTTTCTAGAATCTCAACATCTTTTTTATAATATGGGTATCAAAACTGGATGCAATACTCTAGGTGTGGCCTTACTAACGCTTTACAGAGGGGTATTAGCACCTCCCTTGATCTGGATTGTATCCCTCTGTTAATGCAACTTAGGATTGCATTAGCTTTTTTGGTTGCTGCTACACACGGCTGGCTCCTATTTAGCTGGTTGTCCACTAAGACTCCAAGATCCCTTTCCCAGTTCCTGCTATTGAGCCTGGTTGCACCCAGTCTGTATGTGTCCTTTGGGTTTTTCTTGCCTAAGTGTAGGACTTTACTTTTCTCTACATCGAATTTCATTTTGTTAGATACGGCCCAGTCTGTCAAAATCCATCTTGACAGAGTTGCAACGTCCCTGATAAAGGAGACAGTACAGTTTTTCACAGTTACAACCATCGCAGTGTCCCGTGATCAAAATGTGGGCGCTTGGCAACTGACTCATACTTACGATGGTTGCATTGTCCCTGGGGTCACGCGATCCCCTTTTGCGACCTTCTGCCAAGTAAAGTCCACGGAGAAGCCAGATGTGCTTAATAACCCTGTGACTAGTTTACCATCTGCAGTGACTCACTTAACAACGGTGGCAAGAAAGGTCATAAAATGGGGCGATGCAAATGCTGGGCTGGCTCAGTTATGGTCGTAAGCCGAGGACCACTTGTCTCACGCAGAGACATCATCCAACCCTCTTTTCCAGGTGCCCAAGATGGTCAAATCCATGTATTCCAACTTGGATCAAATCACGGATCCTTCTGCCCGCCACGAATTCTTCCGGCTTCTCCGGCTAATCAGTACCAGCCATTCCGAAGATGTCGTGAGGGCCCTCCTCAGTTGCTCCCTCCAATGTGACTGGTAAGATCTTAGGCAGTGCCTGATGGGTCTTGGCTGGGAGCCTGATTCCTGGATCCCTGCAGGGTTCACCTTCCAAGTAGCTTGTGGAGGATTCAGGGAAGTTAAAGAATTAAGAAGAACTCAATGTTTCTCTACCTTGGTCACTTGAAGATGGATGGACTTCAACTCCCAGAATTCCTCAGCCAGCATGATGGCTGTTTAAAGATGGATGGACTTCAATTCCTAGAATTCCTCATGGTGGTAACTTGAAGATGGATGGAGTTCAACTCCCAGAATTCTTCAGCCATCATGGTGGCAACTTGAAGATGGACGGACTTCAACTCCCAGAATTCCTCAGCCAGCATGGTGGCCATTTAAAGATGGATGGACTTCAATTCCTAGAATTCCTCAGCCATCATGGTGGTAACTTGAAGATGGATGGACTTCAACTCCCAGAATTCTTCAGCCATCATGGTGGCAACTTGAAGATGGATGGACTTCAACTCCCAGAATTCCTCAGCCAGCATGGTGGCAACTTGAAGATGAATGTACCAACTCCCAGAATTCCTCATCCAGCATGGTGGCAACTTAAAGATGGGAGGACTTCAACTCCCAGAATTCCTCATCCAGCATGGTGGCAACTTGAAGATGGGAGGACTTCAACTCCCAGAATTCCTCAGCCATCATGGTGGCAATTTGAAGATGGGAGGACTTCAACTCCCAGAATTCCTCATCCAGCATGGTGGCAATTTCAAGATGGGAGGACTTCAACTCCGAGAATTCCTCAGCCATCATGGTGGCAATTTCAAGATGGGAGGACTTCAACTCCTAGAATTCCTCATCCAGCATGGTGGCAACTTAAAGATGGATGGACTTCAACTCCCAGAATTCCTCAGTCATCATGGTGGCAATTTCAAGATGGGAGGACTTCAACTCCCAGAATTCCTCATCCAGCATGGTGGCAACTTGAAGAGGGACAGACTTCAACTCCTGGAATTGTAGGAGTTGAAGTCCACTCACCTTCATGTAGCTAAGGTGGAGAAACATTTGATTTTGACAAAAGAGTCCAGTTTGGCAACCTTGAACTAAAACCTCGTTTACGAATGCTGAGACCCCCCACCATACCAGGTTTCTAAGGAGCCCCCCCCCCATCTGACAGCCCCCTTTTTCTCGACCTGCAGCAACGCTTCGGCTATGTGGCATGCCCTGATGTCCTTCTCCAGCACCTCCTACAAAATCCTCAGCGCCCTGCAGGTCACCGTCCAACAGCAGCCCTTCCGCCTGGACAAGCCTGGGACGAGGCCCACCGTCACTCCGTTGGCCGTAGGTATCAGGCCCAGCAAGGCTGCTGGGAGCTCCTTCGGGCCCTTCCGTCCATCTTACCTGTCACTTGTCCGTCAAAAGAGGAACGTCTTGTTCTGACTCCCAGCTCCCCAAATCCGACAAGCTCTTCTGACGGGAACTCAAAAGGTTCCTTTATTCGGAGCGCTGGGAGCCCCGGCCAAAAAACGTTTCTCTCTCACTGCCGGCTAACAAGGCCGGAAGATGAATAGTTTGTCTGCCACATCGATTCCTCTCCGCCCCCTGCCTTTTATCCCCAGAGCCGGGGTGGGGCTTCGCTAGCAGCTCTGGCTCTTCCATCCCGAGGACCGGCCCATAGATTTCCACTGCTCTCCTCTCCCTCTCTCCCTCCCTCTCTCTCTTTCTCCTTCTTCCTCCTCCTCCTCCTCTTCTTTTTCCTCCTCCTCCTCCTCTTCCTCTTATTCCTCTTCCTCTTTTCCTCCTCTTCCTCCGCCTCCTCTTCTTCTTTTTCTCCTTTTCCTCTTCTTCTTCTTCCTCCTGCTCCTTCCTCCTCCTCCTCCTCTTCTTTCTCTCCTCCTCCTCTTCCTCTTATTCCTCTTGTTATATTCCTCCTCCTCCTCCTCTTTTTTTCTCCTTCTCCTTCTTTTCCTCCTCCTCTTCTCCTCCTTCTCCTTCTTCTTCCTCCTCCTCTTCTTCTTTTTCCTCCTCCTCCTCCTCCCTCTCTCCATGCAAAAAGCACTCCCTTCTAGCTTCTAGTCCTGATAAAGTTACCTACCTAGTTGGTTCATAAAACATCTGTGAGAAAACAACCAAGCTCAGAGAGCACCAAGCTTCCCCACATTTCAGCCCTGAGCTACCAAGATTCTTGATTCCGCGCGGGTGATCGTGGGTGCCCCTCGGAGCTCCCACGTAACACCACTTCTCCGCAGGCTGCACTGGCTTCCTGTGGCCTACCGGATTCGATTCAAGGTGGTACTGATGGTATTTAAAGTGCTCCATGGCTCAGGACCTGGGTATCTACGGGACCGCCTACTGCCATCGTCTACCTCCCGCTGCCCAGTACGCTCTCACAGGGTTGCCCTCCTTGGGGTACCGCCGCCTGATCGTTGTCGGCTGGCGGCCCCGAGGGTGTGGGCCTTCTCTGTGGGAGCCCCCTCCCTGTGGAATGATCTCCCCCCGGAGATACGAGCCATGACGGACATCCTGACCTTCCGGCGCGCAGTGAAGACCCTATTTTTTAAACAGGCTGGCCTGGCCCAGTAAGGGTTTTTGGGGGTTTTATACCTAATTTTGGGTTTTAGTTTTTAATCTTCCATTTTAAATTTTTTATTAATCCCGGATTTTTAAATGTGTAATTGTAGTTAGATGGGATGCAGCCGGTTTATCTATTTAATTCAGTTTTAAATTTATTTAAATTATATTTACTCTATGTATTTTTATTAGGCTGTACACCGCCCCGAGTCCCTTTTTTGGGAGAGGGAGCGGTATAGAAATATAAATATAAATAAATAAATTCTCTTCCAAGGGTACCACCTGGTTCTTGAGGGGGGGGGGGGGCGGTGTTCTTCCTTCCCTCTGAAATACACCTGTTGAGGTGCCACCATGGGAAACTCAAGGGTTTCCCTCCAGCTCAGCTTCTCTCCTCTTCCTTTCAGGCCACGGCTGCTCTTCAAGAGATCTTGAGGCGCCCCACCCCGGCTTGCAAAGAGGCCCTGAAAGCGATGTACCCCACCCTCTGCATTGCCCTGCTCTGCCAGATCTCCTACACAGTGCACATCAAACCTCAGGAGATTGCTTTCTATTGGAAGACTTCCCTGCAGGAGAAAATTCCCACTCCTCCCGTACCTTTGAGGTGCTCGGTTCTTTCTTTCTTTTGCACGAGGAAATTTAGAATAGAATAGAATAGAAAATAGAATAGAAAATAGAACAGAATAGAAAATAGAATAGAAAATAGAACAGAATAGAAAATAGAATAGAAATAGAAAATAGAATAGAAATAGAAATAGAGTAGAATAGAATATAGGAATAAGAATGGAAGGGGAAAGGAAGGGAAGGGAGTGGAATAGAAAAGAATAGAATAGAATAGAATAGAATAGAATAGAATAGAATAGAATAGAATAGAATAGAATAGAATAGAATAGAATAGAATAGAATAGAATAGAATAGAACAGAACAGAAATGAGAAGAATAGAATAGAGGATGGAATGGAATGGATAGAGAAGAGGAGAGGAGAGAATGGGATAGGATAGGATAGAGAATAGAATAGAATAGAGAATAAATAGAGAATAGAATAGAGAATAGAATAAAGAATAGAATAGAATAAAGAATAGAACAGAATAACAGAGTTGGAAGGGACCTCAGAGGTCTTCTAGTCCCTGCCTAGGCAGGAAACCCTATACCACTTCCGACAAATGGTTATTCAACATCTTTTTAAAAACTTCAAATTAAAAAAAAAATCAATCGGGGGGGGTGGGGGTCAGGAACTTTACACTTGTTTAAAAGCAGTCGGGCTTTCATGTCCAGAAAAAACATGGATGAAACTTTGAAACTCTTCCAGACCAGTTTTATTTTTGTTTTTTAAAGGGGTATGGGAAGGAAAATTAGTTTATATTTTACATTAAGGAGTAAATAAATTGGTTAAATAAATGAGTCAGTTAGCTGGATTTTAGGAAAAAGAAGGTGGAAAGGGAATTAAGTAGCGTACAATAAAGAGAACCAATTTCTAAATCAACGCTTCTCAATCTCAGCACCTTTAAGAGGTGTGGACTTCAACTCCCAGAGTTCCTCAGCCAGCATGCATAGCTGGCTGGGGAATTCTGGGAGTTGGTCCACATCTCTTAAAGGTGCTAAGGTTAACAAATACTGATTTAGAATTGAAGTCCATACATGCAGGCTGACGCATTCTGGGAGTTGAAGTCCACGTATTCTGCCTGAGGCATTCTGGGAAATATAAGTCCACGTATTCTGCCTGAGGCATTCTGGGAAATATAAGTCCACGTATTCTGCCTGAGGCATTCTGGGAGTTGAAGTCCACACATGCTGGCTGAGGCATTCTGGGAGTTGAAGTCCATGCATGCTAGCTAAGGAATTCTAGGACTTGAAGTCCACATATCTTAAAAGTGCTAAGGTTGAGAAACACTGATTTAGAATTAAAGTCCACCCATGCTGGCTGAGGAACTCTGGGAGTTGAAGTCCACACATTTTAAAGCTAAAAAATACTGTTCTAACTTTTCTTCTCATCACCTGATGAGGTCACGCCCATCACGGCTCGATTTATTCAATGAGGTCACACAAAACATCCTTCCCCTTCGTTTTGATGATGTCCTTCTGGTTCGGTGCAATAAAAGAAAGGGACTTTAAGGGGTGCAGGAGGAACCTCTGACCAGGGTGCCTCTACTTGTAGGGCAGCTCTAACCACTTTACAGAGCCTCATCCGACGTGTAAGCAGCGGAGACCAAGCCCTGATTATGAATAAGCGGAGAGGATCCGAGCTCCTGTGTCACCTGGCCACCCAACAGAAGGGACTCACGGTCTTTGCCAAGTAAGCCTCCAGATTTTGATCCCTGGTGATGATGATGTTATCCACTCAGTTGTATCTGACACTCGGCGATTCTATGGGCCCAGGTCTCTCCGCATGCCACAACCAATATGGTCATACCCCACTCAATATCAAGGATGCCCCCGTAGAGGCGGTCAACAGATAACTTAACAATCTGAACTGGTCTCACCACATGTCCTCCTTAGTGACGCGTTTGCATTTCCTGCGTCGGATGAGGACAGCATATCTGTCTCCTTCTGTCCTGACCATGTTTTACAGAGGCACGACCAAGAGCATTTTAACCAACCACATCCCTGTTTTTGTTTTGGTAGCTGCAGTGCCTGATAGAAAGTCCCTACACAGAGTGGTGAGGACAGTCGAGAAGATTATAGGACGCTCGCTTCCCATTATTCAGGATGCTGCTTGTAAGCGCTATGTGCTTAGAGCTCAAAGCATTGTTAGAGACACCCCCCCCCACATACACACCCCCTTCACAGTCTGTTTCTGTTGCTCCCCTCTGGGAGGAAGTTTCGAAGTATTTCTAGCAGGAGTTCCAGATCCTGGACCAGCTTTGCTCCCTATGACATCCATCTGGCGAACTCGCAAGGTCCGTTTCTCTCGCCATGTACATGTGTACATCTGAACTAGACTGTGTTGTTTCTCTGTGTCGTATAATATATGTGGGTATATCCATAATTTTATTTAGTCATTTAGTCATGGTTAGGTAGTGCATAGTGGAGGTGTTGACCAGGGGTGGGATTCAGATTTCTTAACAACCGGTTCTGTGGACGTGGCTTAGTTGGTGGGCGTGGCTTGGTGGTCATGTGACTGGGTGGATGTGGCTTGGTGGTCATGTTATTGGCTGGGTGTGGCCAACTCAACATCACTCACATCGAGGCACACATCTCCTCGCCTGGCCTCTCATGACTGTGGGGATGCTGCAACAGTCGTTAAGTGTGAAAAATGGTCATAAGTCACTTTTTTCAGTGCCATTGTAACTTTGAATGGTCACTCCACACAAGCAAAGTACCAGCAAAGGAGGGAAAAAAAAACTCCAGATATGCTCCTGAGACAGGAAGTCTAATCCTGCCAAGAATGTAAATCAGGGTTAACAGAGAGGCAGTTCCTGTGAGCAACCCCAGAATGTTTCCTTCCTGCCTTCCTTACAGGATTAGGCCAGGAATTTCTTCTAACAACCGGTTCTCCCAACTGCTTGGAATGTTAACAACCGGTTCTAGCGAATAGGGGAGAACTGGTAGGATCCCATCCCTGGTGGTGACCTTTTGAGAGCTGCATGCAACAGAATTTCATTTGTAATGTATGCTGATTAGTGTACATTCAAAGTGACGATAAAGTTATTCTAAGTCTTAAGTCTAACCTTCCGATCTTCCACTACGGATAATTTAGTTCATTTAGTGACCATTCAGATTTACAACATCACTAGACAAAAAGTGACCTATGACCGTTTCTCACAACAGTTGCAAAATCCCCCATGGTCAAGATTAACAACCAGTTCTCCCAAACTGATGCGATCTGGCTGAATCCCACCACTGCTTAGGACCGTTTCTCACACTTACGACCGTTGCAGCGTTCTCCATGGTTACCTGATCAAAATTCAGAGGCTTGGCAACTGGCATGTACTTAACGACGGTTGCAGCGCTCGCGAGGGGCGCGTGGTCCCCCTTTGGAGAGCACCTGATGAGCAAATAAATCTACAGAGGATGCTACAGCCATCACTCTTCACACTGCTCTGACTCATCTAGAACGGGGGGGGGGGGTGGGCTACGTGAGGATGCTTTTTGTAGATTTTAGGTCTGCGTTTAACACAATTCTTCCACATAGACTAGTGTCTAAACTTCTGGACTTTGGCCTTTCTAATTCAATCTGCCTTTGGATTATGGATTTCCTGTCTGGCCGCTCACAGAGGGTCAGATTAGGTGATCATACCTCTCCAGCCCTTATTCTTAACACAGGTACGCCACAGGGTTGCGTGTTGAGTGCCTTACTCTATACTCTTTATGTGCATGACTGCGTTCCCACTCACGCTAGTAATACCATGGCTAAATTTGCAGACGATACAACAGTGGTAGGACTTATCTCCTTGGGAGATGAGTCTGCCTATTGAGATGAGGTGGACCAACGGTTGCTTTCGTGGTGTGGAGACAATAACTTGGTCCTCAACCTCCATAAGACCAAGGAGCTTATAGTGGATTATATAGAAGGAACAGATCAGACCTCCAGTCCTTGCTTATCCATGGAGACTGAGTGGAGCAAGTGGCCAGTTTTAAGTGTCTGGGTGTTACCATAAAAGAGGACCTGATCTGGACGGGCTCACATTGCAGCCCTGGTCAAAAGGGCCCAGCAGAGATTAGACTACCTGAATAATTTCTCAGGAAACAAACAACTGAATGGAAAACTGCTGGTGACCTTCTACCGCTGCACCATAGAGAGTATCTTAACTTACTCCACCTCTGTATGGTTTGCAAATTGCACAGATAGGAAAGCACTCCAGAGGGTGAATGTCATTCCCCAGAGGATCATGGGTTGCCCTCTCCCCTCTTTGGAAGTGCTTTATGGTTCCTGCTGCCTTAAGAAAGTTCAAAACGTTCTCAAAGATCCATCTCATCCTGGGAACCCTTTTTTTTCAAACTATTACCATCTGGCAGATGGTACAGGATAATAAGAAAAACAAGGACAAATAGGCTGAAAAACAGCTTTTATCCCAGGGCAGGAGCTCTGTTGAATTCTACTGTATAGTGCAGTGTTTGTGTGGTGTCAGGGGTTTCTGGTTCAAAGCCTGGAGGGTGAAGGATGTGTGTGTTTATTTTCACCGTCATAAATTGTACACCGAAGATGGTGCTTGATTTCTGTTGTACGAGGTGCAAGGACAATAAAGTAAAGGAAATTAAAACTAAGTTAAAAACTGCAGGGATTCACTTTAACAACAACTGCGGCCAGGAAGGTCGTAAAACGGAGCAAGCGGTTCAGTGAATCGAATCGGTGCAGTCGTTAAGTGAGCGACACGTAGCTGTGAAGCGAATCTGGGCTTCCCCATTTGCTGACTTGGTTTGTCAGAAGGTCGCAAAAGGGGATTGCGTGACACACACACACACACCCTGGGACAAGTGCCTGAATTTTGATCACGTGACTGCGGGGAGGCTGCAACGGTCATAAGTGTGAAAAACGGTCCTAAGTCCCTTTTTTTCCAGCTCCGTTGTAACTCCAAACGGTGACTTAAACGAACAGTGGTAAGTCGAGCATGTCTTGTAGTTAGGGTGGTAGGACTGAAGTTCTACCTGATCTTTATGTGTGATGCAGTGGTGGGATTCTACCGGGTTCAGCCCGGTTCACATGAACCGATAGTTAAAAAAAAAAAAAAACATGCTACCATTCGATAACAGATATTCAGAGTTGGAAGAGACCTTGGAGGTCATCCAGTCTACCCCCCTGCCCAAGCAGAAGGCCCTACGCCATTTCTGACAGATGGCAGTCCAGTCCCTTCTTGAAAGCCTCCAGGGACGAAGCTCCCACAACTTTCGAAGGCAACTTCTGTTCCATTGAATATAGACAACAGAGTTGGAAGGGATCTTGGAGGTCATCTAGTCCACCCCCCTGCCCAAGCAGAAGGCCCTACACCATTTCTGACAGATGGCAGTCCAGTCCCTTCTTGAAAGCCTCCAGGGACGAAGCTCCCACAACTTTCGAAGGCAACTTCTGTTCCATTGAATATAGACAACAGAGTTGGAAGGGACCTTGGAGGTCATCTAGTCCACCCCCCTGCCCAAGCAGAAGGCCCTACACCATTTCTGACAGATGGCAGTCCAGTCCCTTCTTGAAAGCCTCCAGGGACGAAGCTCCCACAACTTTCGAAGGCAACTTCTGTTCCATTGAATATAGACAACAGAGTTGGAAGGGACCTTGGAGGTCATCTAGTCCACCCCCCTGCCCAAGCAGAAGGCCCTACACCATTTCTGACAGATGGCAGTCCAGTCCCCTCTTGAAAGCCTCCAGGGACGAAGCTCCCACAACTTTCGAAGGCAACTTCTGTTCCATTGAATATAGACAACAGAGTTGGAAGGGACCTTGGAGGTCATCTAGTCCACCCCCCTGCCCAAGCAGAAGGCCCTACACCATTTCTGACAGATAGCAGTCCAGTCCCTTCTTGAAAGCCTCCAGAGATGAAGCTCCCACAACTTTCGAAGGCAACTTCTGTTCCACTTAATATAGACAACAGAGTTGGAAGGGACCTTGGAGGTCATCTAGTCCACCCCCCTGCCCAAGCAGAAGGCCCTACACCATTTCTGACAGATGGCAGTCCAGTCCCTTCTTGAAAGCCTCCAGGGATGAAGCTCCCACAACTTTCGAAGGCAACTTCTGTTCCATTGAATATAGACAACAGAGTTGGAAGGGACCTTGGAGGTCATTTAGTCCAACCCCCCGCCCAAGCAGGGGACCCTACACCATTTCTGACAGATGGGAATCCAATTTCTTCTTCAAAGTCTCAAGGGATGAAGCTCCCACAACTTCTGGTGGCGACTTCTGTTCCATGGGTGGATTGTTCTCCCTGTTAGAAAATTCCTCCTTACTTCCAGGTTGAATCTCTCCTTGTTCAGTTTCCATCCATTGTTCCTTGTCTGGCCTTCAGGTGCCTTGGAGAATAGCTTGACCCTCCTCCTCCTCTCTGTGGCAGCCCCTCAAATATTGGAAGATGCTCTCCTGTCTCCCCTGGTCCTTCTCTTCACTAGACTAGCCAAGCTCATTTTCTGTAACCGGTTTTTACTACTGGCCGAACTGGTAGTAAAAAAACAGCTACTGGTTCGGCCGAACTGGTAATCCAGATGCCCCAATTCCTTGTAGTCCATATTTCTCTTTCCCTACCACAGAGCTATCGTACGAAATGAGGGGTGTGAACACATGCTGCCCTACCTCATGACAATTTTGGACAGCAGGGAAAGCACCGTGCATATAATCGCGATGACGTTTTTGGTGGAGGTAAGCTTCGTGTTTGGACAGAGGAGAAGACGCCTGGTTCTGTCTGAATGGAATGGAATAGAATAGGGATAGGGATAGGGATAGGGATAGGGATAGGGATAGGGATAGGGATAGGGATAGAATAGAATAGAATAGAATAGAATAGAATAGATAGAATAGAATAGAAAGAACAGAATAGAATAGAAGAAAGAATAGAATAAAAGAAAGAATAGAATAGAAAGAACAGAATAGAATAGAAGAAAGAATAGAATAGAATAGAATAGAATAGAATAGAATAGAATAGAATAGAATGGAATGGAATGGAATGGAATGGAATGGAATGGAATGGAATAGAATAGAATAGAATAGAATAGAATAGAATAGAATAAAAGAAAGAATAGAATAGAAAGAACAGAATAGAATAGAAGAAAGAATAGAATAGAATAGATAGAATAGAATAGAATAGAAAGAACAGAACAGAACAGAACAGAACAGAACAGAACAGAACAGAACAGAACAGAATAGAATAGAATAGAATAGAATAGAATGCTTTATTGGTCAAGTGTGATTGGACACACCAGGAATTTGTCTTGATGCAAATACTCTCAGTATACATAAAGAAGGAACATTCATTAAGAATCAAGAATCATAATGTACAACACTTAATGATAGTCATAGGGTACAATCAACATCAAATCATACTAGGAAACAGAGGATACAAGCAACAAAGTTATAGTCACAAATGGGAGGGGATGGGTGATAAGGAGTGATGAGAAGATTAATAGTAGTAGTAGTACAGACTTTGTAAATAGTTGGACAGTGTAGAGAGGGAATTAGTTGTTTAACAGAGTGATGGCAATCGGGAAGAAACTCCCCTTGTGTCTAGTTGTTCTGGTGTGCTGTGCTCTATAGCGTCGTTTTGAGGGAAGGAGTTGAAACAGTTTATGTCCAGGATGTGAGGGGTCTGTAGATATTTTCCCAGCCCTCTTTTTGACTCAGTGTGCAAAATACAGGTCCTCGATTGAAGGCAGATGGGTAGTAATTGTTTTTTCTGCAATCCTAATTACCCTCTGAAGTCTGTGTCTGTCCTGTTGGATTGCAGAACCAAACCAGACAGTTATAGAGGTGCAGATGATAGACTCAATAATTCCTCTGTAGAACTGGATCAGCAGAATAGAATAGAATAAACATAATAGAAGAAAGAATAGAATAGAAAGAACAGAATAGAAAATAGAATAGAATAGAAAATAGAATAGAATAAACATAATAGAATAGAATAAACATAATAGAATAGAATAGAAGAAAGAATAGAATAGAAGGAACAGAATAGAATAGAAAATAGAATAGAATAGAATTCTTTTATTGGCCAAGTGTGATTGGACGCACAAGGAATTTGTCTTTGGTGCATAAGCTCTCGGTGTACATAAGGAAAAAATAAAATACATTCATCAAGAATCATAAGATACAACACTTTATCACTAATCATAGGTTACTAATAAGCTATTGAATCATGCAAGGGAACAAATAAAACAGTACAAATTGTAAAGATACAAGCAACACGGTTATAGCCATAAGTGGGAAGAGATAGGGAATAGGAAGGATGAGAATAATAATAATAATAATGCAGACTTACTAGATAGTTGGATAGAGTTGTGGGAATTATTTGTTTAGCAGAGTGATGGCTTTCGGGGAAAAACTGTTCTTGTGTCTAGTTGTTCTGGTGTGCAGTGCTCTATAGCGTCGTTCTGAGGGAAGCAGTTGAAACAGTTTATGTCCAGGATGTGAGGGGTCTGTAGATATTTTCACAGCCCTCTTTTTGACTCGTGCAGGATACAGGTCCTCGATTGAAGGCAGGTGGGTAGTAATTGTTTTTTCTGCAGTCCTAATTATCCTCTGGAGTCTGTGTCTGTCCTGTTGGGTTGCAGAACCAAACCAGACAGTTATAGAGGTGCAGATGATAGACTCAGTAATTCCTCTGTAGAACTGGATCAGCAGCTCCTTGGGCACGTTTGAGCTTCCTGAGTTGGCACAGAAAGAACATTCTTTGTTGTGCTTTTTTAATGACGTTTTTGATGTTAGGTGTCCATTTAGTCCAGTTAGGTCTTGGGATATGATTGAACAGTGGTGGCTAACCTTTTTGGGCTCTCGTGCGCGCCAGATACCTGACAATCAGCTGTTGGGCGGGCGGTGTGTGCGCATGTGCAGTAGACCTTTTTTGGGCGAGTGCTTGCATGCCAGCAGTAAGGGCTCTGCATGCCACACCCGGCACATGTGCCAAAGGTTCCCCACCACAGGTACAGGGTCTCCTGCGTGAGTGGAAAGTTGGACTAGAAGGCTTCCAAGGTCCCTTCCGATCCTGTTATTCTGTTCAAGCTTTAGAAAAGGCCAGGGGTGGGATTCAAATTTTTTAACAACCGGTTCTGTGGGCGTGGCTTAGTTGTGGGCAGTGGCTTGGTGGTCATGTGACTGGGGTGGATGTGGCTTGGTGGTCATGTTATTGGCTGGGTGTGGCCAACTCAATATCACTCACATTGAGGCACGCATCTCTTCGCCTGGCCTCTCATGACTGTGGGGATGCTGCAACAGTCGTAAGTGTGAAAAATGGTCATAAGTCATTTTTTTCAGTATTGTCACTTTGAATGACCGCTCCACACAAGCAAAGTACCAGCAAAGGAGGGGAAAAAAACTCCAGAGAAGTTCCAGAGACAGGAAGTCCTGCCAAGAATGTAATAAGAGTTAATGGAGAGGCAGTTTCTGTAAGCAACACCAGAATGTTTCCTTCCTGCCTTCCTTACAGGATTAGGCCAGGAATTTCTTCTAACAACCGGTTCTCCCAACTGCTTAGAAGGTTAACAACCGGTTCTAGCAAATAGGTGCGAACCGATAGAATCCCACCCCTGGAAAGGGCTGTGCAGGGTTTTGATCCTGCATCCTTGATGTTGCCTTCAAGACCTTGGGGGGGTCGTCTTTGCTTTTCCTATTGCAGCTTGTTCAGCACAAGACCTTCCGTGTGGGCCTGGAAGAAGTCATCATCCATTATCTCCGCCAGCACTTGAACGCCAACCAATTCCAGCTCCGATCTCTGGCTATGGATGGCCTGGTTTTCCTCAGCACTCGTCCGGAGAAGGTGTGGTGGAATGTGGTCTGGATTCCCGGGGGGGGGGGGGTTGCACGGTGGAGGATCAAGAGAGCAGCAGCATCATACGTTCTAATAGCGGCTAGGATTGTATTTGCGAAGAATTGGAAAAACGATAAAACGCCTATGCAGGAGGAAATCATTCGGAAAATTACGGACTGGGCTGAAATGAGTAAATTGGCATTTGAAATCAGAGAACAAGAAGATAAACATTTTTACATGATATGGGATTTGTTTTATCGATGGTTGGACAAGGAAACATGGTAGATAATTTTGCGATAGAAATTTAATAGAATGATATAAAACATAATACAGACATATATAACCATTGGTTGAAAGTATAACATAAATTTTAAGATAAAATATGGAATACCTCATATAAAATGATGGAATAAATAGTTTAGTCATGGATGATCAATAACTGATAAATATATAAGCCTATGTTAGACTGACAGTGTGAAAATTGATATAAACCGAGAGTAACAACTACAAAAGGATAGCGCAAAAGATTTGCAACCAACTGACACACTGTATGTATACAAAATGGAAGATGGTTTTATGTTTTATTATGTTTTGTATGTGTATGTTTGTTTTCAAATAAAAATTCTTTGGAATAAAAAAAAGAGAGAGAGAGCAGCGGCATCTAGATATGTGATGGCGAACCTATGGCATGCGTGCCACCGTTGACACACAGCCATTTTTGTTAGGGCACGCAAGCCCCAGGCAAATTTACCTCACTGCTCATGCTTGTGCCCCCCAGGTGATTTTCAGGCCTTTTTCGGCCTCCCAGAGGTTTGAGGGAAGCCTCTGCAGTCTTTTCAGAGGCCGAAAAACAGGCCCGTTTCATCCCTTCTTGTATTTCCAGAAATACCGGAAGTGACCGAAAGGTTCCATCTACACCCTTTTATTTATTTATTTTTTATTCTCCTCCTTAGCCGACGGATTCCTGACACATCCTTTTCTGTCCTCCAGGTGATCAAAGTGGTGCCCGCTTTGCCAGACATCTTGGCCAGGTTAAAAGACGTGAATCGGAAAATCAACGTGAAGGCCCTCAAACTTCTTCCATGCCTCCTGAAGTGTTTGAGCCAAGAGGAAGCGAACGTGGTGGCTTTGGACGTGGCCTTTAGAATACTCCCTCTTTTCGACGACGTAAGTTGGACCGGCGACTGGACATCTCCGCCTACCAAAGGGTGCAGGATTTGGGGTCCAAGGGGAAAATGGACATCCTTGGTGTGGTGGTCCAGACTCCTGTTTTTTTTTTTTCCCTCAGGATGGTCCTTTTGCCACTTTTGATGTTTCCTTCCTAAGCAGGAGGACGGATGGGCAAAATTCTAACTGGAGAGCCTGATGGACGATTCTGGGCTATGGAGGTGTCCCATTGGAGCAGTGGTCACCAACCGGTGGGCCGTGGCCCACTGGTGGGTTGTGAGAAAATTTTGGTGGGCCGCAGAGAACTCTCACCCTCAGAGCACCCTCCGCCCAAAGCAATTAATCCAGGCTGTGCAGGAACACAAGGCTGCGCCGCCCACATGGCCTGCGGGAACCCTCCCCGCCCACTCACTCCTTACCCGGCAAACTTGCCTGCTAAATTGCTATTTTTCCTTTTTCCAACCATCATCTGTTCTGCTGTGCCGGGAGATTTAGATGAGCTATGAAGCAGGAAATGGTTGGATTTCTTGCTTTCTAGCGAAGCACAGCCGAACCTCCCTTAGGATTAAAGGTTTGTTTGCAAGCAAATTCAGTGCAGACTCACAGGAAGCAAATTTGAGAGACTGAGCTAGCCGATGGCAGATCGATAGATCACTGAATGATTCTGTGAGCATCTCAATCTGCATGCCTGCTTTGCCTGATTTTCAATAAAAGCTGCTTTTTTATATAAAAAAAATGCAATATTGACATCTATGGTGTGTTGTGAGTTAATTTCGTGAGTTTGCTTGCTCGCAAATTTTATGAGACAGACTGAGCTAGCCAATGGCAGATAGTTAGATTTCTGAATAAATCTGTGATTCTGTGAGCAACTCAATCTGCCTGCCTGCTTTGCCTGATTTGGGGTAAAAGTTGCTCTTTTTTTAATAAAAAATTCAATATTTATATAAGTATTTATAATATTTACATACAAGCCATGCCCAGCCAGTCACATGACCACCAAGCCACACCCACAAATTAGGCCATGCCCACAGAACCGGTTAGCGGTCCCTGGGATCTAAAATTATGAGTTTGGTGGTCCCTGAGGTCCAAAAGGTTGGCGACCCCTGTATTGGAGAATATGAATTATGATATAACCAGGGGGGTGGGGGAAAACCAGGGTCCAGGGTGACAATGAATGATGTGCCTCAGAGTTGGCTGCACCCAGAAACTGCTGGACATGTTTACTCTTAATAAATCTTCCTTAAGTCTTGAAAATTTGGCTAGAGACTCATGATTTACATGGGGGTCACTGCCAGAATCCTGACTGGTGGCAAGAAAGGTTGTAAAATGGGGGGAGGACTGACTCCATTTTTTTAAGCAACTGTCTCGCTTAGCCACGTAAATTTTGGGGCTCAGTTGTGGTCGTAAGTGGAGGACTGCCCGCATTGACGTCTCCCGCTTCTTACAGGCTTCCAACAAAGTGAGGTTGGCCGCCGTGTCCACCTTCTCCGCCCTCTTCGACTTCATCAAGAGGAGAGCCAAGGATCAGATGAGGGACATCGCCTTCCAAAGTTTGGTGCCGCTGCTGATCCACCTGCACGACGAAAGCATCCTAGTCTCGAAGGTCAGGCGACGCCGAGGGCAACCGGGGTTTTCAAGAAACGGAGGCTTCTGGGTTTCTTCATGGGTTGCGTGATCCGTCTTTGAATCTCACCGCAGCGTAGACAGCCAGAGCAGAACCTACCCAATGCAGGAGGTCCATGATTTAAGACCCGCAGTGGGAACCTGACATTTCTGTTTGTCAAGGATCTCGTAGTCGTTGTCACCTTCCTCCTTCTCTTCCTCCTCTCCACAAACCCTCCTCCCTTCTAGCGCTGATGATGTTTCCTTGTTGGGTCATGAAACGTCTGTAGGAAAACAACCAAGCACAGAGAGCACCAAGGAGCCCACAGTCCTTTTCTTCTCCTTCTTCTCCTTCTCCTCCTCTTCCTCCTCCTCCTCCTTCCTTTTCTTCTTCTCCTCCTCCTCTTCTTCTCCTTTCCCTTCTTCTTCTTGTCCTTCTTCTTGTCCTTTTCCTCCTCCTTCGCCTTCTTCGTCTCTTTCTTCTCCTTCTCCTTCTCCTTCTCTTCCTCCTCCTCCTTCTTCTTCTCCTCCTCCTCCTCCTCCTCTTTCTTCTTCTTCTTCTCTCTTCTCCTTCTCTTCTCCTCCTCCTCCTCCTTCTCCTTTCCCTTCTTCTTCTTGTCCTTCTTCTTGTCCTTCTCCTCCTCCTTCTCCTTCTTCATCTCTTTCTTCTCCTTCTCCTCCTCCTTCTTCTCCTCCTCCTCCTCTTCTTCTCCTTTCCCTTCTTCTTCTTGTCCTTCTTCTTGTCCTTCTCCTCCTCCTTCTTCGTCTCTTTCTTCTCCTCCTCCTTCTCCTCCTCCTCCTCCTCCTCCTCCTCCTCCTCTTCTTCTCCTTTCCCTTCTTCTTCTTGTCCTTCTTCTTGTCCTTTTCCTCCTCCTTCGCCTTCTTCGTCTCTTTCTTCTCCTTCTCCTTCTCCTTCTCTTCCTCCTCCTCCTTCTTCTCCTTCTCCTTCTCCTCCTCTTCTTCTCCTTTCCCTTCTTCTTCTTGTCCTTCTTCTTGTCCTTCTCCTCCTCCTTCTCCTTCTTCATCTCTTTCTTCTCCTTCTCCTCCTCCTCCTCCTCTTCTTCTCCTCCTCCTCCTCCTCCTTCCTTCTTCTCCTTTCCCTTCTTCTTCTTGTCCTCCTCCTCCTCCTTCTCCTTCTTCTTCTCCTCCTCCTCCTCTTTCTTCTTCTTCTCCTCCTTCTTCTCCTTCTCCTCCTCCTCTTCTTCTCCTCCCTCCTCTTCTTCTTCCTCCTCCTCTTCTCCTTTTTCTTCGCCTCCTTCCTCCTCCTCCTTCTCCTCATCTCCTTCTTCCCTCTTCTCCTCCTCCTCCTCCTCCTTCCTTCTTCTCCTCCCTCCTCTCTCCTCCTCCTCTTCTTCTCCTTTTCCCTTCTTCTTTCTTGTCCTCCTCCTCCTCCTTCTCCTTTCTTCTCTTCTTCTCCTCTTCTTCTCCTCCTCTTCTTCTCCTCCTCCTCCTCCTCCTCCTCCTCCTCTTCTTCTTCTCCTCCTTCTCCTCCTCTTCTTCTCCTCTCCTCCTCCTTCTTCCTTCTCCTTCCTCCTGTCCTCGTCTTCTTCTCCTCCTCCTTCTCCTTCTCTTCTTCTCTCCCTCCTTCTTCATCTCTTCTCCTCCTCCTCCTCCTTCTCTCCTCTCCTCCTCTTCTTCTCCTCCTTTCCCTTCTTCTTCTTTCCTCCTCCTCCTCCTTCTCCTTCTTCTCCTCCTTTCTTCTCCCTTCTCTTCTTCTCCTCCTCCTCCTCCTCTTCTCTTCTCCTCTCCTCTTGTTCTTCTTCTCTCCTCCTTCTTCTTCTTCTCCCCCTCTCTCTTCTTCTCCTCCTTCCTCTTCTCCTTCTCCTCTCTTCCTTTTCTCCTCTTCCCTTCCTCCTCCTCCTTCCTTCTCCTTCCTTCTTCTTCGTCCTCCTCCTCCTCTCCTTCTCCTTCTCTCCTTCCGCCTCCTCCTTCTCCTCCTCCTCCTCTTTCTCCTCTTCTCCTCCTTCTCTTCTTCTCCTTCTTCGCCCTGCCGTCCTTCTCCTCCTCCTTCTCCCTTCCTTCTTCTTCTCTCTCCTCCTCCTTTCCTCCTCCTCTCCTCTGTCTTCTCCTCTTATCCCTCCTCCTCTTCTTCTTCTCCTTTCTTCTCCTTCTTCTCCTCTTCTCCTTCCTCTTCTTCTCCTCCTCTTCTTCCTCCTCCTCCTTCTCCTCCCCTCCTCCTTCTTCTCTCCTCCTCTCCTCTTCTTCCTTCTCTCCTTTTGTCCTTCTTCTTGTCCTTCTCCTCCTCCTCCTTCTTCTTCTTCTCCTCTCCTCCTCCTTCCTTCCTCCCCTTCTTCTCTTCTTTCTTCTTCCTTGTCTTCTCCTTCTCCTCTCCTCCTTTCTTCCTCTCCTCTTCTCCTCTCCTCCTCCTCTCCTCCTCTTCTTCTCCTTCTTCTTCTTGTCCCTTCTTCTTCTTCGTCCTTGTCCTCCTCCTCCTCCTCCTCCTCCTTCTCCTTCTCCTTCTCCTTCTTCTTTTTTCTTCCTCCTCCTCCTCCTCCTTCTCCTTTTCCCTGCAAACCCTTCTAACACTGATGAAGTGACTTAGTTGGGTCATGAAACATCTGCAAGAAAGCAACAAAGCTCAGAGCTGACCCCACATTACTACTACAACTACTACTCCCTCCTCCTCCCCTTCTCTCCAAACCTTCCTCCCTTCTAGCACTGATGAAATTACTTAGTTGGGTCATGAAATGTCTGCAAGATAACAACCAAGCACAAAGAGCACCAAGGACCCCAGAGTGACGTCGAGCTGGCCACACCCCCTGGTCATGCCACGCACCCCCTCCCCCCCAAGGTCAAACACAACCCTGATGTGGCCCTCAATGAAATTCCTTCCTTCTGCAGGCCTGCTGGGTGGCTCTAAAGAGAACTGACAAGTTTTTGAAGTCCTTCCTTCAATTTTCCATCGTTGAAAGCGACCACTGGAATTACTGCAGGTGGCTGGTGAGTAAATCAGTCTTGCAGCCGTCGCGGAGAATTCATCCAGAGGACGGGGTAATCCTCAGACTCACGACCACAATGCAGCCCAAAATTGGCCTCGATCAGCAATTAGTAAATGCATGTCCTCTGTTTTTTTTTTAATGTAACGCTGTATAATACACACAGACACACAAACACATACTGCGCTTCCCCGAAAATATGGCCTGCTCTGAAAACAAGCCCTAGCCTGAATTGTTTGGGAGATATATATATGGATAGAGAGAGAGAGAGAGAGAGAGAGAGAGGTATAGATATATACAGAGATAGATACACACACAAGTGTATCTATCTATCTTTCTATCTATCTACCTATCTATCTATCTATCTATCTATCTATCTACATATCATTTCTCTTTTTCCCTATCATCTCTCTATCTAAACTATCCATGTATCTATCTATCTATCTATCTATCTATCTATCTATCTATCTATCTATCATCTCTCTCTAACGTGCTCTCTATCATCTATCTAATCTATCCATCTATCTAATCTATCTATCTATCTATCTATCTATCTATCTATCTATCTATCTATCTATCCATATCTATCTATCTATCTATCTATCTATCTATCTATCTATCTATCTATCTATCTATCTATCTATCTATCTATCTATCTATCTATCTATCTATCTATCTATCTATCTATCTATCTATCTATCTATCATCTCTCTCTAACGTGCTCTCTATCATCTATCTAATCTATCCATCTATCTAATCTATCTATCTATCTATCTATCTATCTATCTATCTATCTATCTATCTATCGTGACCCCGTGGCATTGCAACTGTCATAAATGTGAGTCGACTGTCAATCACCTGACTATATCACGTGACCATGGGAATGTCAACTCATCAAATACTTCAATGGTCTTTGTAAAGTTGCGAACAGAAAGGGAAGGGGGAGCAGTGTGGCAGCTTGGAAACCGCATTCCACAAATGTTTTCAAAGATAGTAACTAGGTGATTCTTCTGCTGCGCAAAATTCTCGCGCCTCTCCTGCATGAGCTGCATTGGTTGCCGGTGGCCTTCCGGGTGCGCTTTAAGGTTCTGGTTTTGACTTTTAAAGTGCTCCATGGCATCGGACCAGGCGATCTGCAAGACCGCGTTCTGCCGGTAGTCTCCCACCGACCTGTGCGCTCCCACAGGGAGGGCCTCCTATTCTATTCTATTTTCTATTCTATTCCATTCCATCCTATTCTATTCTTCATTTCAATATTTATTCTATTCTATTTTCTATTCTATTCTATTTTCTATTCTATTCTATTCTTATTCCCACATTCTATTCTATTCCTTCATTTCAATATTTATTCTATTCTATTCTATTTTCTATTCTATTCTGTTTTCTATTCTTATTCCCACATTCTATTCTATTCCTTCATTTCAATATTTATTCTATTCTATTCTATTTTCTATTCTATTCTATTTTTTATTCTATTCTATTTCCTATTATATTCTATTTTCTATTCTATTCTATTTTCTATTCTATTCTATTTTCTATTCTATTCCATTCCATTCCATCCTATTCTATTCTATTCTTCATTTCAATATTTATTCTATTATATTCTATTTCCTATTATTCTATTTCAAGATTATTCTATTATCTTCTAGTCCTATTATAATTCTATTTCTATTCTATTCTATGCTTATTCCCACATTCTATTCTATTCCTTCTTCATATTTATCTATTGTATTCTATTCGATTCTATTTCTTTCGATTCTGTCCTAGTTTTCTATTCTTTCTATTTTCCCACATTCATTCTAATTCATTTCATTTTATTCTATTTATTCTATCTATTTGCTATCCTATTCTATTTTCTATTCTAGTACAAGTTTTCCTAGCTATTCTCGTCTATTTTTTCTATACTATTCTAATCTATTTTCTATTCTATATTCTATTCTATTCTATTCTATATTCTATTCTATTCTATATTCTATTCTATATTCTTCATCCAATATCTATTCTATTCCTTATTCAACTCTATTCTATTCTATATTCTGTTTTTAGTTCCTAATTCATCATTTCTGTTTCTTTCACTAATATGTATTCTAAATTCTATTCTATTTGGGAAAAACGGTGCTCCAATCTTTTCCTTCAACTACCTCCAGGGTTGGAGAAGACATCCCATCACTCACAACCTCTTTTCCTTTTCATTTTGTTTGCTAGTTGAGAAGGTACCGGGACCAAGGAGAAAGTATCTTCATGGACCAAGCCTTTGCTTTCCTGGATAACCCCCGGCCCTCACTGCAGGAGGCGGCCATCAAACTCTTAGGTAAGCACGACAGTTGTTATCGGGGAACCCAACCTGGATCATTGTGGCTGGGAGGCCAGAGAGCTCTCTACCTGTTGGA
The DNA here is from genome assembly GCA_023653725.1 of Bungarus multicinctus. Taxonomy (NCBI): domain Eukaryota; kingdom Metazoa; phylum Chordata; class Lepidosauria; order Squamata; family Elapidae; genus Bungarus; species Bungarus multicinctus. The sequence goes on from CM042844.1 coordinate 3,586,644, forward strand.
TACAGATACAGGTTAACAGAGTTGGAAGGGACCTTGTAGGTCATATTTAACCATATCTTTCAAAGATCCTGGAGCACCGCGGAACTGCCCGAGGACTGGAAAAGAGCTGATGTAGTTCCCATCCTCAAAAAAGGAAGAAAAAAATAGATCCAGGAAACTACAGACCAATCAGCCTAACATCAATACCTGGGAAGATACTGAAATAGAATCAAGCAACGCTCTCAGCGAACCCCTGTAAGCAAAAACAGTAATGAGA
>CM042844.1:3587399-3612399 GCA_023653725.1 Bungarus multicinctus
TATATCCTATATATTCTATTTTTATTCTATTCTATTTCCTTATTTATTTATTTCTATTCTAGTTCTATTTTCTATTTCTATTCTATTTTTCTTCTATGCCTTCCATTCCCATCCTATCTATTCTATTCTTCATTTCAATATTATTCTATTATATTCTTATTTCCTATTATATTCTAGTTTTCTATTATATTCATTTTATTCCACATTATATTCTATTCATTCATTCAATATTTATTCTATGTATCTATTTCTATTCTATTTCTATTATTCTAGTTATTTTATATTCTATTCATATTACCACATTCATTTATTTCATTCATTCAATATTTATTCTATTATTTTCTAATTCTATTCTATTTCTATATTTAAGGCTATATCTATACTATTCTAATCATTTTCTATTCTATATTATATTTTTCTATATTCTATTCTATTTACTATATTCTATTCTATATTCTTCATCCAATATCTATTCTTTCCTTATTCAACTCTATTCTATTCTATATTCTGTTTTATTCTATATTCTATTCTATTGTCTGTTCTTCATCCTAATATGTATTCTATTCTATTCTATTTTGGAAAAACGGTGCTCCAATCTTTTCTTAAAGACCTCCAGGGTTGGAGAAGACATCCCATCACTCACAACCTCTTTTTCCTTTTCATTTTGTTTGCTAGTTGAGAAGGTACCGGGACCAAGGAGAAAGTATCTTCATGGACCAAGCCTTTGCTTTCCTGGATAACCCCCGGCCCTCACTGCAGGAGGCGGCCATCAAACTCTTAGGTAAGCACGACAGTTGTTATCGGGGAACCCAACCTGGATCATTGTGGCTGGGAGGCCAGAGAGCTCTCTACCTGTTGGATACAGATACAGGTTAACAGAGTTGGAAGGGACCTTGTAGGTCATATTTAACCATATCTTTCAAAGATCCTGGAGCACCGCGGAACTGCCCGAGGACTGGAAAAGAGCTGATGTAGTTCCCATCCTCAAAAAAGGAAGAAAAAAATAGATCCAGGAAACTACAGACCAATCAGCCTAACATCAATACCTGGGAAGATACTGGAAAAGATAATCAAGCAACGAATCAGCGAACACCTGGAAGCAAACACAGTAATGACCAAAAGCCGACATGGGTCTGTTAAAAACAGATCGTGCCAGAGTAATTTTATTGCATTCTTTGACAAAGCGACAAAATTGGTGGACCAGAGGAATGCTGTCGATATAATTTACTTGGGCTTCCCTAAGGCATTTGACAAAGTAAATCATGACCTACTACTAGATAAAGTAGACAAATGTGGGTTAGACTAGCGTCCCCACCAGATGGATTCATCCATTGGCTGACCAACCGCACTTACTCAACGTGTAGTCCTCAATGGAACTGCATCTACATGGAGGGAAGTTTGCAATGGAGGTACCCCAAGGCTCTGTCTTAGGCCCAGGACTCTTCAACATCTTCATCAATGGCTTGGACAAGGGAATAGTTGGGGAACTCATCAAATTTGCAGATGACAGTAAGCTGGCTAGAATAGCCAACACTCCAGAAGATAAAGGCTGAAGATACAGAAGGATCTGGACAGACTTGAACATTGGGCTCTGCCTAACAAAATGAAATTCAACGTTGAAAAAAGTTAGGTTCTACATTTAGGCAAGAAAAATGAAATGCACAAGTATAGTATTGGTGGTATCTGGCTCAATAGTAGTAACTATGACAGAAGAGGAAGTGATTAAGAAAATAATGGAATGTGCAGAAATGAGTAAATTGACATTAGAAATTAGAGAGCAAGAATATTATGAAATATGGGATTTATTTTATCAATGGCTAGATAAGAAAATAAGGGAACAAAATACATTGCAATATACAATATACTAGTAAAGATAAGACAATGTAATGATATATTATTATTGAATATAATGATCATAGTAATAGAATGTATGATCATATAAATTAGATTTTGTAACAGTTTTCGCTCGAAAAGGATGATGTGAATTTATAATTATAGTCTAATAAGGAGATAATAATAATAATATAATATGCATGGTTGATTTATATAATATGAAGTTTAATTTAAGCCAGAAGAGATAGACCGTTGATATTGTGTACAAAAGATAACGTACCAACTGACACACTGTTTGTAATGGAAAGGTGGTTTTATTTATTCGTAGATTTTCACGGGTACAAGTATGCAGGTCTTGGCGTGTTCGGGCCTTTTCCTGTGTAAGATTGAGACTATCTGGACAACGTTTCGACGAGATCCCACTCACCATCTTCAGGCTGATGCTTTCGGCTTTGTGCTTGTGCGAGCAAAGCGTGATCTGAGCTGCTGTCTCCCTCTATATATTGGTGGGGAGGTTGGCTGTGTTGTCATTTCTTGATTGTTGACTGTGTTGTCATTTCTCCAATCAAGAAATGACAACACAGCCAACCTCCCCACCAGTATATACAGGGAGACAGCAGCTCAGATCACGCTTTGCTCGCACAAGCACGAAGCCGAAAACACCAGCCTGAGGATGGCGAGTGGGATCTCGTCGAAACGCTGCCCAGATAGTCTCAATCTTATACGAGAAAAGACCCAAACACACCAAGACATATATATATATATATGTTTTGGCGTATTATAGATTATAGCACAAGATCCAGGATGTCAAAACAATAGAACTCAGAAGGTCATCACACAGCCCATTACCCAAGTCGTTACAACACAGGAGGCTGATAGACACACAGCCAATACTTCAGCCACCTTCTTAAGAAAAAGCCAGCCAATCTGCAAACATCAACTCCATCAACCAATCAAGAAATGACAACATAGTCAACCTCCCCACCAGTATATATAGGGAGAGAGCAGCTCAGATCACGCTTTGCTTGCACAAGCACAAAGCCGAAAGCACCAGCCTGAAGATGGCGAGTGAGATCTCGTCGAAACGTTGCCAAGATAGTCTCAATCTTACACGGAAAAAGACCTGAACACACCAAGACCTGCATATATATATATATATATATTTGTTTTCGGAGATTTTCGCGGGTATTTGTATGTGGATCTTTGGTTCTTCGGGTTTTCTCCCGCGTAGAGTTGGAAATATTTAGGCGACGTTTCGATGAAGTCTCATTCATCATCTTCAGGCTTCTGTCTTCGGCCTTGTGCTTCTCAGAGTGATGTGAGCTTGCAGCTGCTTCTTCCTTTTAACTACTAGTGGGGGTGTGACTTGATTGGGTGGGGGCTTGGCTGTGTTCTGATTGGGTGGGGGTGTGTTCTCATTGGTTGGGGGTTTGGCTGTGTTCTGATTGGTTGGGGGGTTGGCTGTGTTCTGATTGGCTGGGGGTGTGTTCTGTTCTGGTGGGGGTTTGGTTGTACTCCGGTTAGTCTCAGTTGCTGGGGGATTTGAGCTGGTGAGCTGTGATCCTATTGTTTGGCTTCGCGTTCGTGGTCGTGTCACATCTTCATGGTGGGCATCAGTTCCCTTCATGTATGGGTTGGGGGGGTTTGAAGCAGGTAGTGATGCAGCTGTGGTACGGCTTCTGGTCCGTGGTCGTGTTTCATCTTCTGTGTGGGTGTGAGTCTGCTTTCTGCGTGGAAGTGTGGTGGTAGTTTCTTGTGTGGCCTTCGTGGGTGTGGGTCTGGTGTCCTTTATGTTAGGTACTCTTTTGTTAATGAGGGCGGGTTTCCAAATGGCTGGTAGGCGGGAGGTGTCATCTCGTTTATTCATGCTGTGTGGGCGTTTTTCTATCTCTATGGCTTCTCTGATTATTCTGTTGTTGAAGTGTTCAGTTTTGGCGATAGTTCTGGTATTTTTAAAGTCAATCTTGTGTCCTGTGGCTTTGAGGTGTTGGACCAGGGAAGAGGTCGGTTCTTCTTTTTTGATTGAGTTCTTATGTTCTTCAATGCGTGCACTTATCCTTCTGTTAGTTTGTCCAATGTATGTGGTGGGGCAGGAGGTGCACGGGATTTCGTATACTCCTTGGTTTTCTAACTCAATTTTGTCTTTAGGGTTTCTTAGGATGGTGGATATTTTTCCGTTTGTGCAGAATGCTGTTTTAATGTTGTGTTTTTGGAGGATCTTGCTGATTTTATCTGTAGTGCCTTTTATATATGGGAGGAGGGCTTTGCCATTTTCTTGTTCTCTGTCTCCCCATACATGAAGGGAACTGATGCCCACCATGAAGATGTGACACGACCACGAACGCGAAGCCAAACAATAGGATCACAGCTCACCAGCTCAAATCCCCCAGCAACTGAGACTAACCGGAGTACAACCAAACCCCCACCAGAACAGAACACACCCCCAGCCAATCAGAACACAGCCAACCCCCCAACCAATCAGAACACAGCCAAACCCCCAACCAATGAGAACACACCCCCACCCAATCAGAACACAGCCAAGCCCCCACCCAATCAAGTCACACCCCCACTAGTAGTTAAAAGGAAGAAGCAGCTGCAAGCTCACATCACTCTGAGAAGCACAAGGCCGAAGACAGAAGCCTGAAGATGATGAATGAGACTTCATCGAAACGTCGCCTAAATATTTCCAACTCTACGCGGGAGAAAACCCGAAGAACCAAAGATCCATATATATATATATATATATGAGCCAGCTGTGTGCAGCAGCTGCCAAAAAAGCCAACACAGTTCTAGGCTGCATCAACAGAGGGATAGAACCAAGATCACGTGAAATGTTAATGCTATCCAGTTTCGGTAGCCAGGATGTAAAAAAAGATGTTGAGACTCTAGAAAAAGAGCAGAGAAGAGCGACAAAGAGGATTAGGGGACTGGAGGCTAAAATATATAGAAGGAACTATTGCTGGAATTGGGTCTGTCTAGTTGAATGAAAAGATGGACCCGGGGAGACATGGTAGCAGTCTTCCAATATTTAAGAGGCAGCCCCAAAGAAGAGGCAGTCAAGGTGTTCTCCAAATCACCTGAAGGCAGGACAAGAAAGGAGAGATGGAAACTAATCAAGGAGAGAAGCAACCTGGAATGAAGGGAGAAATTTCCTGATTTAGTGAGACCGATTAACCAGTGGAACAATTTGCCTCCAGAAGTTGTAAATACTCCAACACTGGAAGTTTTTAAGAAGAGATTGGACAACCATTTGTCTGCGATGCGGTAGGGTTTCCTGCTTAAGCAGGGGGGGTGGGGGTGGGCTAGAAGACCTCCAAGGTCCCTGTCATGCCCCTATTGGAGTCTGACTCTGAGGGAGAGATTAAGCAGCTGACCGAGAGTGGGAGGGTGGTTCCAGTGGCTGTGGAAGAAATGGGAGAAAGGCAAAGTCTGGTTGGGCCTTCAGAGGAAGACCCAGGCCCACCCCCTCTTCGTCCTAGGGCACACAGGGAGGAACGGAGAAGGGAGCAACATGGCTTATGGGGGAGAAAAAGGCCCTGATCCCTTTCATTAGTTGCAGCTGGGAGAACAGTATATAAGAAGGCCGTTTGTTTATTTAAATTTATATACCGCCCCCTCTCCCAAAGGGACTCGGGGCGGTGAACAGCCAGAATAAAATACACATATAAAACACATATACAATATTTAAAAATTAAAAGAATTAAATACATTGGCTCTTACAAAGATTAAAAATAAAGGAATTAAGAAAGTTAAAACCAGATTAAAAGATTTAAAAACCCCTAGGCCAGACGGGCTTGCTGAAATAAATGAGTTTTCAACGCACGGCGGAAGGTCAAGAGATCAGGGATGATCCTCATCTCCGGGGGTAATTCGTTCCAGAGCGAGGGTGCCCCCAATGAGAAGGCCCGCACCCTCGGGGTCACCAGCCCTTCAGCCGGTAGCACCCAGAGGAGGCCGACTCTATGGGAGCGTATCGGTCGGCGGGAGACCGATAATGGCAGGAGGCGGTCTCGCAAATATCCTGGTCCCGAGCCATGGAGGGCTTTAAAGATAATAACTAAGACCTTGAAGCGCACCCGGAGGACCACCGGGAGCCAATGCAGCTCGCGCAGAAGTGGCGTAACATGGGAGCCCCGAGGAGCCCCCAACACCATCCACGCGGCCGCATTCTGCACCAGCTGGAGCCTCCGGATGCTCTTCAAAGACAGCCCCATGTTGGCATAGTCTAGGCGGGAGGTCACCAGAGCGGAAGTTTGCACACAGCACCTTCTTATCTTTGTCGAGCTTTATTTGTGTTGTTTTTTTTTTAAATTTCTAATGATCTTTACTTTGGGTTCGGACTGCATTTCTTCCCTTCGTAGATTTGTTTTTTGAAAGAGTTTGATCTCCAGCTGAGGATAACTGGACATTGGGGGCCAAGTTGGAGGCATTAAAGGGAATTTATTCTATTTTTGTGACTTGGTTATTTTTGTGCCACACCCTGAGCTATCACAGTCCCTTCCAACTCTGTTACTCTGTTCTTGTCTTGGAATTGGTCTCCTTCCGTGGGGCGGCCATTTTGGGAGAGTTGCCCCCTGGCGCTGAAAGTTTGCCGACCCTACTTTTTAATCCAACCTGGAAGGAATCCAGCAATGGTTATGTTCCCCCCTCTGAACTGTTTTAAAGAAGCGATTGCCGACTTCAGCGACTTTATGAGGCCTGGACGTCAACTCCCAGAATTCCCCAGCCAGCTGGGGAATTCTGGGAGTTGAAGTCCGCACGTCGTAAAGTTTCCTTAAGGGTTGAGAAATATGGCTGTAATGTCCACTTTCGTTTCATCAACCTGGCTTGGCGTTCGCAGAGGGACCGGTCATGGTGACCAGCAACATCCTGGGTGTTTCTTTTTCAGAGATCATGGCTCAGGAGACAAACCACAAATCGACGGTCAACGCCATTGCTACAGGTGAGCCCCAAAAAAAAAAACGGTAACAGGGACGAGCATCTTCATGGTCACTCTGTGGGATTATGGCTTCTTTCTGAAGGTCAGTGGGTGGAGAGGGGGGCAAAGAGGCCTTCAGGGGACTTTAGGGTTGGCTTGTCAATTTAGGGGTCAGTCTTGGGATCTCCTGATGTGTCTCTGGCTAGACTTTTGAGATGAGGGGAAGTCAGGTGCCAGCATCTTGGGAATATTTAAATCCTCCTCCTTCGTGGATATTAATGCTAGATAATTTCCTCCCCTCCTTCCTCCTCTTCTTCTATTTCTTCTTTTTCTTCTTTTCCTTCTCTTCCTCTTTCCCCTTCTCCTCTTTCTCTTTCTCCTTCTCTTTCCCCTTCTTCTCTTTTTCATTCTCCTTTTCCTTTCCTTTCTCCTTCTCCTTCTCCTTATCCGTCCCCTTCTCCTTCTTCCCTTCTCCTTCTATTTCTTTCTCCTTTTCTTTCTCCTTCTTTTCTTTCTCCTTTTCTCCTTCTCCTTCTCTTTCTCCTTCCCCTTCTCTTCTTTCTTTTTCTCCTTTTCTCCTTCCCTTTCCCTTGCTCCTTTTCTTTCTTTCTCCTTTTTCTCCTTCTCTTTCCCCTTCTTCTCTTTTTCATTCTCCTTTTCCTTTCCTTTTCTCCTTCTCATTCCCCTTCTCCTTCTTCCCTTCCCCTTCTCTTTCTTTCTCCTACTCCATCTCTTTCTCCTTTTCCCCCTTCTCTTCCCCTTCTCCTTCTCTTTCCCCTTCTCTTCCTTTTCCCCTTTCTTCCCTTTCTCCTTGTCCTCTTTCTCCTTCTTCTCCACCACTTTGTCATCCTCCTCCTCCTCCTCTTCCTCCTCTTTCCTCCTAGTGATGAACCTTGCGACGGTGGAAACAAAGCCTTCCAACATTTGCTTGGTGACCTCCGAGATCGTGGAGAACGTAACTTTTCAGGAGTCTACTTCAGAGACCCTGCTGGAAAGGTGGTTTGACAGAATAACCATGATCTGCAGAAGATGAAACAGCTTTCCCCGGGGAACAGAGAAAAGGTAACATGCCCTTCCCCCAAAATTAAGCCAAAGGAAACTCAGAGGGCCTGAAGAAAACTGCAGAAGAGATGACAAGTTCCCTTCCCTCTCACAGTTACTGTTTAGGTAACAGGTAACAGATAATCACAGTTGGAAGAGACCTTGGAGGTCATCTAGTCCAACCCCCTGCCCAAGCAGGAGACCCTACACCATTTCTGACAAATGGCAGTTCCATCTCTTCTTGAAGGCCTCAAGGAATGAAGCTCCCACAACTTCTGAGGGCAACTCTTGTTCCATGGGTTGATTGTTTTTCCTGTCAGAAAAATTTCTCCTTATTTCCAGGTTGAATCTCTCCATGTTCAGTTTCCATCCATTATTCCTTGTCTGGCCTACAGGCACTTTGGAAAATAGTTTGACCCCCTTCCTCCTCTCTGTGGCAGCCCCTCAAATATTGGAAGACCGCTGTCAATGTCTCCCCTGGTCCTTCTCTTCCTTAGACTAGCCAGGCCCAGTTCCTGCAACCGTTCTTCATATGTTTGAGCCTCCAGTCCCCTCATCATCCTGGTTGCTCTTCTCTGCACTTTTTCTGGAGTCTCAACATCTTTTTTATAATGTGGTGACCAAACTGGATGCTTTACTCTAGGTGTGGTCTTACTAAGGCTTTATAGCAATAGCACCTAGACTTATATGCCACTTCATAGTGCTTTCCAACCCTCTCAAAGCGGTTTACAGAGTTAGCCTATTGCCCCCAACAATCTGGGTGCTCATTTGACCCACCTCGGAAGGACGGAAGGCTGAGTCAACCTTGAGCCTGGTGGGATTCGATCTGTCAAATTGCAGCAGGAGTAGCTTGCAGGGACTGCACTCTAACCACTGCGCCACCGAGACTCATATTTATAGTACAAATTTGGTTGGGAAAGAAATGATAAAGCAACACATAGACTTGAAAGCTGAAATATTTCTATTAGGGATGGTACCCGAATGCTATAGCAAAGAAAACATATATTCAATTATCCAGGTATTAACTGCAGCTAGAATTGTATTTGCTCAGAATTGGAAAAGCGATAAAAAATTCCAACAGAGAGGGAAAGGTGATTGAGAAAAGGACTAGAATGTGCAGAGATGAATAGATGAACCAGTAGCACACCACTGATCGGTGCGCTCCCACAGGGAGGGTCTCCTTTGGGTCCCGACGGCATCTATGTGCCATCTAGTGACCCCGAGGAACAGGGCCTTCTCTGTGGGGGCACCCACCCTCTGGAATGGGTTGCCTCCTGAGTTACGGACAACCACTGACCTGAGAGCATTTAGACGTGAGTTGAAAACTTAGCTCTTTGAGCAGGCCGGCCTGGGCTGATTTTAATTGGAGTGTCAAATTGGGGTTCTTAGAAATCGGGGTTCTAGAAATTGGGGTTTTTATATCTTACTATTGGGGTTTTTAAGTATAAATTTTAGTAGCAGCCGTGTATTTAATTTCTTTTAACTTTTGTAATTTGTATTATATTATAGTTGGCTGTACACCGCCCTGAGTCCCGCGGGAGAAGGGCGGTATATAAATTCGATATAAATAAATAAAAAATAAAATAAATTAACACTGGCAATTAAAGAAAAAAAAAAAGAAATTGAATATTATATGGTATGGGGTTTATGACTTGAAAACCTGGCTTTTTGACCAGGCCGGCTTGGGCTGATTTTAGATTTGGGTGTTTTAATTTTTGTTTGATTTTAGATTTGGGTGTTTTAATTTTTATATCAAATTTTAGGGTTTTAGGGAGGGGTTTTGTTTTCAGCCAGGGCCTTTAGTTTAATTTAGTTTTAACTTTTCACATATTTATTGTTTTAATTGTATGGCTGTGCACCGCTCCGAGTCCTTCGGGAGAGGAGCGGTATATAAATAAATATTTATTATTATTATTATTATTATTTTATCAATGGTTGAAAATTAAAACAAGTTAAAATTGAGTCGATGAATACACAGAGAAATAAGTTCAGGTTGTTAAAAAGATAATACACCCAAGAGATAATGGCTTATAAAGGAAATGTGATGATTCTTATATTGGTAAGAAAGTATTAATTATAACTGTCAGCACAAGATATACGTACCCAGTCGGCACACTGTTTAAATGAAAGATGGATTTGTTGTAATATAAAATAAAAAAATTATGGAAAGTGTTTGAGTGCATTTCTTTAATTGGATACTATAGAAATGATCCCTGAAAGTAATCCCTTATTTCTATCACCAGTTGCCCGGATCTTGAATCATGAACTTCACGGCCAGCTGGATATTTTGAACCGAAGGAAAATTTCTCAATCGGTGGCCTCCATCTCTCCATCAGCAGAATCAAAGACACAGATTGGAGAAGATAGTCGTTGAAGATCTACCAGTTGGATTCCTGTTAAATCCCTGTCGTTGCCCTCCCCATATTCCTTAAAGCTCTTCAATTTTGTTTTTCTCCTGGAGAAAAGAGAATTTCAGGGTCAAAACGAGTCCAGTCCGAAGGATTGGGATGCAGTTAGAGAGATCGCTCCATTTTTCCTTATCGTTTTTATACAACGGCCTCTTGGTACTCCTCCCAATCAGGGGAAAATGGGGGTTTGGATTTGATCCTTGTGTTTGGATTTGAGACTGGAATTATTAAGCTTATTATTTAATTTTTTGTAGCACCATTTTCCCATCCCGCCTTCCAAGGTAGGAAGCCGAGGAAAAATGCATGCATCATGAAATGAAATAAAATTGCCGTTTGCAAAAACACGTTTCATCCTTCTGACAATCTATGGCCCTGTTGCTTTAGCTAGCCTAAAAGTTTGAGAAGGGGAGGCCATTAAAAAAAGAGAGGTGGCTTCTCTGATTTTTTTTTCCCCCCCTCCCAACAATGATCATTTATTGGGAGAACAAAACAGAGTTCGTTGTTGGTTTATTTGCTTGCAAAAAACAAAAAAGCAAAAACTCAAGGTCAATGGATCGCCCATTTCAATGGAATGGAGAAGGGAGCAACATGTCTTACGGGAGAGGAAAGGGCCCTGATCCCCTACATGGGCTGCAGCTGGGAAGACTGTTTAAAAGGGCAAAGTTCCTGGAAGCAAAGCTTATCTGGATTTTGGCGTCCTCCCAAGGGTGGGTCCTGCATTATCTTTTGGAAGTCTGCCATTTATCATCCTGGCCTGTTGTGTTAATGACTTCAGCCTGGTTTGTGTTGGTTTTTTTTTATTTCTAATGATCTTTACTTTGGGTTCGGACTGCATTTCTGACCTTTGTAGACTTGTTTTTTTGGAAGAGTTTGATCTCCAGCCGAGGATCACCGGACATTGGGGGCCAACGTGGAGGCATTAAAGGGAATTTATCTACTGTGGTGACTTGGTTATGTTTGTGCCACGCCCCTTTGGGTCATCACACTTAGCATGTAAAGAGCATAGGTAATGTTTGAGCGTTGTTGGAACATAACAAATTACAATTTGCTACAATTTGCAATTGTAACATAATTGATAATGTATGTTTGTAAGGACCTGAAGACCTTCAAGGTCCCTTCAAGCTCTATTCTATTCCGAATTCTGAATTAATTTCAGATATTTGTGGGAGTGTCATCACTTGAGACTTTCAAGAAGAGATTGGGCTGCCATCTGTCAGAAATGGTGTAGGGTCTCCCACTTGGGTGGGGGGTTGGACTGGATGACCTACAAGGTCCCTTCCAACTCTGTTAATCTGTAATCTAGTTTGCATATGCCCCTTTGTAGCCCACACAAAATCCCTTAGCTTTCAAAATAGATACCAACGATGATCAACAGACCCACAATTCTGCAATCAAGCTGCTGTTCCTGGCTTGTTTTTGCAATTTGCCGCATTCCCTGGGCCTTTATTGTGGTTTGTTCGGCTTCCGTGTCATTCACGGATCTGAATATTTGTTATTTTCCTGTTTTGGGATCCCATCAGTTTATGCAGCGGAACAAGAGGGATAAATAAAGTGAGAGAGAGGCCGGAAGTTGTTGGAGGTGTTTTTTATTCAGCAAATGTCAACTAGGCTTGTCCAGAAGTGTTTGGTGATTGACATCCAGGTTGATCCCGACATTCAAAAAGAGCGAAAAGCAGAGAAAAGGCGGTGTGTGAATTCTGACGGGGAAAATCGATTTATGGCCAGTAAACAGATGGTGGAAGAGGCAGAAAACAACGATGCTCAGCCTGCAAGGAAGAAAAAGGCAACGTCGGGAATTAAAACCAATAAAAGGAGATTAACTGGGAAACTTTTGGGGTTTTTTTGTTTGTTGTCCCTCCTTTAATATTTTTTACGCCTCACTCAAGGCAGTGAATATATGCAACCCATCTTCCTCCTCCTGTTTTCCCTACAACGTCACCTAACTGACTTTTGTGACTAAGGAGGGACTAGAACTCCCCATCTCCCTGGTGATTGGCCCAAATTCAATCAGCTTTCATGCCTAAGGTGGGATTAGAACTCCTAACCTCCTGGTGATTGGCCCAAAGTCACCCAGTTGGCTTTCATGCCTAAGGTGGGACTAGAACTCCTAATCTCCTGGTGATTGGCCCAAAGTCACCCAGTTGGCTTTCACGCCTAAAGTGGGACTAGAACTCCTAATCTCCTGGCGATTGGCCCAAAGTCACCCAGTTGGCTTTCATGCCTAAGGTGGGACTAGAACTCCTAATCTCCTCGTGATTGGGCCAAAGTCACCCAGTTGGCTTTCATGCCTAAGGTGGGACTAGAACTCCTAACCTCCTGGTGATTGGCCCAAAGTCACCCAGTTGGCTTTCATGCCTAAGGTGGGACTAGAACTCCTAATCTCCTCGTGATTGGGCCAAAGTCACCCAGTTGGCTTTCATGCCTAAGGTGGGACTAGAACTCCTAACCTCCTGGTGATTGGCCCAAAGTCACCCAGTTGGCTTTCATGCCTAAGGTGGGACTAGAACTCCTAACCTCCTGGTGATTGGCCCAAAGTCACCCAGTTGGCTTTCATGCCTAAGGTGGAACTAGAACTCCCGATCTCCTGGTGATTGGCCCAAAGTCACCCAGTCAGCTTTCATGGCTAAAGTGGAACTAGAACTCCCCATCTCCCTGGTGATTGGCCTAAAGTCACCCAGCCGGCTTTCATGCCTAAGGTGGAACTAGAATTCCCGATCTCCTGATGATTGGCCCAAAGTCACTCAGCCGGCTTTCATGGCTAAAGCAGAACTACGACTCCTCATCTCCTGGTAATTGGCCTCAAGTCACCCAGCCAGCTTTCATGCGAAAGATGGGACTAGAACTCCCCATCCCCTGGTGATCGGCTCAAAGTCACCCAGCCGACTTTCATGCCTAAGGCAGGACTAGAACGCCCCATTATGCACTCAGAAGTTGCTTTTGCTGCCACGCAGAGGCTTCTCCTCTGCTTGCAACCAGGTAATACTCACCCCAGATTAGTGGCTTGTAGCCTTGGCAAGTGATCCTGGGTCTCTTCTGGTCGTACCTCTCACACGTCTGGGGAATTCCGGCCTTGTTGCAACACCAGTCGTGCAATTTCAGTTCTTCGTCTGGACACATCAAACCCCGAGAGAAAATGAGAACAAGCCAGGATAAGATGGTTTGTTTTGATTGTTGTTTGTTTGTTCAATGCCTTGCAGTAGCCCAGAAAACATAAACTAGCCCAGCATAGACAGTTTCCGACTGAAACAAACAGTTTGTTTAGTGACTGTTTGAAGTTTTCAATGAAAAAAAGGGACTTATGACCATTTTTCAGCTTTATGATGCATTCCCTCTGGTCACATGATCCAAAAGTCAGACGCTTGGCAACCGTCTTATATTTACGATGGTTGCAGGATCCCCTTTTGGCGAACTTCTGACAAGCCAAGTCAAACAACACTGTGTGTTTCATCCTGTAATCTGCAACTCTTACGCTGCAAAAACATATGGACTACACAACTCGACCAGGGCAAATCAATAGACGCAATCTACATAAACTTCTGTAAAGCCTTTGATTCAGTGGTACATCACAAACTACTACTAAAACTAAAGTCTTATGGTATCTCTGGACACCTGCATAACTGGATAGAAGCATTCCTGTCAAACAGACAACAAATGGTCAAAATTGGGAGAGTCCTATCAAATTCTGTACCTGTCAACAGTGGTGTCCCCCAAGGCAGTGTCCTAGGACCAACTCTCTTCATACTCTACGTAAATGACCTCTGTGATCATATCAAGAGCAACTGCATTCTCTTCGCTGGTGATGTAAAGCTATTCAACACCACAGACAATACTGCTACCCTTCAAAAAGATCTTGACTATGTATCAGAATGGTCAATCAAATGGCAACTTCAAATCTCAACAAATAAATGCTCTGTCCTACATATTGGCAAAAAAATAAATAAATCAGAAAATAAAATACAGGGTGAATAGTCAAGACCTTGTTGATGATCCAAACTCTTGTCAAGGATCTTGGAGTACTCATCTCTAATGACCTAAGTGCTAGAGCCCACTGTAACTACATAGCCAAAAAGGTGTTAAGAGTTGTTAACCTAATCCTACGTAGCTTTTTCCCTGGTAATATTACACTACTAACTAGAGCATACAAAACATTTGCTAGACCAATACTCAAATACAGCTCATCAGTCTGGTATCTGATATTAGCACAGTTGAGAAAGTCCAGAAATATTTCACAAGAAGAGTTCTCCACTCCTCTACTTGTTGCAGAATACCTGATGCCACCAGACTTGAAATTCTAGACCTAGAAAACCTTGAATTACGCCGCCTTTGGTCCGATCTTAGTATATAAAATCATACATTGCAATGTCCTACCTGCCAATGAATACTTCAGCTTCAACCATAACAACACAAGAGCACACAATAGATACAAACTCAAGGTAAACCACACCAAACCATGTTACTAACTTCAGCACCCAGGTTATGGGTGTTGTGTGAATGCAACCATTGATATCTAATAGTGATATCCACCACATATCTAACAGTTTAACAAATGAGTTGGAAGGGACCTTGTAGGTCATCTAGTTCAACTCTTCACCCAAGCAGGAGACCCTAGATCATTTCTGACCGATGGTAGTCCAGTCTCTTCTTGAAAGCCTCCAGGGATGAAGCTCCCACAACTTCCAAGGGCAACTTCTGTTCCATGGGTTGATGGTTCTCCCTGTCAGGAAATTCCTCCTTATTTCCAGGTTGAATCTCTCCTTATTCAGATTCCATCCATTGTTCCATGTCTGGCCTTCGGGTGCTTTGGAAAATAACTTGACCCCCTTCCTCCTCTCTGTGGCAGCCCCTCAAATATTGGAAGGCTGCTCTCCTGTCTCCCCTGGTCCTTCTCTTCCCTAGACTAGCCAAACCCAGTTCCTGCAACCATTCATCGTATGTTTCAGCCTCCAATCATCCCCTCATCCTCCTGGTTGCTCTTTTCTTCACTTTTTCTAGAGTCTCAACATCTTGCTTATAGTGCGGCGACCAAAATTGGATGCAGTACTCTAGGTGTGGTCTTACTAAGACTTTACAGAGGGGTATTAGTACCTCACTTGATCTGGATTGCATCCCTCTGTTAATGCAATTTAGGATTGCATTGGCTTTTTTGGCTGCTGCTGCTGCACACGGCTGGCTCCTATTTAATTTCATTTCCTTTTCTCCCTCATTTTAATCCCGAGCTGAAGGGTTAGAAAACCTCCACCTTTCATCGCCTTCGTGGCTCACCGTTGTTGGGGTAGTTTTTCCTGGAATTTTTCCAGATTCTCTCCTGCCGACCTTCTTGGAGTTGGCCGTTGCTGTTGTAGAGACATCGGACGCCCGCCCCGTAGTTATTTGGACTGGACGAATACAGCAGGGTTAAGCCAGAGTCCTGCCCACCTGCAAACACGAAAGGGGTTAATTCCAAACTCATTCTTCACCTCCTCTTCCTCCTCCTCCCACACCTCCTGCTCCTCCTCTTCCTCTCCACAAATCCCTTCCCTTCTACCACTGACGATGTTAGCTAGTTAGGTCATAAAACGTCTGCAAGAAAACCACCAAGCTCAGAGAGCACTAAGGATCCCACAGTCCTTCTCCTCTCACTCCTCCTCTTCCTCCTCCTCCTCTTCCTCCTCTTTCTCCTCCCTCTTCCTCCTGCTCCTCCTCTTCCTCTCCACAAATCCCTTCCCTTCTACCACTGACGATGTTAGCTAGTTAGGTCATAAAACGTCTGCAAGAAAACCACCAAGCTCAGAGAGCACTAAGGATCCCACAGTCCTTCTCCTCTCACTCCTCCTCTTCCTCCTCCTCCTCTTCCTCCTCTTTCTCCTCCCTCTTCCTCCTCCTCCTCCTCTTCCTCTCCATAAATCCCTTCCCTTCTACCACTGACGATTTTACCTAGTTGGGTGATAAAATTTCTGCAAGAAAACCACCAAGCTCAGAAGGCACCAAGGACCCCATAATCCTAAGAAGCCCCGAGGAGATCCATGATCATTTCAAAGGGTCACTCACCTTGACCCTTCATCAGTCAAGGACTACCTGTAAGTTACTAAATGGAAACGAATGCTTTGGTTCATCCAGAATCCAGGGGATGTTAACCAGCTTAAATCCAGCGGTCTGAACTCTTAGCATTCTCTCTTTAGGTCCAGCGGTCTCAAAGGCCCTGGAGACCATCCCATTAACACACACACACACACACAAAACCCACACCTTTTTGGCTGGTTGTGTAGCGGTGGTCCGACACCCCCTGTTGCAGGAAGCAAGGACAAGGGGGCAGGTTCCTGTTCCAGGCGGATGGGAGCTTCTCGTGACTCAACCAATCCAGGCACCTCTGCCGGTAATTCACACGGATCCAACTATCCAGTTTGTATATCCACAAACCACGCACATCTGAAAGGAAACGCAGAGGGAAAGCAGCATTGAGCTTGCGTGATAACGGTCTTCCAGTATTTGGGGAAGTGCCCCAAAGATTGGAAGGGGGTCGACTTATTTTCCAAAGCCCCTGAAGGCAGGACGAGAAAAAACAGGTGGAAACTCATCCAGGAGAGAAGCAACCTGGAATTAAGGAGAAACTTCCTAAGAGTAAGGACAATTAACCAGTGGAACAGCTTTCCACCAGAAGTTGTGGGTGCTCCAATACTGGAGGTTTTCAAGAAGAGATTGGACAGTCATTAGTCTGGAATGGTGTAGAATCTTCTGCTTGGATATGGGGGGGTTGGACTAGATGACCTCCAACTTTGTTAATCTGTTATTCTCATCAGCCTTCACTAGTTGTGGGAACTTCATCCCTGGAAGCTTGCAAGAAGAGACTGGACTGGCATCGGTCAGAAACGGTGTAGGGTCTCCGCCTCGGGTGGAGGGTTGGGACTAGATGACCTGCAAGGTCCCTTCCAACTCTTGTCAATCTGTTAAGTTCCTGTTAAATGCCACGTGAAGCATTAACACCGCTTTGTAAAGCCTTAGTAAAGAGACACCCGGGATACGGCATCCAGTTTGGGTCATCGACACATTACAAAAAAAAGATTTTGCAAGTTTGGAAGAAGTGCGAAGAAGAGCAGCCAAGATGATTAAAGGCCTTGAGACAAAAATAGATGAAGAACGGTGGCAGGATCTGTCTGGAGAAAATAAAGACTAGGGGCGACATGATATTCCAATATTCTAGTATTTGAGGGGCTGCCACAAAGAACAGGGGGGTGTCAAATTATTCTCCAAAGCCCCAGAAGGCAGGACAAGAAGCAACAGATGGAAACTCATCAACGGAGAGAAGCAACCTGGAATTAAGGAGAAACTTCCTAAGAGTGAGGACAATGAGCCAGTGGAACTGCTTGCCACTAGAGGTTGTGGGTGCTCCATCACTGGAGGTTTTTAAGAAGAGACTGGACAGCTAGTGGTCTGAAATGGTCTAGGGTCTTCTGCTGGAGCAGGGGGTTGGACTAGAAGACCTCCAGGGTCCCTTCCAGCTCTATTCCGATTCTGATTTATTCGATTTATCTCAGGTTAGTTTTGTCCTGTCTCTCCCAGCTTGAGAACAGTTGAGATGTGTGTTCTGCCTTCTGGATTGCCCTCCTCCTAGCCATGGGGGAAAGCAAGATATGTAATGCCCATGTTCTGTCTTTAGACTGCTGGCTGGATATAAAGACAGACCAGACAACTCTACAAAGGCTTCCATACAAAGTTTCTTGATTGGGTCACCGGGCATCCTCAAATATAACTCACGGTTATGTCGAGATCCATCTAATGTCCAATTCTCTGCATCGCTGACTTCCTGGTGTAAAAGAATAGTGATCTTTCGTCCCATAACGAAGGAGCAAGGGGGTGAGGCACCAGCACGTCGCTGGGGTCCAGGCAAGAGTGAAGGAAACTCCCCCAACCCAACCAAGGGTCAATTCAGTGACCAATCAAGATTACAGATGTGACCACATGACACGGACTACATTTCCCAGGATGCATTAACTATATTTACCATGAGGCATTCCCTTAAGGGGACAGCTCCCAGTTCCTAACTAACTACCCCACTTCCCAATTAACTATATACTAGAAGCACAGCCCACAAGATTTTGGCAAGGTCATTTCGCCAAGCCAGGCCTCGGCCCTACCTGTGTTGTAACCTTGGAAGCGATCGGGCCGGTATTTCTCAGCTGGCGTTCGAGTCATCAAATTATCATTTTTGAAATATCCATCGCCGCTGGATAGACCGAGGAAGAAAAGACATTGATTCTTATTTTCCCAAGAATAGATCACACATACACCCTACTGGAGCCAGACGATCTTCCAGAAATTTACACAGGTTGATGTCTGAGTCAAGCAGGGGATCAGCCTGGAATCGTTACGTAGTCACTAGAAGGCAAAATCTGACAGTGTTATGGCTCTCCAACTGCCAGTGAAGCCGACGGCAGATTCGGACGGTGAGGAGGTCCCAGGGAGGAACATGGGCCAGTCCTGGAGTCTGGGGAAGGCTCAGATGGATGCTCTCAAGGGTGGGATTCAATTTTTTAACAACCCGGTTCTGTGGGCGTGGCTTAGTTGGTGGGTGTGGCTTGGTGGTCATGTGACTGGCTGGGTGTGGCCAACTCAACATCACTCACATCGAGGCACGCATCTCCTCGCCTGGCCTCTCGTGACTGTGGGGATGCTGCAACAGTCGTAAGTGTGAAAAATGGTCATAAGTCACTTTTTTCAGTGCCTTTGTAACTTTGACTGGTCCCTCCACACAAGCAAAGGACCAGCAAAGGAGGGGAAAAAAACTCCAGAGAAGTTCCTGAGACAGGAAGTCTAGTCCTGCCAAGAATGTAATAAGAGTTAATGGAGAGGCAGTTTCTGTAAGCAACCCCAGAATGTTTCCTTCCTGCCTTCCTTACAGGATTAGGCCAGGAATTTCTTCTAACAACCGGTTCTCCGAACTGCTTAGAATGTTAACAACCGGTTCTAGCGAATAGGTGCAAACTGGTAGAATCCCACTCCTGGATGCTCTGAGTCGGAGGCAGAGATGGGGCCAGGACAGGGGTGGGATTCTACCAGTTTGGACCGGTTTGGGTGAACCGGTATTTGAACCGACGGGCTGGCCCCACCCACTCTACCTCACCCAGGTGTCTCCACGCAGCCCTTTTTTGATGGAAGTAAGTGGAGAGTCTGCGTGGAAACTCTGGAAGGGGGGAAAACGGGCCTTCCGGAAGTCTGAAAATGGGTCTTCCGGAAGTCTGGAAACTGGCCTGTTTCCAGCTTCCGGAGAGATTCCTCCAGAGCTTAGGGGAGGCCATTTTCACCCTCCCAGAAGCCCAGGGGAAGCCTCTGGACCTTTGAGAGGGTAAAAACGCCCTCTCCTGGGCTCTGGAGGCCTGCCAGGAGCCAGAAACAGGAAGTTCCTGTAGTCCACACCCACCATGGCCACACCCACCCAGCAACCAGGCAGCGAACTGGTTGCTGGGAATTTGGAATCTCACCCCTGGGCCAGGGCTGTCCGACAGTTATCAGCTGCCTTCGGAGTCGGAGATCAGTGGGGAAGAAGAGCAGCTGGAGCCTGTTCCCAGTGTGTGCATGCACAGAGCTGCCAGATGAAGGGAACAGCTAAGGAACAAGGGTCAAATCGGGAGTAAAGGCTTAGGTGGACAGTGAATGGCCCCTCTCATAGGGAATAAAAGAGGAGCGAAAGGGGAGTGGGGTTTGCAGGAGACAATTAGTTCATTTAATTAGGGTGAAGATCTGTTCCTGACTTCTTGCTACAGTGTGGCGTCTGAAAGATATCGGCCTGGCAACTCTCCAAGCCTGATAAAGGTCGGTAATTGGGAAATATCCTGAAAGACTGTTGGCCAGGACTTTGCTGGAAGGGAATTCACTGTAAATTCAATAAAAGGGGTTTTTATCGTGGTGCGGAGTCGGCTTCGTGCTGTTGGGGGAAGCCTAGAACAGACAAGACACATACACATACACCCCTGAATTCCTTTCAGCCTGATCTGGATTTTCTCAAGACGAAACTTGCCAGTCTGTGAAGATTCCTGTATTACAGGCAGTCCTTGGCTTACAACGGTTTGTTTAATGACCATTGAAATTACAACAAAACTGGAAAAAAAGGGGACTATTAGTCACACTTATGACTTATTGCAGCCTCCCTGTGGTCACATGATGGAAACTCAGGTGCTTGGCAGCTGTCTGCTTCATATTATGACGGTTGTGGTGTCCTGGAGGTATGCGTCACACGATCCCCTTTTACGACCGCCTGATGAGCTAAGACAATGGGGGAAGCCAGGTTCACTTAACGACTGTGTGACTCACTTAATGACTGCAAGGATTCCCTTCACAACGGTGGCAAGAAAAATCTAAAAATGCATTTCTCAAGGGCCTCGCTTAGCAACAGGAAGGTTGGCCTCGATTGCGGTCGTACATCAAGGACTAGGTTGTGGGTCTGGCTGTTTATGCCTGAGAGTTGCTCCATTTAATAACCTTCACAGACATGGCAACGCATCGATAAAAATTGGGGGTGGCAAAAAAATTGCACCTTTAAACCACCCTGTTTTTTGGGGGGGATGCCAAGGGAATACAGGCCTCTAGGATTTCTGAGCGACAGCTCTAACCAACATTTAACCATGTTTTCTATTCTTCCTGTCTTTGCCTGATTAAAGGCACTGTTGCGGGGTCCTTGGTACGCTCTGAGCTGGCTTGTCTTCTTGCAGACGTTTCATGACCCAACTAGGCAACATCATCAGTACTACAAGAGAGTGGGGTTGGAGGAGGAGAAGGAGGAGGAGGAGGAAGTGTGTTGGGACCTTGGTGCTCTGTGGACTTGCTTGTTTTCTTGCAGACTGTCAAGCCCGAAATTGACAAATGCGTAGTCATTTTATTTATTTTATTATATATTATATTTATTATATATTATACGTTTTATTATATATTCCTTTTCTTTCTTTCTCTTTGCTGGTTATGGGGGCAAGGGTTTCTTGCTTGCCACATGTTGAGAGGAATGGAGATAGAGAGAGTTGTTTAGGCTAGGTGGTTCTCCTTCCCGTGGGAATGAAAGCTGATTCTGCTGAGATCTGGAGGTGGAGATGAATGACAACCAGGCAGACATTGATTTACTTCTATTGGGGGGGAATGTGACTTTTATGGGGGAGCTGTTTCTAACTTCCAATATTATGTGGGGTAATTCTGGGTTGTGTCAAATCTGGAATGACAACAGGCTTGGCCAATTGGATGCTTTCCTAAATAAAAGAAATGGTTTTGGAAAATGGACTTTGCTCTTTTCTTTTGAAATGGATTTCATCCCTTGGAAACCTGACACAGACATTTCATGACCCAAACTGATGATTACCCAATTATCAATGCTAGAAGATTGAGTGCTAATCTCCTTTCCTTCTAGCATTGATGATGTTACCTAATTGGGTAATGAAATGTCTGCAAGCGAACAACCCAGGACCTCATAGTTTCTTCTCCTTCTCCTTCTCCTTCTCCTTCTCCTTCTCCTTCTCCTTCTCCTTCTCCTTCTCCTTCTCCTTCTCCTTCTCCTCTCCTTCTCCTTCTCCTTCTCCTTCTCCTTCTCCTTCTCCTTCTCCTCTCCTTCTCCTTCTCCTTCTCCTCTCCTTCTCCTTCTCCTCTCCTTCTCCTTCTCCTTCTCCTTCTCCTCCTTCTCCTCCCTGCAAAATATATTCCCTTCTAGCACTGATAATGTTACCTCCCGTATCTAGTTGAGTCATAAAACAGAGAGTACCAAGGACCCCATAGTCCTTTTTTTCCTCCTCCTCCTCCTCCTCCTCCTCCTTGCAAATCCGTCTTTCTCCTAGCACTGATGATGTTACCTAGTTTGGATCATGAAAGGTCTGCAAGAAAAGCACCGAGCTCAGAAGACACACAAGGACCCCACAGTTCAACCCTGAGTTACAACTATTCCACCCTTTGATTGGGAAAGAGATTATTAGCATTACCTGGTGTACCCAATCAGCACGTTGGGGGCTGACAGTTTGGTGTAGTCCCACTGCATCCCTCCATCTTGGTAAAGGAACAGCGCGTAGGTTCGGTAACCGTCTGTGGTGAGAATGGCTTGATAGGTGTTTGTCTAAATTAATGAAAAGGAGGAGCAGGGGTGAGATGATAGCAGTCTTCCAATATTTGAGGGGCTTCCATGAAAAAGAGGAAGAGGTCAACTTATTTTCCAGACCATCAGAAGGTAGGATGAAGAAGCGACGGATGGAAACTAATCCAGGAGAGAAGCAACCTGGAATTAAGGAGAAACATCCTAACAGCAGGGATGGGATTTTACTGGTTCACACCGGTTTGGTAGAACCGGTTGTTACGATTCACCGTAGCTCAGAGAACTGGTAATCAGGGCTGGCCTGGCTGGCCCCGCCCCTCTCTGCCTGCTTCCCTGCTTCCTGCTCAGTCAGTCCTTATAGCGCAGGGCGCGACATGGCTGCCCGCATTTGCCCGCCCGCCGCCATCGCTTCCTGCAGCAGCAGCAAGCCAGGCCAGCCAGCCGGCCAGCCATTGCTGCCTGCCTTCCACCACCACTACGGCCCTGATTGATCTGGGTGAGTGAGGGGCCAGTGAAAACAATTAACTGGTGGAACAGCTTGCCACCAGAAATTGTGGGTGCTCCCATCACTGGAAGTTTTTAAAGAAGAGACTGGACAGCCATTTGTCTGAAATGGTCTAGGGTCTCCCGCTTGAACAGGGGGCTGGACTAGAAGACCTCCAAGGTCCCTCCCCAGCTCTATCCTAATTTGATTGCTCAGGTGCTCTTTTCATCTCTAAGGTAGGGCAGGTGGAGCTTTGCCCCCCATGGTCAGGCTGGGTTATGGTAGGTACACAAACTCCTTCATGCATTTCCCATCAATAAATCTCTTTTTGAGATAAAAACCCTCTTTCTCGCTAATCATTGCTCAGATCTGATTCCTGTTCCTTTTACCCACCCACACACATACCCGCCGCTCCAGTTTTACCCTGAGGAGGAAATGCTGGAGTAGAGAGAGGATTCAAGCCAAGTAAAGCTTTGAAAAAAAAATTGGCACAGGGTGTCAGAGCTTCAACAAATCCTCCCACATTCAAATCATAAGTCTTTAGCTGCATCTCTCAGAGTAAAAAAAAATTGATTTATTAGGAGTGGCCATGTTGGTGTTAGTTGGGTGCAGCCCACACTAAAATACATCATTTATTTCCCCCTTGACTCTGGTCTTCCTTCCAACCTATATACTCCCAATCTATATTCTCCAATGGGACACCTCCATAGCCAAGAGTCATCAAACATGCTCTCCGGTAATATTCTTGTGCGCCAACAACCTTGGGCTGCCAAGGTGATTATCTAAGGCATTTAAGGAATGCCCTGCTTTTCCCTCACTCCCTTTCTGCTGGCAACTAAAAGACCAATGGAGTATTATTATTATTTTAGTTGATACAGGAATGATCTCCTGCTTCGAGCAAGGGGTTGGATTAGAAGACCTCCAAGGTCCCATCCAATTCTTCTGTTACTCTGAATCACAGCGGGTCCAGCTAACTTCATGAAAGGAAAAATATCACCCGAGCCTTCTTGGAATCCACTCACCTTGCTCTTCTGCCTTTGTGCCGGGTAAGGTTGGACTTTGTCCCAAGTGACTTTGAGTAACCACCGAGCTCGATAGGAAGACTTGACGTACTGGCGAATCTTTGCTTCCACGTCTTGGACGAGGGGGTCTTTGGCAGAGTTCCCACAAGGATATTCCTGCACACAAAAGGGAGAGCGTGTTGCACATGGAGTAATAAAGGTGGAGAAGGCATCAGAGGTCTTCTGAAATGAGGGGTCCTTGATGCCCTCTGAGCTGGGTTGATTTCTTGCGGATGGTTCATTACCTGACCAGGTGACATCATCAGGGCTAGAAGGGAGGGGGTTTATGAAGAAGAAAAAGAGGAGGAGGAAGAGGAGGAGGACTGAGGGGCCCTTGATGCCCTCTGAGCTGGGCTGATTTCTTGCAGACATTTCATTACTGGACTATGTCAGTGGGGGTATTTAGCTGGTTTGTACTGGTTCACATGAACCGGTAGCAAGGATTTGGTGTGGGTCGCCGAACCGCTAGTAACTTCTGGCTGGCCACGTCCCTGACCCAGTCACCTGGTCACTGTTCGCTCTCTTGTCCGGCCCACCTGATGCTAGCCCACCCAGTCGCTCCTTAAGGTATTTCTTTATTTTTTCCTCTTCCAACAATCAGCTGTTCCTACGATCAGCTGTGCCGGGATTCCCCTCGCTGTCTTACTATTTCACCCAGGAGGCCCAGGAGGCACAACCCCCCCCTCCAAACCCTCGATTTTTTGCCTTCCTGGCCCCCAGGGAGGCCCCAAAATGAAGCAGGGGGGTTGCACCCCCATATATGCTCTGGTTTTTTTTTCTTCCTGGGCCCTAGGGAGCAAAAATGGGCCGCCCAGGAGGCTTCCCTGAGGTCCCAAAGGCCCCATAATGAAGTTTTCTGCCTTCCTGAGTCTTAGGGAAGCCTAGGGCAAAAATGCCCCCTCTTCCTCTTCCCCCTCCCCTTTCTCTTCCTCCTCCTCCTCTCAGCAAACCCTATTCCCTGGCTGGGGAATTCTGGGAGTTGAAATCCACCCCTCTTAATGGTGCCAAGGTTGAGAAACACAGATCTCGTGAATCCACTTGATTGGTTTTGCTTCTTAGAGGTCCCTAGCATCAAACTATCGACGCTCACCTGGTAAAAGATGGTGCCAGATCCCTTGGAGAAGTCCGCGTTGTCCCAAAACACAGCCACCATAGGTACTTTCTCACGACCATTAAAACCACCGGAAGGCGGGTTGGGATAGCTGGAAATGTCTTGGTCAG
>CM042844.1:3614899-3743109 GCA_023653725.1 Bungarus multicinctus
TGCCCCTATAAACCACATGACAAAAAAATCGAGGCCATTTTGGTTTGGTTTTTATTCAGCTGTTTTTGACTTTCATTCTCGGTTAGATCGTGGTTTAATTTTAAACCAGGAATTCTGAGAACGCTGATGGATATTAAGGCGTAAAACCTGATTGCTGTTATAATCATGATCACGTTTAGTCACGTTTAACACTTTTTGTGTCCACTGTTTTTGGACCAAAGGACGGTAAAATGATCGTAAGAAAAATAAAAATAATATCAGGGCTGCTTTTGTTGAGTTACACATCAGCCATAGCTTATTAAGTGATAATTTACTTTGAAAATCTGGGTTTCTAATGAACTTCAGATAGTCCT
This sequence comes from Bungarus multicinctus, assembly GCA_023653725.1. Taxonomy (NCBI): domain Eukaryota; kingdom Metazoa; phylum Chordata; class Lepidosauria; order Squamata; family Elapidae; genus Bungarus; species Bungarus multicinctus. The sequence goes on from CM042844.1 coordinate 3,615,253, forward strand.
CGTCTTATGCCCACGTATGACCAGAATTTCCGTTGCTAAATAAGGCAGTTGTTAAATGAATGCCTGGTTTTACGAGCCTTATTGCCACGGTTAAGCAAATCCCTGCAGTCCTTAAGTGAACCACGTGGTCTTTAAGTGAATCCAGCTCCCCCTCTGTTGACTTTACTTGTCGGAAGCTGGCTGGGAAGGCCGCAAACGGCGACCATGTGCCAACCATCCAAATTTTGATCATGTGACTGTGGGAGGCTGCCACGGTTATAAGTGTGAGGATGAGTTATCGTATTTTTCAGCGCCGTTGTAACTTTGAACAGTCAAAGGAATGGCTCTAAGTCGAGGACTAACTGTTATTGCTGCTAAAATGTGATTGGATGGCACGTGTCCCCAGAAACGGTCAAAAATCAAAATGGCGGTGACCACGTGATTCAAGCCCCGCCCCCTTTTGGAGTTTGCAGCCCGCCATCTTGATTCTTTTGATCCTCTCCCCCCCACCCACATGGATGACTTCGTTGGATGCATAACATGGACGCTACAGGAAGGGGAGAACCCGGTCCTCCAGGGATGGGCCCAACTATGGATCTTTTATGACGTGTGGACTTCGATTCCCAGAATTCCATGCTGGCTCAGGAATTCGGGGAGTTGAAGTCCACAGGTCGTCAAGGGACCACAGCTACTCACCTTTACTGTTAATCCTGTTAGTAGGAAGACTATGTACTCTGTTTCCCCAAAAATACAACCTACCCTGAAAGTAAGTCCTAGCTTGATTTTTATATGTGCGCCCAATATAAGCCCTACTCCTCAAAATAAGCCCTAATTAAGTTCCCACCCACTCAAGGTGCACAGGTAAAAATTAAGCTGGGATGGGGATTGGGAGTGGGGTGGAGCTGCCCTACTACTTATCTTTGGACATGTGTAGCCAGGCCTCGCACCACCCCTTTCCTGAAGGCCTCTGGAGACAGGGTCTTATTTTCGGGGAAACACGGTAGCAGAAAAGAAAATGTGGTTTCTCACCAACCCACCTGATGGTGCACCAGTCAAGATGGCGGAGTTTTCAACTGGTTTGGTTTTCTTGTCCTTGGACTTCTTCGAATCAGACTTCTTCGAATCAGACTTCTTCGAATCAGACTTCTTCTTTGCGGGTTTGCTGGTGGGTTTTGAGGACTTGGTGGCTAGTAAGCCCACTCCAGATAAGGCAAGGTGAACACCGGGTTCACTCCCATCTGTTTTGGCTTTGCTTAAGTCAAGAGCGACCTTCCCTTTCATTAAAGTCTGGCGCGCTTCTGACAAGTTAGGGCCACTTGAAGAGTCCTCGTCATTCTCATCTGAAGCAGAAGAGCTTTCTGGAGATGCGGGACCTGGCTTCCCAGGAAGGATGTGCTCTGAGTTGGTTAGGATGTCAGAGTTGAAGGACAGGAGAGGATAATCTGACTTGAGTTGAACCCCTGATCTTTCAGAAGGTAATGGTGGCATCTCCTCTGGGACTTCAGTCTTGAGGGACAGGAGAGGAGAACCTGCTTTGAGTTGAAGTCCTGGTTTTCCAGAAGGCAACTGTGGTGTCTCCTGTGGGACTTCAGTCTTGAGGGACAGGAGAGGAGAACCTGCTTTGAGTTGAAGTCCTGGTTTTCCAGAAGGCAACTGTGGTGTCTCCTGTGGGACTCCAGTCTTGAGGGACAGGAGAGGAGAACCTGCTTTGAGTTGAAGTCCTGGTTTTCCAGAAGGCAACTGTGGTGTCTCCTGTGGGACTCCAGTTTTGAGGGACAGGAGAGGAGAACCTGCTTTGAGTTGAAGTCCTGGTTTTCCAGAAGGCAACTGTGGTGTCTCCTGTGGGACTCCAGTCTTGAGGGATAGGAGAGGAGAATCTGCTTTGAGTTGAAGTCCTGGTTTTCCAGAAGGCAACTGTGGTGTCTCCTGTGGGACTCCAGTCTTGAGGGAAAGGAGAGGAGAATCTGCTTTGAGCTGAAGTCCTGGTTTTCCAGAAGGCAACTGTGGTGGTGTCTCCTGTGGGACTCCAGTCTTGAGGGATAGGAGAGGAGAACCTGCTTTGAGTTGAAGTCCTGGTTTTCCAGAAGGCAACTGTGGTGTCTCCTGTGGGACTTCAGTCTTGAGGGACAGGAGAGGAGAACCTGCTTTGAGTTGAAGTCCTGGAGGCAACTGTGGTGTCTCCTGTGGGACTCCAGTCTTGAGGGACAGGAGAGGAGAACCTGCTTTGAGTTGAAGTCCTGGTTTTCCAGAAGGCAACTGTGGTGTCTCCTGTGGGACTCCAGTTTTGAGGGACAGGAGAGGAGAACCTGCTTTGAGTTGAAGTCCTGGTTTTCCAGAAGGCAACTGTGGTGTCTCCTGTGGGACTCCAGTCTTGAGGGACAGGAGAGGAGAACCTGCTTTGAGTTGAAGTCCTGGTTTTCCAGAAGGCAACTGTGGTGTCTCCTGTGGGACTCCAGTTTTGAGGGACAGGAGAGGAGAACCTGCTTTGAGTTGAAGTCCTGGTTTTCCAGAAGGCAACTGTGGTGTCTCCTGTGGGACTCCAGTCTTGAGGGATAGGAGAGGAGAATCTGCTTTGAGTTGAAGTCCTGGTTTTCCAGAAGGCAACTGTGGTGTCTCCTGTGGGACTCCAGTCTTGAGGGAAAGGAGAGGAGAATCTGCTTTGAGCTGAAGTCCTGGTTTTCCAGAAGGCAACTGTGGTGGTGTCTCCTGTGGGACTCCAGTCTTGAGGGATAGGAGAGGAGAACCTGCTTTGAGTTGAAGTCCTGGTTTTCCAGAAGGCAACTGTGGTGTCTCCTGTGGGACTTCAGTCTTGAGGGACAGGAGAGGAGAACCTGCTTTGAGTTGAAGTCCTGGAGGCAACTGTGGTGTCTCCTGTGGGACTCCAGTCTTGAGGGACAGGAGAGGAGAACCTGCTTTGAGTTGAAGTCCTGGTTTTCCAGAAGGCAACTGTGGTGTCTCCTGTGGGACTCCAGTTTTGAGGGACAGGAGAGGAGAACCTGCTTTGAGTTGAAGTCCTGGTTTTCCAGAAGGCAACTGTGGTGTCTCCTGTGGGACTCCAGTCTTGAGGGACAGGAGAGGAGAACCTGCTTTGAGTTGAAGTCCTGGTTTTCCAGAAGGCAACTGTGGTGTCTCCTGTGGGACTTCAGTCTTGAGGGACAGGAGAGGAGAACCTGCTATGAGTTGAAGTCCTGGTTTTCCAGAAGCCAATTTTGATCCCTTTGCTGGGACTTCAGGCTTGGAGGACAGCAGAAGGGCATTCGCTTTGTCTTGAGGTCCTGGTTTCCCAGAAACCAACTCTGATATGTTTGCTGAGCTTTGCACTCCATCTGCAGAAGAAGCTGTGGATATCCCCTTGTGAACTGCCAAGATTGAATTGAGAACTTCACCTCTGTCTTCTAGAGGTAAGGGAGATGAACCTTTCCCAACCACATTGCCTAGTTTGGGGCCACCTAGATTAGAAGGTGCTGAGAGCAGGCCATTTTGGGGAGGCAAGGAAGCCAATGGAGATACCACTCCTAATAGTTGACCTGCTGCTGGTTTGGTTCCTTTGGCAGAAGATGGATGGACCAAGTTACTGAGACTGTCCAAAGCCTCAGAGAATTCTTGGAGAACCTCTCCACCTGCCTCCAAGATTGGACCATTTGATACACCCAAAGTATCACCAGTAGAAATATGGTCACCCAAAACAGAGTCTTCTCCACTTCCAGCATGGATGGAATTGCCCTGATTTTCTGAAGATGGCTGAGAAGAATCCAGAGCACCAACATCCTGGCTTGTTCCTTGGGCGGTCAAATTCCCATCAGAAGATACTGAGCTGGAGATCGAGGTTTCTTCTGAAGATTTAGAAATCATGGCTCCATCAACAGACAATGGTCCACTCATTGAATCTGAATTTTCTCCAAATTGCTCTGCTATATTGTTTTGATCTGGACCTGTTCCTGTGGAAGAAGAAGTGGATCCTTGGGCACCTGCTGTTCCTATGTTGGTAATCTCCTTTCCTCCATCGGTGGAGAGGGATGGTTCTCCACTAACCAGGTTTTCAGAGGCATCTTTGCTGACCGATGTCCCAGGGGATTGTGGTTCAGTGGACAATGGAGCTACGGATAATTGTTTCTCACTTACAATTGAATTGTCTTCAGATGTCTCTGCTTCTTCCCCTTCAGTTGCCACGCTATCTGGAGATCCTACATTATTTGATGACCCTGCGTTGGCTGTCTCCTCTCCTGAGGATAAGGAAGATTGTCCATTCTCAAGTCCTCCAAGAAGGTTTTCGTTGGCAGATGTTTCTGGAAATTGCAATTCTGTGGCTGGTGGAACCAGAGAAGCTTGGTCCCCACTCACAATGGTGTGGCTTTCCATTGGTTCTGCTGCCTCAGATGCAAGAGAATCTTCTGCTGATGCTCCATCTGCTGATAGCTGAGATCCCTCATCAATTATTGACTTTCTGCTGGCCATTCCCACCTCTTTGGTGGAAGATGAATCTTCTGGGGACTCTGGAGGGGATGGAGACAAAGGTCCCTTTTCCTCAGGCACGCTGGAAGACACCCCTGATATTTCTGCACCATTGGGAGATGGTGTCCCTGCTGCTGGTTCTCCATCTAGAGCTAGTTGAGATCCTGCATTCGTGGCTGTGTTGCTAGTTTCTTCTTCATTGGAAGAAGAGATGGCTTGTGGTTCTGGAGCAGATGCAGCCGAAGATCCACCCCTCATTCCGGAGACTTCTGGTGTTCCTGCCTCTTCAGAAACTGTAGCTTCACCGGGCCCATTTGGAGATGACGGAGATTCTGGGTTAGTTGCTGGTTCTGAATTGACTACTTCCATCCCATCTTCACCACTAGGTTTACCAGAGATCTCTAGATCTTCTAGGGCTGTTGATGATTCTACGGCTGATGAACCTAGAGAAGTCTCTCCTTCATTGGCAGAAGAAGGGTGTTCTAACTGTTCCACTCTGTTGGACACGTCAGCCACAGGTGACTGAGCTTCTGCATTATTTGCTGAGCCTGAACCAGCCGTTTCCAACTCTTCCTCATTACCAGTTCCTCCAGAAACGTCCTCACCATCTGATATTCCTGGAGATTGTGACGCTGTGGATGATAAGGTCAAAGACAATTTCTCCCCATTGTTGGAAGTATCTTCCACTGCTTCTGCGCTCTTAGAATCTTGAACCTCTGTGGGTGGCGAACCTTCTAGAGATGCTTTAGATGCTGGGTGAGTCCCGGATTCTGAGGTGGCATTTTCCACTTCTTCAGAAGTAGAAGTGGAATGTGACTCTGCAGCTGATGTGATCAAAGATCCTTCCTTCCCACTTACACCAGAGGCACCTTCTGATATCTCAGAACTTCCAGTGGTTGCAGATAGCTGAGCACCATCAGGAGGTACCTGAGCTCCTCCATTATTTGCTGACTCCAACGTGGCTGTTTCAGTCCCATTATTATTTAAGGAGAGTTCTCCATCAACACGTCCTTCAGCATCCTCTTCACTGGTGGATGTTTTAGACTCCGATCCTCCGTCCAATGGATCTTGAGAAGATTTCTCACTGATCGTATTAGTGATCTCTTTGGAATCTTCTACTCCATCAGAAGAAACCACACCTTGAGATTCCTTGTCAGTCGCTGGAGGTGAGTTAGCAGTTCCCGCTACTTCAACTGGGAAGGGAGGACTTCCTTGGTTGAATGCTCCAGAAAACTCACCACTTTCTGAGGCTGTGGGTTCTTGTGACTCTGTGGTTGACAGAGGTGATACCTTCTCACGAGCTGCAGATGTTTGCAGTTGTCCTGTCTTGTTAGAAGTCTCAGGTGCTGCTCCACCATCTGGAGATGGCCAAGAACCCACCGCTGATGGCTCAGAGGGAGAAGTCTCCATTCCTTCAGCAGAAGAGGCTGATTGTGGTGTTGCATCCTCAGAAGATACTGCTCCTGTGGACAGTTGAGCATCCTCTCTTGGGACTGAGGTCTCTCCATCTTCTATAGGTGCCAGAGCTAAAATTCCTCCAACAGGTGAAGTGACTAATTGTCTCACAGGAAAGTCACTTCCAGGCTGACCATCGTTGCTTGTTCCAACGGCTGTTTGGGCTGATGAAGCTGACCTTGCAACATCTTCCCCATCTCTACTTTCATCGACCACATCACTGCCTGGAGAAGAAGCGAGAGTTTTGGATGATAGACCTGGGGAAAGTTCTCCATCTTCATTCTCCGAATTGGGAAGTATATCCTCAATAGATGCAGAAGATTTTTCTCCTGAGGGTTCCTTTGTTGATGTCTCAGTGTCTACAAAGGGAGAAATTGTTCCAGATTGTACAGCTGGTTCATTTCCAGAGCTTGGAATACTGATATCTAGTGCATCTTCAGAGCCTAGCTGTTGCTTAGAAGATGGAGCATTGAATTTGTCCTGGATATTGTCACCATCTATAAGAGGTTCCTCATTAACCCCTGGCTCTGGAGTAGATCCAATTTTCTCTTCTTTAGGAGATAAGATTGGTCCATCGCTTAAGTCTCCAGAAATGCTTGGTTCCTCAGTAGCTTCTGCAAGAGCCGACTGAGGGTTTATGATGGATGGAGCAGAGGAAGTTTCTTCTCCATTGATGGAAGCAGAATCTTCTGACTCCTTCAAGTGTGTTTCCACATCATCCTCTTTTGGTGGTTGGGAAGAAGTTGCCAGTGGGATTCCAGAAATTGAAGAGAGCTCTGTATCAGAAGGTGAGGGACCTGACACACTGTGATCTTCACCGTTGGCTTGTGTGTCTACCTCATCTGATGAAACACTTGGGATGGTGTCACCGTTTTCAGAAGAAGAACTCATATTTCCAGATGATCCACTGGACAAGACCTCACTTTCTTCTCTCTCTGAAGGTAGTTCGTTGGTAGATCCAGGAGCTGAAGTTTCTGCAGGGGGTCCTTGAGCATTAGCAGCTCCTTCGTTGTCCACAGGAGGAGGAGAAGAAGAATCTTCTACATCCCCTGAGCCATTCCCTTTTGGTAGTTGAGAAGAAGGTTGGGAACCAGGTAACGAATTGGACGGAAGTTCTGTTGTGTCTGGTTCTGAAATTAGAGGTCCAGAAAGTGCTTCATTGGGTGATGTTGAAGGAAAGGTAGGTTCTCCTTCTGAGGAAGAACTGGAACCAGATGTTGGTGCATTCTCTACAAGTGACTGACTTGGAGACAGTTGATCATCCAAGGTCCCTGATCTTCCCATGGGCAACGGGGTTCCAGAACTTGAAGAAAGTGCCGTGTCAAGAGGGGAGAAGTCTCCACTGTTGGCTTCTGTGTCTACCTCATCCAAAGAGGAACCAATATTTCCAGGTGATTCATTAGGGGAGACCTCATTTCCTTCTGTCTCTGAAGATGGTCCATCAGTAGATGCAGGAACTGAAGTTTCTGCAGGTGGTCCTTGAGCATTAGCAGCTACTTCATTGTCCACAGGAGGAGGAGAAGAATCTTCTACACCCCCTGAGCCATTCTCTTTTGGTAGTTGAGAAGAAGGTTGGGAACCAGGTAACGAATTGGACGGAAGTTCTGTTGTGTCTGGTTCTGAAATTAGAGGTCCAGAAAGTGCTTCATTGGGTGATGTTGAAGGAAAGGTAGGTTCTCCTTCTGAGGAAGAACTGGAACCAGATGTTGGTGCATTCTCTACAAGTGATTGACTTGGAGACAGTTGATCATCCAAGGTCCCTGATCTTCCCATGGGCAACGGGGTTCCAGAACTTGAAGAAAGCTCCGTGTCAAGAGGTGAGAAGTCTTCACTGTTGGCTTCTGTTGGCTTCTTCTCATCCAAAGAGGAACCAATATTTCCAGGTGATTCATTAGGGGAGACCTCATTTCCTTCTGTCTCTGAAGATGGTCCATCAGTAGATGCAGGAACTGAAGCTTCTGCAGGTGACCCTTGAGTTTCTGCAGGTGGTTCTTGAACCTGGTCAGCTCCTTCATTCTCCACAGATGGAGGAGAACTCACCATCGTATCAAACAAAGCCCCTGATTCATTTCCAGTAGCCAAATCTGAAGGGATGGGATTTATTTCATCCTCGGGAAAGCTGTTGGATGTGGTAGTCGCCTCACTATCTTCTAACTCTGAATTAGCTGTTTCCACCCCAGGATTCAAGGAGGGAGCTGTGCCACTGAGGAGATCTTTAGATCTTTCTTCATTGGGTATCTCAGTTCCTTGGGCAGATTCTTGTCCTGGAAGTGGTGACACAAGAGAGGTCCCTTCATCGCTCTTTGGGTTTCCCGAATCGTCTATTCCTTCTTCTTTCACTGTGGAGGCTGCCCCTATCTCACCATCTTCAGGCAACTGAGAAGGTGTTTCTGGAGTTACAGAAAGTCCCACCAGAGGAATATCTGATGCATCCAATTGTGAAGTCCTAACAAGGGTGTCACCAGGAGGCCCTGAGTCAGATGGAGCATCATCTGAAGAGGAGGAATTTGAGGCTTCAGCATCTAGAAGGTGTTCTGGTTCTTCCCTGGGCAGGTTGACAGGGCTTTCATGATTGGGCTCTGAAGATGAAGATGGAATTGGATCTGCATCACCTCGTCCTGCAGGAGAACCAGAGTCCACACCAGCAGGAGATGGTTGAAGGGAGCCTACATCAAGGTCACTTGTCCCTGGAGATCCAACGTTTTCACGGGTGGGCGATGGCCAAATGGGAGGGAACCCTGTTGAGGTCTCAGGACTACCCTCTGAAGACAGTGAAGGGACATCTCCAGCAGCTACGTTCTCTCCTGTTTCTTGGTCAGACAGGTCTTCTGGGGTACTAGGAAAAACTGTGGAATTTGAGGAGGCGTCTTCTGACGTTCCACCACTCTCATCCGTAGATGGTTCTGGAGTGTCTTTCTCGGCCTCCAAAGGGGAAGCTTCAGTTTCTTCCCACGAAGTTGAGATGGGCTTCCCTTCCTCATCCAGATTTGGTTCTCCAGGGATGTCCTCCAACGGCTTCTCTCCTTCTGGAGGACTCGTGCTGGGAATTTCAGTCTGGACTTCTTCTCTAGGGGGAGATGCTAAGAGGTCTTTCTCAGAGGTTGCAAAAACAGTCACGGGAGCATCTGTCACGCCGGAGTATCTCTCCGCGATTAGCTCAGTGGCTTCGTGGCCAGCTTCCAAATCCGGAGGAGGTGTTTCCTTTGATACTTCCTGGGATTCAGCAAGAGAGTCTCCTTGAAGGCTCTCTTTCCCCAGAGTTGGCTGTGAAGAGTTGACTTGACGCAAGACGTTCTTGTCCAACGAAGGGACTTCTGAGACTTCCTTGAGATCTTCTGGGATTTTGAAGGTCTTGGGCGTGGGGGCCAGAGAACTAGAATTGTCTTCGCCGGACGCCAACCCAGAATGGGGAGGTCCTCCAGGACTTAGCGTCTCCCCTTCTCCCACAGCTTCTGGGGTCTCGCCATTCACCTTGGAAGGGAAGGGGGTTTCAGCTGGGAAGTCCAGATCCTCCACGGTGGTCGTGGGCATGGTGGGCCCAAAATAATCGGCGAATACCACAGTGGAAAGAACATTTGACGTGGAGAACTCGTCTTCGATGGCCGGGTGTTCGGTGACCACTGGGACTGCTGCTCCGGTTGCGATCCCTGCAAAGGGTTGACGAAATGAGAGTCACGCTTTTGCAACAAACACAAGCTCCTGGCAGATTGAAATCAATTGAAATAGAAGACAAGAGAAGAGAAAATAGAAGAGAAGAGAGAATAGAAAATAGGAGAAAATACAATAGAAAATAGAATAGAATAGAAAATAGAATAGAAGAGAATATAGAAGAGAAGAGAAAATAGAAGAGAAGAGAAAATAGATGAGAAGATAAAATAGGAGAGAATAGAAAATAGAGTAGAATAGAATAGAAATTCGAATAGAATATAAAAATAGAAGAGAAGGAAATTAGAAATCGAAGATAGAAATAGAAGAGAAGAAAAATCGAATAGAATAGAAGAATAGAAAAAGAACAGATAGAAAATAGAAGAGAAAGAGAAATAGAAGAGAAGAGAAAAAGAGAATAGAAAGAAAATAGAGAAATATAGAATAGAAATAAATAGAAATAGGAAATAAAGAGAATGAAATAGAATGAGAAAGAAATAGAAGAATAGTAAATAGATAGATAGAAAATAGAGTAGAATCGAATAGAAAATTAGGAATAGAATAGAAAATAGAAGAGAAGAAGAAAATAGAAAATAGAAGAAAATAGAAATAAGACATAGAATAGAAACAGACACAGAATAGAAAATAGAATAGAATAGAAAATAGAAGAGAAGAAAATAGAAAATAGAAGAGAATAGAAAATAGAAGAGAAGAAAATAGAAAATAGAATAGAATAGAAAACAGAACAGAATAGAAAATAGAATAGAATAGAAAATAGAAGAGAAGAAAATAGAAAATAGAATAGAATAGAAAATAGAAGAGAAGAAAATAGAAAATAGAATAGAATAGAAAACAGAACAGAATAGAAAATAGAATAGAATAGAAAATAGTAGAGAAGAAAATAGAAAATAGAAGAGAATAGAAAACAGAACAGAATAGAAAATAGAATAGAATAGAAAATAGAAGAGAAGAAAATAGAAAATAGAAGAGAATAGAAAATAGAATAGAAGAGAAAATAAAGAGAATAGAAGAGAAAATAGAAGAGAATAGAATAATAGAAAAACAGAGTTGGAAGGGACCTTGGAGATCTTCTAGTCCAACCCCCTGCCTAGGCAGGAAACCCTACACCACTTCAGACAAAGGGTTGTCCAACATCTTTTTTAAAACTTCCAGTGATGGAGCATCCGCTACTTCTGGAGGCAAGTTGTTCCACCGGTTAATTGTTCTAACTGTCAGGAAACTTCTCCTTAGTTCTGGGTTGCTTCTCTCCTTGATGAGTTTCCACCCGTTGCTTCTTGTCCTGCCCTCAGGGGCTTTGGAGAATAATTTTGACCAATATTATAAATCGATGAATGTACAGAAGTCAGTGAGGACTATGTGTGGTACCTGGCTCAATAGTAGTAACTGAGAGAGGAACCTTGGAGTCCTGATGGACGACCATTTAAATCTGAGCCAGCCATATGTGGCAGCTGTCAAAAAAGCCAACCCAGTTCTAGGCTGCATCAACGGAGGGATAGAATCAAGATCAGGTGAAGTGTTAAGGCCACTTTATAATGCCTTGGTAAAGCCACACCTGGAATATTTGCATCCAGTATTGGTTGCCAAGGTGTAAAAAAGATGTTGAGGCTCTGGAAAGAGCGCAGAGAAGAGCAACCAAGAAGATTTTAGGGGACTGGAGGATAAAACATATAAAGAATCGTTGCTGGAGCTGGGTATGGTCTAGTTCAGTGGTAGGGAACCTTGGCTCTTTTATCACTGATGGACTTCAACTCCCAGAATTCCTGAGTGAGCCATAAAAGTTTCCCCATCCCTGGCCTACTGGTTTTTCAGTTGTGAGGGAAATCAATTTTTGATTTGAATGGGATTGTTCAATATACAAATGTCCTAATTTTTGACTTGAATGATCAATATTCTTTATATGTCCTACATTTGTATATTAAACAGTCCCATTCAAGTCAAAAATTGATTTCCCTCACAACTGAAAAACCACTAGGCCAGGGATGGGGAAACTTTTATGGCTCACTCAGGAATTCTGGGAGTTGAAGTCCATCAGTGATAAAAGAGCCAAGGTTCCCTACCGCTGGTCTAGTTTAATTGAAAAGAAGGACTAGGAGGGATATGTAGCAGTGTTCCAATATTTCAAGGGCTGCCCCAAAAAAGAAGGAGTCAAGCTATTCTCCAAAGCCCCTGAAGGCAAGACAAGAAGCAACAGATGGAAACTCATCCAGGAGAGAAGCAACCTGGAACTAAGGAGAAATTTCCTGACAGTGAGGATAATTAACCAATTCTTGCTTCCAGAACTTGTGACTTCTCCAACACTGGAAGTTTTTAAGAACAGATTGGACAGCCACTTGTCTGAAGTGGTTTAATGTTTCCTGCCAGAGCAGGGGGTTGGACTAGAAGACCTCCAAGGTCCCTTCCTACTCTGCTATTCTATTCTATTCTATTTGAGGGGCTGCCCCAAAGAAGAGCGCGGTCAAATTATTCTCCAAAGGACCAGAAGGCAAGACAAGGAGCAACGGGTGGAAATTAACCAAGGAGAGAAGCAACCTGGAACTAAGGAGGAATTTCCTGATAGGGAGGACAATTAACCAGTGGAACTGCTTGCCACCAGAGGTTGTGGGTGCTCCACCACTGGAGGCTTTTAAGAAGAAATTGGGCAACCATTTGCCTGAAGCGGTATAGGGTTTCCTGCCTAAGCAGGGGGTTGGACTAGAAGACCTCCAAGATCCTAGGATTCTATGATAAGAAGGAAGGAAGAATAGAATAGAATAGAATAGAATGGAATAGAATAGAATAGAATGTAGGAATAAGAATAGAAATGAATAGAATGGAATGGAATGCAGAATAGAATAGAATAGAATAGAATAGAATAGAATAGAATAGAATAGAATAGAATAGAATAGAATAGAATAGAATAGAATTCTTTATTGGCCAAGTGTGATTGGATACACAAGGAATTTGTCTTGGTGCAAATGCTCTCAGTGAACATAAAGAGAAAAGATACATCCGTCAAGGGTCAAGAATCATCAGGTGCAACACTTAATAATAGTCATAGGGTACAATCAGCAATCAAATCATACTAAGAAACAGAATAGAATAGAATAGAATACTTTATTGGCCAAGTGTGATTGGACACACAAGGAATTTGTCTTGGTGTAAATACTCTCAGTATACATAAAGAAGGAACATTCGTTAAAAATCAAGAATCATAATGTACAACACTTAATGATAGTCATGGGGTACAATAAAATAGAACAGAAGGATATAGGAAAAGAATTTAAATAGATGGGATGGGATGGGATGGAACTGGATAGAGAATAGAATAGAATAGAATAGAATAGAATAGAATAAGAATTCTTTATTGGCCAAGTGTGATTGGACACACAAGGAATTTGTCTTGGTGCAAATGCTCTCAGTGTACATAAAAGAAAAGATACATTCGTCAAGAATCAACAGGTACAACACTTAAGAAGGAAGGAAGGAAGGAAGGAAAGAAGGAACAATGGGTTCCTCAGAGGGAGATCAAATCTAGAAATATTGAAATAATGAGGAATTTCCTATCACTGAGAACAATTAACCAATGGAACAGCTTGCCTCCAAAAATTGTAAATGCTCCAACGCTGGAAGTTTTTAAGAGGAGATTGGACAGCCATTTGTCTGAAATGGTATAAGGTTTCCTGCCTAAGCAGGTGGTTGGACTAGAAGACCTCCAAGGTCCCTTCCAACTCTGTTATTCTAATTCTATGGTCTAAGGCCGTGATGGCGAACCTTGGTTTACAGAGTCATCCTCTCGCCCCCAACAATCTGGCTCCTCATTTTACCGACCGTGGAGAGACGGAAGGCTGAGTCAATCTTGAGCCAGTCAGGATTCGAACTGCCAAACTGCTGGCAGCTGGCAGGCAGCAGAATTAGCCTGCAATACTTGCATTCTAGCCACTGTGTCGCTACAGCTCTGCGCCCGATACGGGCGGCCCTCATTTTATGACCTGTCGTTTGAAATTAACACCCTATCTGAAAAAGGGGGCTTAAGACCCAGATCCATAGTTCCGGCAATCACACACACACACATCCTTTGCAATCATACGATGCACCTCATATGCATTCATCAAATATTTCTATGGTCTTTTTAGAGTTGCCAACAGAAAGGGAGGGGGGAGCAGTGCGGCAGCTTGCAAACCGAAACTGCATTCCATCAATAGTTTTCAAAGATAGTAAACTAGGTGACTGAAGTTTCTGCCGTTGCAAAATTCTAACTGGAGCGCCTGATTGATGACTCTGGGCTATGGATGTGTCCCATTGGGGAATATGAATTATGATACACCCAGGGGGTGGAGAGAAAACCAGGGTCAAAGGTGACAATGAATGATGTGCCTCAGAGTCGGCTACACCCAGGCCGTGCCGGCATGTTAACTCCCAATAAATCCTTTTGAAGTTTTGGAAGTTTGGCTCAAGATTTGTGATTTAAATGGGGACTACTGCTGGAATCCTGACACCTCAAGTTATGACCATAATGGAGCCTGCCCCAGAGGTGGGAATTCATCAGGTTCTGACCAGTTCTGGAGAACCGGTAGCGGAAATTTTGAGTAGTTCGGAGAACCGGCCAATCCCGCCTCTGACTGGCTCCTCCCCCATCTATTTTCCGCCTCCCATTGAGTCCCAGCTGATCGTCTGGATCTCCTTTGGTTGCCCTGCACAGGAGAACGGAGCTGGAAAGCAGGTTCTTTGGTTGCCCTGCACAGGAGAACGGAGCTGGAAAGCAGGTTAGTGGGGTGGGGAGGGAAGGGAGATTTTGCAGTAGCCTTCCCCTGTCATGCCCACCAAGCCATGCCTACAGAACCAGATTCACTTCACAACCATGTTACTAACTAAACAACTGCAGTGATTCACTTAGCAACGGTGGCAAGAAAGGTCGTAAAATAGGGCAAAACTCAGCTAACAACTGTCACCCTCAGCAATAGAAAGATTTGGCTCAGTACCTGTAAAATGCCCTTCAGATGATCTTGAACGATCCCTAATCATTAACAACTTGACTCCTTCTTGGAAGAGAACAAATAGTATATGAATTATGCTGCTATAAACTCTTTCTTTGGAGGATTAAAAAAAGGAGAAAGGAAATGAATTAAAATATATAGATAAACTTTGGCAAAGTGGAAAGGAAGAAAAAATATGGTTATTAATGATTATAAGTCAAATAAAATGAGACATATTAAGAAGTTAATCTAGCGATTTACTGGGGGGGGGACACTTTAAAATATATACATTTTAAAATATACAGTGGATTATTTAATGGATATTAGAAGTGTACAATGAGAGTATTTTATTATGATTAAAGTAGGGGAATGAAAAACACCATGTGGATCCTAAATATATTGACTGTATTTTACTTTTACTCTTTTTAGATTGTTCATTACATATCGGCTTAGAGAAAATTAAGGATAATAATGATGTGTTAATGTAAAATAAAATAGGTGGTAAGCTGAAAATGGAAATAATAGGGGATAAAGAATTGAAAATCTATGTGTGGATGAAACGATATGGATATTGTTTCATATGAATTGAAATATGAAATGCAATTTTATTTAAAGATGAGTGAAATGGATAATGATATGAGTTGATATGATATAAGATTAATGGAAATGAAAGCATGACTATGTACAAGTGCTATAATCCGGAATCATGTTGCTCACGTGAAGAGATGTGTAAAATTTAAAAAAAAAAATATTAAAAAAACCCCAACAACTTGGTTCCTTCTTAATTCCCTCCTTTAATGGATTTTTTTAGATAAGATCCCTGGTTTTTTTGTCCATCTTGCAACTAAGAGGATTAAAGAAGGAGATGGAAACTAATCCATGAGAGAAGCAACCAGAAATTAAGGAGAAACTTCCTAACCGTGAGGACAATTAACCAGTGGAACAACTTGCCACAAGAAGTTGTGGGTGCTCCCATCACTGGAAGAGACTGGACAGCCATTTGTCTGAAATGGTCTAGGGTCTCCCGCTTGACAAGGGGGCTGGACTAGAAGACCTCCAAGGTCCCTCCCCAGCTCTATCCTAATTTGATTGCTCAGGTGCTCTTTTCATCTCTAAGGTAGGGCAGGTGGAGCTTTGCTCCCCACGGATAGGCTGGGTTATGGTAGGTACACAAACTCCTTCATGCATTTCCCGTCAATAAATCTCTTTTTGAGATAAAAACCCTCTTTCTCGCTAATCATTGCTCAGATCTGATTCCTGTTCCTTTTACCCACCCACACATATACCCGCCGCTCCAGTTTTACCCTGAGGAGGAAATGCTGGAGTAGAGAGAGGATTCAAGCCAAGTAAAGCTTTGAAAAAAAAATTTTTTTTCTTCAGTCGTTCCCAGAAACCTAGCAGATGCCAAAGCAATACCCATAACAGGAAATATTTTATTTTATTTTATTTTATTATGTATGTATGTATGTATGTATGTATGTATGTATGTATGTATAAATATAGATAGAGTGATAGAGATAGATAGATAGATAGATAGATAGATAGATAGATAGATAGATAGATAGATAGATAGATAGATAGATAGATAGATAGATAGATGGATAGATGGATAGATGGATAGATGGATAGATAGATAGATAGATAGATAGATAGATAGATAGATAGATAGATAGATAGATAGATAGATAGATAGATAGATAGATAGATAGATAGATAGATAGATAGATAGATAGATAGATGTGTGGATGGATAGATAGATAGATAGATAGATAGATAGATATAGAGATAGTTAGAGATAGATAGATATATAGACATATAGATATATAGATATAAATATATAGATACACACAAACACACGTACACACACATATATATATATACACACATACACATGCACACACATGTACCGGTAATTATATATATTTATTTATTTGTATCCTGGCCTTATTATTTTTAAAAATGACTCAGTATTTTCTCCTCCTATTTTCCCCATAACAGCAACCCTGTGAGGTGGGCTGGGATGAGAAAGAGTGATTGGTCCAGAGTGACCCAGCCAGCTTTCATGCCTAAGGCAGGACTACAACTCTACAACTCCTGGTAATTGTCTCAAAGTCACCCAGCTGGCTTTTGTGCCTAATGAAGAACAAGAATTCACTGCCTCCTGGCGATTGGCCTAAAGTCATCCAGCCAGTTTTCGTACCTAAGGCGGGACTTGAACTCACGGTCTCCTAGTGATTGGTTCAACATCACCCAGCTGGCTTCCATGCCTAAGGTAGAACTAGAACTCTCCATCTCCTAGTGATTGGCCCTAAGTCACCCAGCTGGGTTTTATGCCTGACATGACTAGAACTCACAGTCTCCTGGCGATTAGCCTAAAATCACCCATCAGCTTTCATCCTAAGGCAGGACTAGAACTTACCGTCTCCTGGTGATTGGCCCAAAGACACCCAGCCGGCTTTCGTGCCTAAGGCAGGACTAGAACTCACCATCTTCTGAGCTCTCTCCTGGTACCTGTACCCCTAGATCAAACTGATGCTACATCTACTTCCTCTGTCCATACACAGAGCGCTGCATTTTGTACCACTCCCTTTGCTGCTTCTGAGAGGTCTCCAAGGGCAGCTCCATGTGAAGCACACTGCAGTAGTCTAGTCTGGTGTGAGGCATTCTAGGTCAGTAGTTGCCAAACGATGGGCCAAGGACTACTGGTGGTCCGTGAGAAAATGTTGGTGGTCCCCAGAGAAATGTCCCCCCCCAAAGCAATTAATCCAGGCTGCGGGGGAACACAAGGCTGCGCTGCCCACATGGCCCGTGGGAACACAAGGCTTGTGTCGCTTGCATTGCGAACAACACAAGGTAGTAAGGGGAGGGGGGAAAGGGCGAAGGGCGAAGGGCAGGAACTTGCCCCACGGACCCCACGCGCCTGGCCTGGCCACCGGACTGCTTCTTTCTGCTTCTTTCTTCTTCTGCTTTTGGCTGCACACAAGGAAAGCAGCCAAAGTCTTTCTTTCTCTCCCCCAAACTCCGCCAGAAATGAGTCTTTGGGATCCTGCAAGGCCTCCTTGCTCCAGGAGGCCGGCAAAGACTCATTTCTGATGAAGTTTGGGGGAGAGAAAGAAAGACTTCTGCGGCTTCTGCTGTTTTCCTTGCATGCAGCCAAAAGTCTCTCTCTCCCCCTCTCTCTCTGTCTCCCCTTGAGAACGGAGCTGGAGACCCCAAATAAAGAACGATCGATCGGTAGGAAAACGGGGTGGGGGGATTTTCCTGCAGACTTTTTTGGGGGATTTTCCCAGGGTCTCTGCTCCGCGGGAGTTAAAATGATGAGTTTGGTGGTCCCTGAGCTCCAAAAGGTTGGGGATCCCTGACCCAGTTGCTTAGATGCCCTGCTATTTATAAAAAAAATATTCTCCAATTTCTAACAAGCGGCATATGGGTTTCTCCAGAGGCAACAGAGAGCACTTTTCTACATTTACGGTATGGGTAAATCCTCCACTTACAACCTCAATTGAGTCCAAAATTTCTGCTGCTGAGACATTTGTTGAGTTTTGCCCCGATTTTACAACCTTTTTATTGCCACCGTTGCTAAGCGAATCACTGCAGTTCTTCAGTGAGTAACACAATTGCTAAGTGAATCTGGCTTCCCCATTGGGTTTGCTTTTCAGGTCACCAAAGGGGACTGCAACCGTCATAAATGTGAATCAGTTGCCGAGGGTCTGAATTTTGATCCCACGACCCTGGGCATGCTGCAATGGTCGTTAAGTGTGAAGAACAGCCATACGCCCCTTTTTCCAATGCTGTTGTGAAATTTCAAACAGCCACTATGTGAATGGTTGTAAACTTGAGAACCAGTACAATTAATCCTAACATTCATGTACAAAGGTTTGCGGAATACCTTAAGCTACAAAAAAAAAATATTAACCAACATTACTACGAACCAAGCTTAGTTAGCACACAATACAAGCACCGTCGCTGGGTTTTCACCTAACCTGGTTTAATCATGTTGTGTGAAGCGAGCTCTTATGCCGGTTGTAGGAAAATGTAGTTTTCCGGCACTTTTTACCAAAATTGTTTGTAACTATCAAGAACCACAACACAGAGGAACTTGAAATGCTAACTTCAATTGGCGTTTTCCTAATTCATTACTCGGGGGTTAAAACTTGTCTGCAACCACACCAGGTTTGTGTGGTTATTTGCACCAACACAGGAGACATTTCCTGATAAGTGAGAACAATTAACCAGCGGAACTGCTTGCCACCAGAAGTTGTGAACACTCCAACACTGGAGGTTTTAAAGAAGAGAATGGGCAACCATTTGTCTGAAATGGTAGAGGGTTTCCTGCCTGAGCAGGGGGTTGGACTAGATGACCTCCAAGGTCCCTTCCCACTCTGTTATTTTATTCTATCTTCTATTCTATTCTCTGACCAGGAGAGAGATTTGGACTAACCACAGTTAGACTTGTCCATCACTGGAATTCTCCAAGAAGGGACTGGACTGCCATCTGTCAGAAACGGTGTAGGGCCTCCTGCTTGGGTGGGTTGGACTAGATGACCTACAAGGTCCCTTCCAACTCTGTTAATCCGTTAAAGAATTAATGCACCAGAAGAGAAGCCAAGATAAGAAACAACGGATGGAAACCAACCAACGTCAAGCTAAGGAGAAACTCCCTGGCAGGGAGAACAATAAACCAGTGGAACTGCTTGCCACCTATAAATTGTGGGTGCTCCACCACTGGAAGTTTTCAAGAAGAGATTGTCTGAAATGGGATAGGTCTTCCTGCTTGGTCAGGGGGTCAGACTAGAAGACCTAAACAGTGACAGTGAGAGGGACCTCGGAGTCCTAGTGGACGGTCCCTTAAGCATGAGCCGACCGCGAGCAGCAGCAGCCAAAAAAGGCTAATACAATCCTTGGATGTATAAACAGAGGCATAGAATCAAAATTATGCAAAGTTTTAGTGCTTGTAAAGCTTTTAGTAAGGCTACACCTGGAATCCTTGCATCCAGTTTTGGTCAACACGTTACCAAAAAGATGTTGAGACTTTGGCAAAAGTGCAAAGGAGAACAATTAAGATGATTAAAGGCCTGGAGACTAAAACATATGAAGAACGGATTGCAGGATTTGGGTTTGGCTAGTCTAAAGAAAAGAGGGAA
Source organism: Bungarus multicinctus (assembly GCA_023653725.1). Classification (NCBI taxonomy): domain Eukaryota; kingdom Metazoa; phylum Chordata; class Lepidosauria; order Squamata; family Elapidae; genus Bungarus; species Bungarus multicinctus. Next base: position 3,634,901 of record CM042844.1, read on the forward strand.
AAGGGGGGACATGATAGCAGTTTTTCAATATTTGAGGGGCTGCCACTAAGAGGAAGGGGGTCAATTTATTTTGCAAAGCAACAGAAGCAACAGATGGAAACTACTCAAGGAGAGAAGCAACTTAGAATTAAGGAGAAACTTCCTAACAGTGAGAACAATTAAGCAGTGGAACAGCTTGCCACCAGAAGTTGTGAGTGCTCCACTGTTGGAGGTTTTTAAGAATTAATCAGTGGAACCAACTTGCCTGCAGAAGTTCTGAATTCTCCAACACTGGAAGTTTTTTTTAAAAAAAGAAATTGGATAATCATTTGTCTGAAGTGATGTAGGGTTTCCTGCCTAAGCAGGGGGTTGGACTAGAAGACCTCCAAGGTCCCTTCCAACTCTGTTATTCTGTTCTGTTCTAAGAGACAGGACAGCTATTTGTCTGAAACGGTATAGAGTCTCCTGCTTGGGCAGAGGGCTGGACTAGAAGACCACTAATATCCTTTACAGATCCATGATTCAGTAAGGAAGGGAGGGAGGGAGGAAGGGAGGAAGGAAGGAAGGAAGGAAGGAAATGGGAAAGAGAAGGATGAAAGAAGGGAGATGGAAACGAGAAGAAAGAAGAAGAAGGGAGGGAGGGAAGGAGGGAGGAAAGAATGAAGGAAGGAGATGGAAAAGAGAAGGATGAAAGAAGGATGCAGGGATGGAAGGAGAAGGAAGGAAGGGAGATGGAAATGAGAAGAAGACGGAAGGAAGGAAGGAAGGAAGGAAGGAAGGAAGGAAGGAAGGAAGGGAAGGAGGGAGGGAGGAAATGGGAAAGAGAAGGATGAAAGAAGGAGGCATGGATGGAAGGAGAAGAAAGGAAGGGAGATGGAAATGAGAAGAAGATGGAAGGAAGGAAGGAAGGAAGGAAGGAAGGAAGGAAGGAAGGAAGGAAGGAAGGAAGGAAGGGAAGGGAAGGGAAGGGAAGGGAAGGAAGGAAGGGAAGGGAAGGAAAGGGAAGAAGGGAGGGAAGAAGGAAATGGGAAAGAAAAGGATGAAAGAAGGATGCATGGATGGAAGGAGAAGGAAGGAAGGGAGATGGAAATGAGAAGAAGACAGAAGGAGAAGGGAGAGAGGGAGCGAGGGAGGGAGGGAAGGAAGGAGATGGAAACTAATCCAGGAGAGAAGCAACCTGGAGTTAAGGAGAAACTTCCTGACAATGAGAACAATTAACCTGTGGAACTGCTTGCCACCAGAAGTTGTGGCTGCTCCATCACTGGAGGCTTTTAAGAAGAGACTGAACAGCTATTTGTCTGGGGAGGGGGAGGTCTCCTGCTGGAGCAGGGGGCTGGACTAGAAGACCTCTGAGGTCCCTTCCAGCTCCATTCTGCTTGAAACCTCCCAGGAGCCTTCCAACTCTGTCACAGTATTCTGTTATTCGGGTGAGCAAAGTCCTCCTTCTCTACTGCCCTTCCTCCAACCCTTCTCCCTTCTCCCTCCATTGCACCTTTAATTAAACCTCCCCCTGGGATAGGTATGCCCACTGCCCTCTTCGAACTGCACAGGTGCCAACTCACCGCACAGAAGCCATGCCCAGAATCCGAGCGAGGGCCCCCGCAGCCGCTGCTTCAGGCTTCCCATGGACCGACTGGTTGATTTTGCTGGAGAAGATCACCGAGTGGCTGAAGTCCTTTTAACAGGACCAAGTAGACTGTCCCAGGGGACCTGGGGGTCTTTATAAGAGGTGGGAAGGGGGCTGTGCCCATAGCCACGCCTCCCCCCTTCCTCCAATTCTCTGGTTACAGCCAGAGGGCTGGCAAGAACTAAGGTTAAACAAAGGTGCTTTCCATCTAACCAAAGAACAGTCGGATTGGGATCTCGGAGGTCTTCTAGTCCAACCCCCTTTGGCTCAAGCAGGAAATCCAACACAGGTAGTCCTCAAACGCACAGCCGCCATCGAGCCCAGGGTTTATTTTCTTAAGGGAGTTTTGGCCCCGTTACGATTTTTCTTGCCACCGTCGTTAAGCGAGTCATTGCTGTTGTTAAGTTAGCGACACAGTCATTAAGTGAATCAGACTCCTTCCCCCATTGACTTTGCTTGTCAAGAAGGTCCCGAGAGGGGATCCCAGGATTCTGGCACGCGGCCACCATCATCAACAGGAGACAGTTGCTAAGAAGCTGAATTTTGATCATACAGATCATAGACAATCAGAGTTGGAAGGTCATCTAGTCCAACCCCCTGCCCAAGCAGGAGACCCTACACCATTTCTGACAAATACAGTCCAATGTCTTCTTGAAAGCTTCCAGGGATTAAGCTCCCACAACTTCCGAAGGCAACTTCTGTTCCATTGAATATAGAATAATAGAGTTGGAAGGGACCTTGGAGGTCATTTAGTCCAACCCCCTGCCCAAGCAAGAGATCCTACACCATTTCTGACTGATGCCAGTCCAGTCTCTTCTTGAAAGTCTCGAATGATAAAGCTTCCACAATTACTGAAGGCAAGTCATTCCATTGAATATAGAATAACAGAGTTGGAAGGGACCTTGTAGGTCATCTAGTCCAACCCCCCGCCCAAGCGGGAGACCTTACACCATTTCTGACAGAGGGCAGCCCAGTCTCTTCTTGAAAGCCTCCAGGGATGAAGCTCCCACAACTTCTGAAGGGAACTTCTGTTCCATGGGTTGATTGTTCTCCCTGTCAGAAAGTTTCTCCTTATTTCCAGGTTGAATCTCTCCTTCTTCAGTTCCCATCCATGATTCCTTGTCTGGCCTTCGGGGGCTTTGGAGAATAGCTTGACCCCCTTCCTCCTCTCTGTGGCAGCCCCTCAAATATTAGAAGACTGCTATTCTGTCTCCCCTGGTTCTTTTGTTCATTAAAATCAGATTAAAGTCAGATTAACAGAGTTGGAAGGGAGCTTGTAGATCATCTAGTCCAACCCCCGCCCCCTCAAATATTGGAAGGCTGCTCTCCTGTCTCCCCTGCTCTTCCCTAGACCAGCCAGGCCCAGTTCCTGCAACCATTCACTGTATTTTTTAGCCTCCAGTCCCCTCATCCTCTTGGTTGCTCTTCTCTGCACTCTTTCTAGAGTCTTAACATCTTTTTTATAGTGTGGTGACCAAAACTGGATGCAGTACTCTAGGTGTGACCTTACTAAGGCTTTATAGAGTGATATTAGCACCTCCCTTGATCTCGATTGTATCCCTCTGTTAACGCAATTTAGGATTGCGTTGGCTTTTTGGGCTGCTGCTGCACATGGCGTGGCCTGACAGAACTTCTGGGAGGGCCATTTTTGGCCTTTCCCGGAATCCCGAGGCTTCCCTCAGGCCTCTGGAAGGGCGAAAACGGCCTCCCTTGGGCTCTGGAGACCCACCACAAGCCAGAAACAGGGCCGTTTCCAGACTTCCGGAAGGCCTGTTTTTTTCCCCCTCTCAGAGGGGAAGAATCCCACCCCGAATTTGTGTGTGTGTGTGTGTATCCCACCTATATTATATTTACACTATAGTATAAATGAGGACCCTGATGGTTGGCGGTGGGGTGGAAGCCTCTCTGAGACGCCAGCATCGTATTTACCACACGTGCACGACGCTTACAAACCGTCGGCCTTCCAGAGAGAGCAGAAGCTGTGGAAAGGATTGGACCTTCATTTTATTTATTTGTATATATATATATATATTTATATCAATCTCAGAGAGGGAGTCGTGCGGGGGCCTAGAGGCGGAGCTCTCGCCTCAGAATCAGGAGGCTGTGAGTTCGATCCTAGGTTGGGCCCGATGAGAAAATATCTGCGGAACAAAACTCCGCATCGGCGACAGGAAAGGCATCTGGCCAGTAAACATTCACTCAGCTCCATTCAAGTCGCCCAGTTTCCATCCCACAAGGGATTATGGGGTCGTGAAAAGATGATGATGAGTGATTCCCTTCACGGAGTGGGGTGTGGCCTTGAGGCGGAGCTGTCACCTCATAATCCGGAGGCCGTGAGTTCGATCCGAGGTAGAGGCAGATATTTTCTCTCTCTGAGCACAATTTATATCTGCGGAACAAAACTCTGCATTGGTGACAGGAAGGGCATCCGGCCAGTAAACACTCAGCTCCATTGAGTTGCGCAGACTCCACCCTACAAGGGATTATGGGGTCGTTTAAAAGGAGATGGTGATATAGATCTCAGAGAGGCTGGATGGTGGATTGACCTCTTTTCTTGCCCATAAATACTAATAAATGAACTTATATTAATGCTCTTTGACCAGGCCGGCTTGGGCTGATTTTAGTTTTGGGGTGTTTTATTTTTATTAAATTTTAGGGTTTTAGAGAAGGGTTTTAAATTGTTTACAGCCAGGGTTTTGGTTTAATTTAGTTTTATTTTCCCACATATTTATTGTTTTAATTGTACGGCTGTGCACCGCTCCGAGTCCTTCGGGAGAGGAGCGGTATATAAATAAATATTTATTATTATTATTATTATACTTCCCAGGGATCAAAGCTTCCAGCCTTATCTTGAAAAACTTGGACTGCAGATGTTATTTTTAACAAATACAAACCAATGCAACTGTTTGTTTAATGAAAGTGTCTTATGACCATTTTTCATACTTATGACCATTGCATTCCATGGTCACATGATCAAAATCCAGAGGCTTGGCAACGGGCTCATACTTATGACAGTTGCCGTATCCTGGGGTCACGTGATCCCCTTTTGCGACCTTCTGACCAGCAACTTCAACGGGAAAGCAAGATTCCCAATCAGCATACAACGGTTGCAGGATCCCAGATCACTTGATCGCCAAACTGCCATCTTCTGGACTGGCTTCTGGACCAGTCATGCCAACGAGGGGACACAGCTTAATTACCCTGTGATCCACTTAGCGACTGTCACAATTTGCCAAACCCAAATGCCGTACCATCGGCCACTTAACATAATTGATTATCTCTTCGGCGCGCGGTGTTTCTTCCACTTGCATAGCAGTGGAAATTCTGCTAAACAAAACTCCGCATCAGCAACAGGAAAGGCATCCGGCCTGTAAACATTCAGTTCCATTCATTATGGGGTCGTTAAAAGGAGATGATGATATCGATCTCAGAAAGGCTGGTGGATTGGGCCTTCCCTTTTTCTTGCCCCTAAATACTAATAAACGAACTTTTATTAATGATACTTCCCAGGGATCAAAGCTTTCAACCCTCGTCATGAAAGACTTGGACTGCAGATGTTATTTTTAACAAATACAAATAAATATCACTATTTGAGGTGAACCAATGGTTGCTTTCGTGGTGTGGAGACAATAACTTGGTCCTCAACACCAATAAGACCAAGGAGCTTAGAGTGGACTATAGAAGGACAGGTCAGACCTCCAGCTCTTGCTTATCCATGGAGACTGAGTGGAGCAAGTGGCCAGTTTTCAGTGTCTGGGTGTTACCATAAAAGAGAACCTGATCTGGGGGGGCTCACATTGCAGCCCTGGTCAAAAGGGCCCAGTAGAGATTATACTACCTGAGGCTTCTCAGGAAACAACAACTGAATGAAAAACTGCTGGTGACCTTCTACCGCTGCATCATAGAGAGTATCTTAATTTACTCCATCTCTGTATGGTTTGCCAATTGCACCGTGACAGATAGGACAGCACTCCAGAGGGTTAATGTCATTCCCCAGAGTATCACTGGCTGCCTTCTCCCCTCTTTAGAAGAGCTTTATATTTCCCGCTGCCTTAAGAAAATTCAAAATATTCTCCAAGATCCATTTCATCCTGGGAACTCTTTTTTTGAACTATTACCACCTGGCAGACGGTACAGGATAATAAAAAACAAGGACAAATAGACTGAAAAACAGCTTCTATCCCAGGGCAGCAACTCTGTTGAATTCTATTGTATAGTGCAATATTAATGCAATATTAGGAGTTTTCAATTCAATTGTATAGAATGTGAAGGTTTATTTTCATAGTCATAATGTACCCTGAAGAGGATATTTAATTTCGTTGTACGATGTGCAATGACAATAAACTAAACTAAACTAATTAAGTGATGTAATATTAAAGACATTCTTATTCCGCTCCAGTTTTTCTGATACTATTATACCTAGTAAAAAAAAAACAATTCAGGTTTAAGATCTACATGTGGAAATTCTAACTGTGGAAATTCTGATTTCCCCCCCATCGTGGTCATAACTTGAGGGCTACCTGTTCCTGGAGCCTTCTCAAGGTGTAGTTTTCTAAGAAATCACCTGGTCTGCTTAGGTGAGCCACCTATTCAAACATCCTTGGAAGGCGCACAGCAATTTTGAGTCTTTGGTGAGGGTCGATGGTCCCTCAGGGACATAAAAATGCTAATTCTGCTCCAGTCCATTAAATCTGCTGATGAGGTCACAGACCATGAATCCCTTAAGGCTTTCTGGATCACCTGCCACTCATTCCTGGACCGATGAGTCAAAGAAGGGCATTGTGCCACCAGCCAATGAAAAAGAGCAGGGATGATAACCTATGAACCTCGAGAACAGGATGCCATCGGGTCCCACCGATATCAGAAGGATCTCACCAGGTCTTTTAAAAGATGAAAAGCTGATTACCTCACCCCCTGCGTGAATTCCGAAGTTATTCTTCATTGGAATTCGTTACGAGTTTATCGGGAACATGGAATTTTCCAGAATTGGGGTTTTTTTTGGGTGGGGGAGCATGGGAACATGTTTAGAAGACTGCATAACAAGCAGATTGGGGGTGGACAATGTGTCCTTTTAAATTCATGGCTTGGACATATAATCCTTGACTTACAACCTTTGGTTTAGTGGTCGTTCGAAGTTACAGCACTGAAAAATAGAATAGAATAGAATAGAGTAGGATAGAATAGAATAGAGTAGGATAGAATAGAATAGAAATATAATAAAAATAGAATAGAAATACAATAGAATAGAAATACAATAGAATAGAAATACAATAGAATATAAATACAATACAATAAAATAAAATAAAATAGAAATAGAATAGAACAGATATAGAAACAGAATAGAATAGAATAGAATAGAATAAAATAGAATAGAATAGAATAGAATAGAATAGAATTCTTTATTGTCCACGTGTGATTGGACACACAAGGAATTTGTCTTGGTGCAAATGCTCTCAGTGTACATAAAAGAAAAGATACCTTCGTCAAGAGTCAAGAATCATCAGGTGCAACACTTAATAATAGTCATTGGGTACAATAAGAATAGAATAGAATAGGATACTTTATTGGTCAAGTGTGATTGGACACACAAGGAATTTGTCTTGATGCAAATGCTCTCAGTGTACATAAAAAGAAAAGAGACATTCGTCAAGAGTCAAGAATCATCAGGTGCAACACTTAATGATAGTCATAGGGTACAATAAGCAATTAAATCATACTAGGAAACAGTGAAATAGGATATTGGAATATAGAATAGAATAGATATTGGAATGAAGACTAGAATAGAATAGAATTAGAACAGAACAGAGTAGAAATAGAATAAAAATAGAATAGAAATAGAATAGAATAGAAATACAATACAATAAAATAGAAATAGAATAGAACAGATATAGGAATAGAATAGAATAGAATAGAATAGAATAGAATAGAATTCTTTTATTGGCCAAGTGTGATTGGGCACACAAGGAATTTGTCTGTGGTTCAAATGCTCTCAGTATCCATAAAAGAAAAGAGATATTCGTCAAGAGTCAAGAATCATCAGATGCAACACTTAATAATAGTGCAATTTTAATTAATAATTAAATTAATATTGCAATTTAGGATTGCATTGTGCTAGGTAGACCCAACCACTTGGCTGGTTTATCCTTCGATAAACTACATGAACTCAGGAAGCAGGATTTATCAACATATTGTGTGAAAACGGCCATTGATAGCCGAGAAGTGAACTGTTAGTGATGGGGTACAGAAAGTAGGGGAACATGTACACAAAATCAAAGTGATTTTATTGGAAATGAATCTTAAAGGTAAGCCCTCTCCCTCTTAGGGACATATTAGAGGCTCTTACATGCTTAACGATCTAAACGTTTGTCTTATTAAATATTTGGCTTGTTCTTTTAAGTTTTTATTTTCAGGCATGGTGTGCTGTTTCACAATTAGCTCTATTGTGGAGTCCTTGGTGCTCTCTGAGCTTGGTGGTTTTCTTGCAGATGTTTCCTCACCCAGCCAGTTAACATTATCAGTGCAAACTCCTCCCCCTTCTAGCATTGATGATGTTACCTAGTTGGGTCATGAAATGTCTACAAAAAAAAAAACACACCAAGAACTTCCTCCACAGTCTTCCTCTCTTCTGACCTAGGCCTCTCAAGATCATGAAGCCGACTCCTCGTCCCGATAAAACCCCTTGTAAAGGGAATTCCTCTCCAGCAAAGTTCCGGCAAACAGTCTTTCAAGAGAGTTCACAACTACAGACCTTTATCGGGCTGGGAGAGTTGCCAGGCCGATAGCTTCCAAACGCCATGCTGTAGCAGCAATGACTTGGCAAGGAGTCAGGAACAGATCTTCACCCGAATGAATTGAACTAATTGTCTCCTGCAAAACCCCACTCCCCTTTCGCTCCTCTTTTATTCCCTATGAGAGGGGCCATTCACCTGAGCCTTTACCCCCGATTTGACCCTTGTTCCTTAGCTGTTCCCTTCTCCTGGCAGCTCTGTGCATGCGCACACAGGAAACAGGCTCCAGCTGTTCTTCTTCCCCGCTGATCTCCAACTCCGAAGGCAGCTGATAACTGTCGGACAGCCCTGGCCCCATCTCTGCCTCCGACGCAGAGCCCACGTCAGAGGCTTCCCTAGACTCCAGGGCTGGCCCAGGTTCCTCTCCTACCTTCTCACTCTCCGAGTCTGCAGTCAGCTCTACTGGTGGTCCACAATATCCTCCTCCTCTCCCTTCTCCTTCTCTCTGCAAACCCCACTCCCTTCTAGCACTGATGATGTTACCTAGATTGGGTCATGAAATGTCTACCAAAACCCACCAAACTCAGAGAGCACCAAGACCCCAAAGTTGTCATTCTCCTTCTCCCTCCCTCCTCTTCCTTCTCCCTCCTCTACCTTCCCTCCCTTCTAGCATTGATGATTCTCCATTCCCTGGCTGGGGAGTTCTGGTAGTTGAAATCCACATTTCTTAAACTGCCCGAAGTTTTGTTTTTGTGTTTTGCTCTCCATTTCTTCATCATCATAATGAAGTATGTAAGAAAGAAGATTTGTCAATTGCTTACAAGATATAAGTAAAAACATAGTTATGAATACATGGATACATATAAGAAAAATAAAATAAAAAAGAAACAATAGGACAGGGACGGTAGGCACGTTGGTGCGCTTATGCACGCCCCCTACGGACCTCTTAGGAAAGGGGAGAGGTCAATAGTAGACAGTCTTAAGGTTAAAGTTTTTGGGGTTTGGGGAAGAAACCACAGAGTCAGGTAGAGGATTCCAGGCACTGACCACTCTGTGGCTGAAATCGTATTTCCTGCAATCAAGTTTGGTGCAATTAACCTTGAGTTTGTATCTATTGTGTGCTCTTGTGTTGTTATGGTTGAAGCTGAAGTATTCATTGACAGGTAGGACATTGCAATGTATGGTTTTATATACTATACTTAGATCGGACCGAAGGCGGCGTAGTTCTAGGTTTTCTAGGTCTAGAATTTCGAGTCTGGTGGCATAAGGTATTCTGCAACGAGTAGAGGAGTGGAGAACTCTTCTTGTGAAATATTTTTGGACTTTCTCAACTGTGTAAACTGTGTTGAAGTTGAAATATATTTGGGATTATTATGTTTTTTAAAATAAACTCATTAAAAAGAGTTGAAGATCACTTCACGATAGTTTTGGAGAGAAATAATTGCTAAAATGTCAAAAATGTATTAGCTATTGGACCAGTGAGAATTATGAAAATCAACAGTTCCATCTTGAAAATGTTTGCTTCTCCTTACCAAACTTCTGACAAGAAAGAGGCTTCAATTGAGAATCATTTGCCTCAATTAGAGAGCAAGAAGAAAAAGAATATTTTAAGAGATGGGATTTATTTTACAATGGCTTGATAGAAAAGTGGAAAACTGAAGTATAATTTAATAGTAATGATATGTTATAATTGATTATTATAGAATGACTTTTAATATGAATTAAAATTGGTTAAGAACTGAGATTTTCTCTAAAGGATAATGTGGATTCGAAACTAAAATCTAATGATGGTGTAATAATAATATAATATGACATGGAAAGTTGATGAATGTAATATGAATGTAAATTTAAATTCAAGAGGAAAAGACTATACATATTGTACACAGGAATTATGTACCAACTGACACACTGTACAATTGAAAGATGGTTATATTTTGTCGATTTCTGTTTGTATTTGTCTATGTTTGTTATTAAAAATAAATATATATATATATAAAAAGAGAGAGAATAATTTGCGTGGATTTCTCAGTGAATTTTTATTTTTTTTTAGTTTTATTAATTTTTTATTAATTTTCCACCTATCTTGCCGCGAGGAATCCTTGTCAATATCTGGAAGGAGAAGCAGAAAACCTTTTACGTTTTCCAAGGTGACCCTTCTGCCAAAAGGGTCCATTTGTTTCCTTGATTTGGCCAAACCGATTGAAGAGTTAATAGGTGACCAGCTTGTTACATAACTTGGTTTAGGAGGAGAAGTTTTCCTTCCAGCCCTCCAAACGCTTTCCAAATTAATGACCCGAATCTTCTGCGGTGGCGTCACAGCGTGGGCCAAACCGATGATCCGTGCAGTTGGACAGCAATCGCTCGAGGGGCTGAAATATTTTCCTTCGGGAGGGGAGAAATAAACGACGGTTGCGAAAGAGGATGCAAGTTCTTTAATAGCCCCTGGGCAAGATGTCAAAGAGCCGAGCCTTCATGCGCTACGATTATAATTTGTGGTTCTTTCCAAACATGTTTGTGGATTCTCGGGTACCAATTCTGTAGGATTCTGGGCCCACCATTCATTCTGTAATTCTCCCTTTTTTTTTTTCTTTTTGTCTTCCAAATCAAGAGCGAACAATCTGCAGAAATTCCAGCCCTTTCCGGGAATTACAGAATGGCAAGAGTTGGAAGGGACCTCAGAGGTCTTCTAGTCCAGCCCCATGCTCAAGCAGGAGACCCTATACCATTCTGGACAAAAAGGCTATCCAATCTTTTCTTTAAAACCTCCAGTGATGGAACAGCCACAACTTCTGGTGGCAAGCCGTTCCACAGGTTAACTATCCTCACTGTTAGGAAATTCCTCCTTAGTTCCAGGTTGCTTCTCTCCTCCTGGATTAGTTTCCACCTGTTGCTTCTTGTCCTGCCTTCTGGGGCTTTGGAGAATAGCTTGACCCCTTCCTCTTCTTTGGGGCAGCCCCTCAAATATTGGAAGACCGCTATCATATCACCCTTGGTCCTTCCAGATATGCTAGATTTGTGGAGGCACAGGGGTTAGAATGCAATAGTGCAGGCTAACTCTGCTGACTGCTAAGGTTTGATCCTAACTGGCTCAAGGTTGACTCGGCCTTCCCTCCTTCTGAGGTCAATAAAATGAGGAGCCAGATGGTTGGGGGCAAGAAGCTGGCTCTGTAAACTGCTTAGAGTAGGGATGGAAAGCATTGTGAAGTGGTATATAAGACTAAGTGCTATTGCCCTTCCTTCCTTCCTTCCTTCCTTCCTTCCTTCCTTCCTTCCTTCCTTCCTTCCTTCCTTCCTTCTTCCTTCCTTCTCATTCTTATCTTCCTTCTTTCTCTCATTCTTATCTTCCTTTCTTCTCTCATTCTTATCTTCCTTCTTTCTCTCATTCTTATCTTCCTTTCTTCTCTCATTCTTATCTTCCTTTCTTCTCTCATTCTTATCTTCCTTCCAGTGGTGGGATTCAAATTTTTTTACTCCTGGTTCTGTGGGCGTGGCTTGATGGGCATGACAGGGGAAGGATACTGTAAAATCTCCATTCCCATCCCACTCCAGCGAAAGGATACTACAAAATCCCCATTCCCTCCCCACCCCACTAACCTGCTTTCCAGCTCCATTCTCCGGTGCAGGGCAACCAAAGAAGACCCAGCCAATCAGCTGGGACTCAGGAGGCAAAGAATAGGTAGGGCAGGGTCAGTCACAGGTGGTATTCCAAACTACTCCAAATTTCTTCTACCGGTTCTCCGAACTATTCAAAATTTCTGCTACCGGTTCTCCAGAACTGGTCAGAACCTGCTGAAATTTGCCACCTCTGCTTCCTTCCTTGCTTCCTTCCATTCTTATCTTCCTCCCTCCCTCCTTTCCTTCCATCCATGGTGGCACTAGTGGTTAGGATGCAGCATTGCAGGCTGACTCAGCTCACAGTCAGGCATCTGATCCTGACTGGCTCAAGGTTGACTCAGCCTTCTGTCCTTCCAAGGTGGATAAAATGAGGACCCAGATTGTTGGGGGAAGAGGCTGACTCTTTAAACTGCTTAGAGAGGGCTGTTAAGTAGTATGTAAGTCTAAGTGCTATTGCTATCTTCCTTCCTTCCTTCCTTCCTTCCTTCCTTCCTTCCTTCCTTCCTTCCTTCCTTCCTTCCTTCCTTCCTTCCTTCCTTCCTTCTGTCAAGTGGTATATAAGTCTAAATGCTATTGCTCTTCTTTCCTTCCTTCCTTCCTTCCTTCTCTCATTCTTATCTTCCTCCCTCCCTCCCTCCTTTCCTTCCTTCCATGGTGGCACAGTGGTTAGAAGGCAGCATTGCAGGCTGACTCTGCCATAGTCAGGAGTTCGATCCTGACCAGCTCAAGGTTGTCTCAGCTTTCCATCCTTCCGAGGTGGGTAAAATGAGGACCCAGATTGTTGGGGGCAAAAGGCTGACCTTGTAAACTGCTTGGAGAGGGGCTATAAAGCACGGGGAAAGGAAAAGGAACTGTTGTAAATTGAGGACTACCTGTAATACAGTGGTACCTCTACTTACGAAATTAATTCGTTCCGGAAGCCGTTTCGTAACCTGAAAATTCCGTAAGTAGAGACGCATTTTACCTGTAAATGCCCTAATCTGTTCCAAGCCCCCGAAATTCAGACAATAATTCTTCGTTATTACTTCGTGCTTTGCTGGATTTCGCTAGCGTGAGACTGAGAACGCGGCGCGGTGCGTACACAAAGATCCCTCCTAGCCAATGGGATGCCAGGTAGATAACCTATGGCAGAGCAGCTCGGACGCGCCATTTTCCAGCAAAGCCTTTCGTATCTTGAAACATATTCGTAAGTAGAGACGATATTTTCTCGAAGACGCGCTTCGTAACCTGAAACTTTCGTAACTAGAGCCTTTCGTAAGTAGAGGTACCACTGTACAGGAATCTTCCCAAACTAACAGGTTTTCCCTGGGGAAGACCAGGTAAGGGACAAAGGCATTCAGATGTGCTTGTGTGTGTGTCAGACCTTCTCCTCTTGTGTCTACCTAACGATTCCAGGCTAATCTCTCACTTGACCCCCTCCTTCCGACTCGGCCCTTGAACCTGATAAGATTTTCCACCACAGTGGGACATTGCAACGGTCATAAATATGACTCAATTGCCAAGCCTCTGAATTTTGACCATGTGACCATGGGAATGCCGCATCCGTTGTCAGTCTGAAAAACAAACCTAAATCTCTTTTTTCCAGCGCTGCTGTAACTTCGAGCGGTCGCTAAAGCGGAACGCTTGTACGTCAAGGAATATCTGTATTGCCTTTTCCAAAATGGATTAGACCAGGTGGATTTAGTTATTGGAGTCAAAAAGAGAAGCAGGCCATTTTTGCCTTATTATCCGAGTGGGTTTTGTTTGGCAATCAAAGCTACAGTCGCTAGTCCGTTACTTAAGCTCAACCCAAGGGTGTAACTGCAACTACAACGGCATTATGTCCAATCCTTTTAGAGGGAGGAATCACACACAGGTTGCATTCACAGTAAACTGAGCCGGTTACAACATTTGGCTGTTTGCTTAGTCAACATATTAAGCTGTCATCTAACCAGACTGGTTGCATTTTCTGCCCAAGTTGCTCGGCCAATGAAAGGAATTAAGGAAGAGGGAAACTAACCTCCCTTAGAAAGTTACGCAGATACTGTCCTTAGGGTTGGGTTTTGAAGAAGAGACCGCACAAGAGTTTGTCTTGAAATGGTATATGGTCTCCTGTTTGTGAAGGGGATGGGACTAGAACAGTAGTTGCCAATCAGTGGGCGAGGGACCATGGTGGTCCGTGAGAAAATGTTGGTGGTCCGCAGAGAAATGTCCCCCCCCAAAGCAATTAATCCAGGCTGCGTGAGATCACAAGGCTGCGCTGCCCACATGGCCCATGGGAACACAAGGCTTGTGTCGTCTGCATTGTGAACAAGAGGTAGTGAGGGGAGGAGGGAAAGGGTGGAGGGGGGGAACTTGCCCCACGGACCCCACTCGCCTGGCCTGGCCACCGGGCTGCTTCTTTCCGCTTCTTCCTTCTTCTGCTTTTGGCTGCATGCAAGGAAAGCAGCCGAAGTCTTTCTTTCTCTCCCCCAAACTCCGCCAGAAATGAGTCTTTGGGACCCTGCAAGGCCTCCTGCTCCAAGAGGCTGCGCCGGCAAAGACTCCTTTCTGGCAGAGTTTGGGGGAGAGAAAGAAAGACTTCTGCGGCTCCTGCTGCTTTCTTTGCATGAAGCCCAAAGTCTCTCCCTCTCTCTCTGTTCCCCTGAGAACAGAGCTGGAGACGGTATCCTGCGATTCCCAAATAAAGAACAATCAATCGATAGGAAAAGGGGGTGGGGGATTTTCCTGGAGACTTTTTTGAGGATTTTCCCGGGGTCTCTGCTCCGCGGGATTTAAAATGATGAGTTTGGTGGTCGCTGAGGTCCAAAAGGTTGGCGACCCCTGGACTAGAAGATCTCCCAGGTCTCTTCCAGCTCTCTTCTGATCTGATTGATTGATTGTGTAAACACAGCCAAGCTGTTGATTTTGTATGTTTCACACAGCAGGGGAGAATTTGACACTGGAGTTTCCCCAAAATTTGAACAGAGCATTCATGGAGTCTTGGCACAAAAAATAAGTTGTTGTTTTTTTTTAAAAGGTGAAATCCATGATTATTTATGTTATTGGGGTACATTGATCCAGAAGAGGCACAAATTGGTAGCTTTCTGATTATTTTCCAACTTCTTTGCTAGCCAATCCAGGTCAGGTTGAAGCTGCCAACAGGAAATTTTGCCTGCAGTTCCTGGTTGAACTGAAAGGAAGAAGAGAAGAAAGCGATTGGACAACTGTTTGTCTGGAATGGTATAGGGTTTCCTGCCTAAGCAGGGGGTTGGACTAGAAGACCTCCAAGGTCCCTTCAATTCTGTTATTCTATTCTATTCTTTTTCTGCATTCTATTCTATTTCTGCATTCTATTCTATTCTATTAATAAATAAATAAATAAATAAATAAATAAATAAAATATTCTAATTCTGTTCTATTCTAATTCTATTACATTCTATTCTTTTTCTGCATTCTATTCTATTGTATTCTAATTCTATTCTGTTCTGTTTCCAAAGACCAACTTGATATTTTTATGTGAGATTGAACTTCCTTTCCATGATGCTCAAATAGCTAAACTATATGAAGAACAGTTGCAGGAACAGGGCCTGGCTAGTTTAGGGAAGAGAAGGACCAGGGGATACAGGATAGCAGTGTTCCAATATTTGAGGGGCTGCTACGGAGAGGAGGAGGGGGGTCAAGCTATTTTCTAAAGCAAAAGAAAGAAAAAAAATGAAAGAAAGAAAGAAAGAAAGAAAGAAAGAAAGAAAGAAAGAAAGAAAGAAAGAAAGAAAGAAAGAAAGAAAGAAGAGAGAGAGAAAGAAGAGAGAGAGGAAGAAAGAAAGATATCTGAGTAAACCATGGATGGACAGAAGACATGTCTATTTTAAGGAAAAAAAGGATATGGGTGACATGATAACATCTTCCAATATCTCAGCGCTTGCCACAAAGAGGAGATATAAAAAAATAGATTGAGACTCTAGAAAGAGTGCAGAGAAGAGCAACCAGGATGATGAGGGGACTGGAAGCTCAAACATATGAAGAACGGTTGCAGGAACTGGGCCTGGCTAGTCTAGGGAAGAGAAGGACCAGGGGAGACAGGAGAGCATCTTCCAATATTTGAGGGGCTGCCCCAGAGAGGAGGAAGGGGGTCAATATATTCTCCAAAGCACCCAAAGGCCAGACAAGGAATAATGGATGGAAACTGAACCAGGAGAGATTCAACCTGGAAATAAGGAGAAACTTTCTGACAATGAGAACCATCAACCCATGGAACAGAAGTTGCCCTCAGAAATTGTGGGAGTTTCATCACTTGAGACTTTCAAGAAGAGACTGGACTGCCCTCTGTCAGAAATGGTGTAAGGTCTCCTGCTTGGGTGGGGAGGTTGGGCTAGATGACCTACGAGGTCCCTTCCAACTCTGTTAATCTGCAATCTGCATTTATTCTCTAGTCTGAAGCACCCAAAAGCCAGACAAGGAATAATGGGCGGAAACTAATCCGGGAGAGAAGCAGCCTGGAACTAAGGAGGAATTTCTTGACAGCCAGAACAATTAACCAGTGGAACTGCTTGCCACCAGAAGTTGTGAATGCTCCGTCACTGGAGGTGTTCTTGCTTTTACCGGCTGTCTTCAACTTACGACCACCACTCAGCCCAAAATTTCTATTGTTAAGCGAGACATTTGTGAAGTGAGTTTTGACCTCTTTGGCCACCTTTCTTGCCCCGGTTGTTAAGTGAATCACTGCAGTCGTTAAGTTAGTCACCTGGTTGTTAAGCGAATCTGGATTTCCCCATCGACTTTGCTTGTCGGAAGGTCGTAAAAAAGGGATCACCTGGGACATTGCAACCGTCGTAAATATGAGCCAGGGTTTGAATTTTCATCGTGTGATCATGGGGGACGCTGCATTTCCCGTGTGAAAAACGGTCAGAAGTCCCTTCTTTCAGGGCCGTTGTAACTTTGGACGGTCACTAAATGAATTGTTGTAAGTCGAGGGCTACCTTATAGGGAAGGTTTGCTTGGAACACCTGGACGGAAATCCTTCAGGGATGTAATTATATTTTTGAAGGGGACTTTAAAAAACTTTAATCTTAGACTGTCTGCTATTGACCTCCCCTCTTTCCTAAGAGGTCTGTGGGGGGCGTGCATAAGCGCACCAACGTGTCTACCGTCCCTGTCCTATTGTTTCTTTTATATTTTATTTTTCTTATATGTATCCATGTATTCATAACTATGTTTTTACTTATACCTATTATCTTGTAAGCAATTGACAAATAAATAAATAATATTGTTCCTTTTTATTTTTCTTATATGTACCCATTTCATGTGTTCATAACTATGTTTTTACTTATACCTATTATCTTGTAAGCAATTGACAATAAAATAAATAAATAAATAATATTGCTTCTTTTTATTTTTCTTATCTGTACCCATTTCATGTATTCATAACTATGTTGTTACTCATACCTATTATCTTGTAAGCGATTGTCAAATTGACAAATAAATAAATAAATAAATAAATAAATAAACTAATGCAAACAGCAACATCTTATTATGTTGGGGAGGGAATCCAATCCTCTCCCAGCCCATTCCAGATGTTTTATCCCAAATGTTTGTTTATTTGTTTGTTTCAGGGGGAAATTGGACTTTTCCTGGCTTTTTTTTTTCCTGGAAGACGTTTCGCTTCCCATCCAAGAAGCTTCTTCAGTTCTGAGTGGCTGGTGCGGAATGGATTGATAGTCCTCGCAGACAGCTGGTCATTTGCATCTGTTTTTAGAAAGTCATTGAGGTCACTTGGAGGTTTTACGTGTGTCTTCAGGGTCATCTGAGCGGCTCCTGTTATCTGCATTTCCCCCCCCCCCCGCCCGGAATTTTTTTCTGAAAAATTGCAAACTAGACTAGGTGTTAGTGACCATCTTTAAAGCGCTCCATGGCTTGGGACCTGGGTGTTTATGGGACCGCCTACTGCCACCATCGATCTTCCGTCGGCCAGTGCGCTCCCATAGGGTGGGTCTCCTTGGAGTGCCGTTGGCTGGACGGCTGGCGACCCCGAGGGTGCGGACCTTCTCGTTGGGGGCACCCTCCCTCTGGAATGAATTACACCCAGAGATGAGGACCATCCCTGATCTCTTGACCTTCCGGCGCACGTTGAAAACTTATTTATTTCATCAAGCCGGTCTGGCCTAGGGTTTTATAGGGTTTTAAATTTGGTTTTAATTGGTTTTAGTCCTTATTTTTAAACCCTTGTCTCGTTTTTATTATTCAGCCACGATATTTAATCTTTTTAATTATTGTTTTTAATTATTGTTTTTAATTATTGTGTTGTTATTGTGTTTTTTAATGGCTGTACACTACCCCGAGTCCCACAGGGAAAGGGGGGCGGTATATAAATCTTGTAAATAAATAAAATAAATAAATAGAGGAACCAGGAGCATCATTCAGAGATAAAAATAAAAGACAAACCTCCAAGTGGCCTCAACGACCCTCTAAAATAGTGGTCGCCAACCAGTGGGCCGGAAGAAAATTTTCGTGGTCCGCAGAGAAATGTCCCCCCCAAAGCAATTAATCCAGGCTGTGCGGGAACACAAGGCTGTGCTACCCACATGGCCCGTGGGAGCACAACGTTTGTGTCGCTTGCATTGTGAACAACACGAGGGAGTGAGGAGAGAGGGAGAAGGACGGAGGGGGGGAACTTGCCCCACGGACCCCACGCGCCTGGCCTGGCCACCGGGCTGCTTCTTTCCGCTTCTTCCTTCTTCTGCTTTTGGCTGCATGCAAGGAAAGCAGCCAAAGTCTTCCTTTCTCTCCCTCAAACTCCGCCAGAAATGAGTCTTTGGGACCCTGCAAGGCCTCCTGCTCCAAAAGGCTGCGCCGGCAAAGACTCATTTCTGGCAGAGTTTGGGGGAGAGAAAGGAAGACTTCTGCGGCTTCTGCTGTTTTCCTTGCATGAAGCCAAAAGTCTCTCTCTCTCTCTCTCTCTCTCTCCCCCGAGAACAGAACTGGAGATGGCATCCTGCGATCCCAAATAAAGAAATATCGATCGGTAGGAAAACAGGGAGGGGAATTTTCCTGCAGACTTTTTTGGGGGGGCATTTTCCCCCCAGGGTCTCTGGTCCGCGGGATTTTAAATCATGAGTTTGGTGATCCCTGAGGTCCAAAAGGTTGGCGACCCCCTGCTCTAAAAGGATGCAAACGACCAGCTGTCTGCAAGGAGTATCAATCCTTCCATTCCCCACCATCCAGTCAGAACTGAAGAAGCTTCTTGAATGAGAAGCGAAACGTCTTCAAAAGAAAAAAAAACAAAAACAAGGAAGTCCAATTGCCTTTTTATAAAAAGCACCTTTGGGACAACCATGGCCTGTATGACGGAGAATCTCTATAAACATTTAGCTGCAAAATTTGGGATGAAACCCCTTTGAATGGTGTGGGAGTAAGGAATGGATTTTCCAGAGAGAAAAATTGCGGACTACAAGAACCCTTTGCACCACTCGGGTGACCCTGAGGACACAAATAATCCTCCAAGTGGCCTCAATGACCCTCTCGAAGGATGCAAATGACCAGCTTTTCTGCAAGGAGCATCCATCCTTCCCTTCCCCACCATTCCAGTCAGAACTGAGGAAGCTTCTTGGAGGAGAAGGGAAACGACTTCAAGGAAAAACAAAGAAAATCCAGTTGCCTCCTTAAAAAAAGCACCTTTGGGACAACCATGATTTGGGGGAATGGAGAACCTCTACAGACTTTTTTTTCTCCAGATGTGCTGTGAGGCCTTACCCACTTTCGCACCGCATGAGTGACGGAAGGATCCGCGAGGTTTAAGGAAGTGCTGAGTCTCACCGACAGGATGAAGCGAGTCCCGGCTGCAGGAAGCAAAGACAGAGGGGGGAAAAAAATAAAAAATAAAAATCAGGTAGTCCTTGACTTACAACCGTTTTGTGTTTTTTTAATGACCAAACTTACAACGGCACTGAAAAAAAGGTACATTATGAGATATTTTTACGCTTAACGACCGTCGTAATATCCCCAGGGTCACCCGATTCAACGTTTGTCCGCGGTTCAGTCTGGGTGGTGCTTCCTACGCGTTGTTGGGGAGGGATTGGTGCGTGGATGTTCGCTGCCCACACCTGGCTTGATAATACAACCTCGGGTTGAGGATTTAGTCTGGTCCTAACATGAACCAGCAGGCTAAAAGGGGAATTCTGAAAATGGAGGTTTTTAGGAGACTCTGCTCCAAAGGGGGGTATTCAGCCGGTTCTGACCAGTTCTGGAGAACCAGTAGCAGAAATTTTGAGTAGTTCAGAGAACCGGCCAATCTCACTGGCCCTGCCAACCCCATCTATTCTCTGCCTCCCACTGAGTCCCAGCTAATTGGCTGGGTCTCCTTTGGTTGCCCTGCACAGGAGAACGGAGCTGGAAAGCAGGTTTTTTGGTTGCCCTGCACAGGAGAACGGAGCTGGAAAGCAGGTTTTTTGGTTGCCCTGCACAGGAGAACGGAGCTGGAAAGCAGGTTCTTTGGTTGCCCTGCACAGGAGAACGGAGCTGGAAAGCAGGTTTTTTGGTTGCCCTGCACAGGGGAACGGAGCTGGAAAGCAGGTTCTTTGGTTGCCCTGCACAGGAGAACGGAGCTGGCCCTGCACAGGAGAATGGAGCTGGAAAGCAGGTTCTTTGGTTGCACTGCACAGGAGAATGGAGCTGGAAAGCAGGTCAGTGGGGCGGAGAGGGAATGAAGATTTTGCACTAGCCTTTCCGGCCATACCCACCAAGCCACGCCCACAGAACCAGTAGTAAAACAGTTGGAATCCCACCACTGCGAGTCTGCTCCCTTTTGAATTCAGAAGAATTCAAGTGTTCAGACATGGGGGGTGGGGGGAGGATGTTTACCTGGAGTTTTAGGGAAAGCCTTTGAAGCTGAGGAAGATGTGGTGGTGGAAGAAAGGACTTTCAAAGTGGTTGTAGAACTTTCACTTGTGAGATTTGTGGAGGATGGAGCAGGTAGTCCCAGGCTGGTCTTTCTTGGATTAGAAGACAGAAGGCCGGTGGACGTAACTTTCGAGGGGCTTCTGTCTTGAGTAACCGAAGAGGAAGTTGAGGGAAGAAAGATTCCTGGCTTCCAGCTGGTGATCTCAGAACTGGTGGTAACTTCTCTGGTTATGTTTCCAACTCCAGAACTGGCATTCAGAAGAGTGGAGGTCACTACTCTTGGAGTAGGAAGGGGAACCGATGAGGGGGAGGCTTTCATTGTCTGGGTTGTAATAGGAGGAGAACTAGGATGTTTCTCACTCGTGGTTTCCGCCTGGGAGGTAGTGGAGACGGTGGTGGATGGGTCTTCGGAGGTCCTCTTGTCTTGGGGAGTTGGAGAACGAGGGCTGGAATTCATCTCCTCTAAAATGGTTGTAGAACTTTCACTTGTGGGATTTGTGGAGGATGGAGCAGGTAGTCCCAGGCTGGTCTTTCTTGGATTGGAAGACAGAAGGCTGGTGGATGTAACTTTCGAGGTGCTTCTGTCTTGAGTAACTGAAGAGGAAGTTGAGGAGAGAGAACTTCCCGTCCACCAGCTGGTGATCTCAGAACTGGTGGTAACTTCTCTGGTTATGTTTCCAACTCCAGAACTGGCACTCAGAAGAGTGGAGGTCACTACTCTTGGAGTAGGAAGGGGAACCGATGAGGGGGAGGCTTTCATTGTCTGGGTTGTAATAGGAGGAGAACTAGGATGTTTCTCACTTGTGGTTTCCGCCTGGGAGGTAGTGGAGACGGTGGTGGATGGGTCTTCGGAGGTCCTCTTGTCTTGGGGAGTTGGAGAACGAGGACTGGAATTCATCTCCTCTAAAATGGTTGTAGAACTTTCACTTGTGGGATTTGTGGAGGATGGAGCAGGTAGTCCCAGGCTGGTCTTTCTTGGATTGGAAGACAGAAGGCAGGTGGACGTAACTTTCGAGGTGCTTCTGTCTTGAGTAACCGAAGAGGAAGTTGAGGGAAGAAAGATTCCTGGCTTCCAGCTGGTGATCTCAGAACTGGTGGTAACTTCTCTGGTTATGTTTCCAACTCCAGAACTGGCATTCAGAAGAGTGGAGGTCACTACTCTTGGAGTAGGAAGGGGAACCGATGAGGGGGAGGCTTTCATTGTCTGGGTTGTAATAGGAGGAGAACTAGGATGTTTCTCACTCGTGGTTTCCGCCTGGGAGGTAGTGGAGATGGTGGCGGATGGGTCTTCGGAGGTCCTCTTGTCTTGGGGAGTTGGAGAACGAGGACTGGAATTCATCTCCTCTAAAATGGTTGTAGAACTTTCACTTGTGGGATTTGTGGAGGATGGAGCAGGTAGTCCCAGGCTGGTCTTTCTTGGATTGGAAGACAGAAGGCCGGTGGACGTAACTTTCGAGGTGCTTCTGTCTTGAGTAACCGAAGAGGAAGTTGAGGGAAGAGAACTTCCTGGCTTCCAGCTGGTGATCTCAGAACTGGTGGTAACTTCTCTGGTTGTGTCTCCAACTCGAGAACTGGCATTCAGAAGAGTGGAGGTCACTACTCTTGGAGTAGAAAGGGGAACCAACAAGGGGGATGTTTTCATTGTCTCGTTAAAAAAAGGAGTACTAGGATGTTTCTCACTTGTAGATTCTTCTTGGGACGTGATGGAGATGATGGTCGATGGGCCTTCAGGTGTCCTTTTCTCTTGGGGGGTTGGAGGGCTAGAGTTCATCTCCTCTCTGGTGGAACTGATGGAAAGCATGGTTGACTCTGTTGGGTGGGTGGTCCCTTCTTCTGAAGGACGCCCAAAACCAGTGCTGGAGACAGAGGTCGTTTCAAGGGATGAAGAAGATGGAAAGACATCTGAGGTGCCAACAGGAGTGGAAGTTTCAGGGGAGGAAGAGGTTGGCAGCGTTGTAGCTACTCCAGAGTGGCTTGTTTCTCCAAGGGTTCTCCTCGGAGAGGTCGTGTCAGAGAGGAGAGCCACAGACGAAGAGAGGGATCCCGTGGAAGCTACTCTACGGTGGCTTGTTTTTCCAATGGTGCTCCATGGACTGGTTGTTTCATAGAAGAGAGCAACGGAAGAGGAGAGGTACTTATTGGTCTCTGCTGCTGGTGTGGTAGTTTCCGTGCCACTAGTGGTGTCAGCCACAGATGCAGAAAGACGTGGTGCTGATGATGTCGGACGAGAACTTGTGTGGTTGGTTGTGGTTCCCTCTGAAAAGAAAAGAGATGGGTCATTTTTTGTGACCAACACTCAAGTTGACCAACTCTTGTGTTGACCAACACTTAATCAGTGGAACGACTTGCCTTCAAAAGTTGTGGATGCTCCATCACTGGAAGTTTTTAAGAAGGGATTGGCTAACCTAACCATTTGTCTGAAATGGTATAAGGTTTCCTGCCTAAGCAGGGGGTTGGACTAAATCAGCGGTCGCCAACCGGTGGGCCATGAGAAAATTTTGGTGGGCCGCAGAGAAATCTCACCCCCAGAGCATCCCCACAAAGCAATTAATCCAGGCTGTGCAAAAACTCAAGGCTGCTCAGCCCACATGGCCTGCGGGAACCCTCCCCGCCCACTCACTCCTTACCTGGCAAACTTGCCTGCTAAATTGCTATTTTTCCTTTCTCCGACCATCATCTGTTCTGCTGCGCCGGGAGATTTAGATTAGCTAGGAAGCAGGAAATGGTTGGATTTCTTGCTTTCTAGCTAGTCTTTAGATCTTCGGCTCTGCTTTTAAGCACAGCCGAACCTTCCTTAGGACTGAAGGTTCGATTATTCATTGCAGACTCATGGCAAGCAAATTTGAGAGACTGAGCTAGCTGATGGCAGATAGATAGATCACTGAATGATTCTGTGAGCAATTCAATCTGCCTGCCTGCTTTGCCTGATTTTGGGTAAAAGTTGCTCTTTTTTATTATAAAAAAATCAATATTTACATGCATGGTATGTTGTGAGTTAATTTTGTGAGTTTGGTTGCAAGCACATTTTATGCGACAGACTGAGCTAGCCGATGGCAGATAGATAGATCACTGCATGATTCTGTGAGCAACTCAATCTGCCTGCCTGCTTTGCCTGATTTTGGGTAAATGTTGCTCTTTTTTTTATAAAAGAAATTCAACATTTATATAAATATTTATAATATTTACATACAAGCCGTGCCCAGCCAGTCATATGACCACCAAGCCACACCCACAAATTAGGCCACGCCCACAGAACCGGTTAGTGGTCCCCGGGATCTAAAATTATGAATTTGGTGGTCCCTGAGGTCCAAAAGGTTGGCGACCCCTGGACTAGATGACCTTCAAAGTCCCTTCCAACTCTGTGACGAGTCTTTAAATGAGTCACCAAAGGTTAGATCCCTCCCAGGAGTCTCCACACGGCCCATTTTCGATGCAGGTAAGTGCAGCGAAGGCTCTGGAAGGGGGAAAAACGGGCCTATTTCCGGCTTCTGGAGGGCCTCCGGAGTCCGGGGAGGGGCCGTTTTTGCTCTCCCCTAGGCCTGAGGGAAGCCTCCGGATTCTGGGGAAAGCAAAAAAACCAGCCCTCCTGGAAGTTCTGGTAGTCCACGCCCACCATGGCCACGCCCACCCAGCAACTGGGCAGCGAACCGGTTGCTGAGACTTTTGAACCCCGCCCCTGCTTAAGAGCCTGCACAGCCAGCCGCCAGCCCAGTTGCTCGCAGTGCTGCGCCCACGAGGCAAAGGTTGGGGAGGGGATGGAGTTGCCCCCTGTGCCCCGCATGGACTTACCTCAGGGTCCCCGCAGCCGGGCCATCTCACACTCTGCCACCTACCTTGCGATGGCAGCACCGACAGCCATGCGCAGCAGAAGTCCACCTGGCCGTCGGGACACTACCACTCTTTGCTCACAGCCACAATGGAGCACGAGGCCAGCGGTGTGCTGGTGCCGA
The DNA here is from genome assembly GCA_023653725.1 of Bungarus multicinctus. Lineage (NCBI taxonomy): Eukaryota > Metazoa > Chordata > Lepidosauria > Squamata > Elapidae > Bungarus > Bungarus multicinctus. The sequence goes on from CM042844.1 coordinate 3,659,653, forward strand.
GGCTGCAAGGTGAGGCATGCGTTGGGGTGTTGGATGGCCAGGCTGCAGGCTGCCCTCAGATAAGCCGGTGTGGGGCGCGTGGGTAGCTCTGTGGTGACCCAAAGGGGCGTAGCACAAAGGGAACACAGTCAGATAAACAAGAAGGGTCCCTTTATTATCTCCAACTTTGCCCTCGATGTCCAGGTTGACCTTCGGGCTGGGGAAAAACTCTCCCAGAAAACAGCCTTGGGCTGCAGAAAATTCAGTCCAAAACGTGGTCAACACAAACTGCAACTTAAAGTCCAAACAAGCCAAACTGTAGTAATTAACTTGGCAGGGCAAGAGAAGGAATTGCAGACTTGAGAGCCCAGCAAAACACACACAGTTGGGGAGAAGCCAGGAACACAGATAAGCCTCGACGAGACCAGAATAATTCACGATTTGCTCCCAACAACTTGCTACGCGCAGCTTCCCTGTTTTAAACACTGTGTTCCCAGCTGCAGCTAATGAAGGGAATCAGGGCCCTTTCCTCCCCCGTAAGCCAGCAACTCACGTTGCTCCCTTCTCCGTTCTTCCTTGCGGGCCCTAGGATAAAAGCAGAGTGGCCCTGAGTTTTCCTCTGAACTCCACCTGCCTTGCTCTACCTCTCCCCTGCTCTGCCCAGCTGGACTTTGCCCTTCCCGAGTTTCTTCCACAGCCAATGGAGCCACACTCCCACTCCCTGTCAGTTGCTTGGCCTCTCCCTCTGAATCAGATTCCGACAGGGACATGACAAGCTCTACCACCCCGCCTCCATCCCCCTCTGTGTGACACTGGCGCACGCGTAGCCTCCTACCCTGCCTCAAGCAAGCAGAAGAAGTGGGCCTCCCATTTCCGTACATGGAAAAAAATAAAGACACCCCCCCAAAATAAGTCCTAGTGCTTATTTTGGGATCCAAAAGAAAATAAGACCCTGTCTTATTTTCTTTTGGATCCCAAAATAAGCACTAAGACTTAAAATACGACCCTGTCTTATTTTCGGGGAAACACAGTATCTGCTGGATATAACTCCGCGTTGGTGATAGGAAAGGCATCCAGCCAGTAAACACTCGGCTAATTCCATTCAGTTGCCCAGATTCCACCCCGCGAGGGATTATGGGGTCGATCAATGAGGATGATGAGAGATTCCCTTCACTACTGTTGCAAGACAGGTCATAAAATGGGGCAAAGCTCCCTTAACAAATGTCTCGCTTAGCCATGTAAATTTGGGAGCTCAACTGTGGTCGTAAGCCGAGGACTACCCGTGCTTTTATCCTGGATTTGCAGCCTACGCAGAGAGTGGCTTACAGTTGAAGTCAAGCTGAAAAGACAAAGTTGACCAGTTGATCCCATTAGTGGATCTATTGCAAGAAGAGATTGGACTCCCATCTGTCAGAAATGGTGTAGGGCAGTGGTAGCTAAACTTTTTGGGCTCCTGTGCCAAAAATTGCGAGTGCGCCAAGTCCCAGAATGCAATTTCCCTCCTCCCACGCCCCCTGCGCATGCGTGCACAATTCTCCCCTCCCCACGCCACCCCCCTTACCTGCACTGCACCTCACAGCTGATTTTTTGGTTGGTTTGAGGCCTTTTTTGACCCCTCAGAGGCTTGGAAAAAGCCTCTGCAAGGCTTTTCAGGCCGAATAATAGGCCCGTTTTGTCACTTCCGGTATTACAGGAAGTGATGAAACGGGCCTATAATTGGGCCCGAGAAGCTTTTTCCAAGCCTCTGAGAGGCCGAAAAAGGCCTCAAACCACCACCACCACCACCCAAAAAAAATCAGCTGTGAGGCATTTGCATGAGCAGTGAGGTAAGTTTGCCTTTGGCTCACGTACCAGCACAAATGGCTTTGCGTGCCACTTGTGGTACGCGTGCCATAGGTTCGCCATCATGGGTTTAGGGTCTCCTGCTTGGGCAGGGGGTTGGACTAGATGACTTATGAGGTCCCTTCCAACTCTGTTATTCTACTTTTTTAGAAAAATATTTTTTATTAAAGTTTTACAAAATTAAAAAAAACACAAATCATGTTTATAATTTTTGCAATTTGTTGTAGCATCGGTTTTCCCCATCTTCCCTTATTCATATCTACATATCTGCATTATTTATATTTATCTTATACTTTATCTGCTATTCCTGTTGTCTATCCAAACATACAATTTCTCCCAAACCGTATAAAATCCTTTTTTTTTTCTTTCTCTTGTAACTCCATCGTAAGCATATTCATTTCCGCACGATCCATATTTTTTTTGATCAACCTAGTATCTGTGGGATTATCCTCCAATTTCCAATTTTGAGCGTAGTCTAATCTCGCTGCTGTCAGAATGTGTATTATAAGATATTCAATTTCTTTTTTATATTCACCTCTAATTATTCCTAATAAAAACATATCCGGTTTGAGTTCTATTTTTTCATTTGTTATTTCTTGTAGCCAGATTCTAATTTTATTCCAATTTTTTTTTAACTTTGGGGCACAACCACCACATATGAAAGAAGGTACCGGTTGTTGATTTGCACATTATTCTCTTACTCTATCTTCAAGGGAACAGAAGTTGCCTTCGGAAGTTGTGGGGGCTTCATCCCTGGAGGCTTGATTGGACTGCCATTTGTCAAAAATGGTGTTCTGCTTGGGTGTGGGGGTTGGACTAGATGACCTACAAGATCCCTTCCAACTCTGATTATCGGTTATCAAGTTTCTATTTTGTTTTCATGCAGGTAGTCCTCGACCTACTACAGTTCATTTAGTGACCATCTGAAGTTACAGCGCCACTGAAAAAAAATCTATGCTTTTTTTCCCCCGCACACTTTCAACCTTTGCAAGCATCCCCATAGTCACGTGGTCCAAATTAAGACGTTTGGCAATTGACTCATATTTATGACGGCTGCATAGTGTCCACAGGTCACGTCGTCCCCTTTACTGATCTTTAGATGAGCTAAGGGAATGGGGAATCCAGATTCACTTAACAACCGAGTTACTAATTGATCAGCTGCAGTGATTCGCTTAATAACCGAATGTCGTAAAATGGGGCTAAAATTCCCTTAACACGTCTCACTTAACAACAGAAATGTTGGGGATGAATTTTGGTTGTAAGTTGAGGAACTATCCGTACAAGTTTAATATGCTTCAAACAAAGTTAAAATACAAAACAACTTCCAATTTTCCTAAGGACAGATACAATTATATAATCGGTAATTAATGAATTGAACAGCTTCCTTCAGAAGTTCTAGGTGCTCCAAATCTGGAGGCTGTCTGAAATGGGATAGGGTCTCCTGCCTGAGCAGGGGGTTGGACTAGATGACCTCCATGGTCCCTTCCAGCCATATGACAGAATGATGGAATGATGCTGTTCCCTTATGCAAATAAACAAAACCTAACTCTCTGCATGCAGCATTTCCGTGCTCTTAAACAAATCAATCAATCATTGGTTCACAAGAAATTGTCCATTTGTTATTAAACAGGATTACAATCTCCGGCTTAAAAACCTAAGTAAGGTTTTAGAAGAACCAGAATGTTTAATTGCAAAGTCTCCATCCATTCCTGTTTCCAAATCTACTTTTTTCTTACTCATTTTTACACTCCTCCATTCTATTGAACCATCACAACAACAAAAATCCAAGCTCAAAGACACATCCATCTTTATATTCTTTTCTCTCTCTCCTTCCCTCCCTCTCCACATCTCTTCCTCTCTCTCTCTCCTCCCTTCCTCTCCCCCTTCCTTTCCCTTCCTCCCTCTCTCTCTCTCCTTTCCTCTCCCTATCTCTTCCTCTCCCTCTCCCCCTCCCTTCCTCTACATCCATCCCCCTCTCCCTCCCCTCTCCTTTCCTCTCTCCCTCTCTTCCTCCCTCCCCCCACTTCCTCTCCCTCTCTCCCTCTCCCTCCCTCTCTCCCCCTCCATCCATCCCTCTCCTTCCCTCCCTCTTTCCTTCTCCCTCTCCCTCCTCTCCCTCTTTCCCTTCCTCTCCCCCTCCATCCATCCATCTCCCTCCTTCTCTTCCCTCTCTCTCTCCCTCTCCATCTCTTCTTCCTCCTCCCTTCCTCTCCCGCCCAATCCCCCTCCATCCATCCCTTTCCCACCCTCTTCCCTCTCTCTCTCTCCATCTCTTCCTCTTCCTCCTCCCTTCCTCTCCCTCCCTCTCCCCCTCCATCCATTCCTCTCCCTCCCTCTTCCCTCTCTCTCTCCATCTTTTCCTCTTCCTCCTCCCTTCCTCTCCCTCCCTCTCCCCCTCCATCCATCCCTCCCCCTCCCTCTCTCTTCCTCTCCCTCCCCTCTTTCCTTTCCTCTTCCTCCCTCCCTCTTTTTCCAGGTTTCTTTAATGCACTTACCAGTAATCAAGGCAGATTCCAGTAAGAGTAAAATGGGCACCACTGGAAAATAACCAAGACCCATTTTCAGGTAGGTGTTAATGCTCTCCTGCTATCCCTCCCCCTCCCCTGCCCCAGGATTTCAACAGCCAGAGGCCAGCCTGATAATAAATTAAAGCAGCAAATTCAAAGATCTCTTTAAATCTGGAATGGGTTGTTTTCAGAAGCAGGTTTCCTGGTTGATCCAATTGACAAGGCAGGGAGGAGCGTTGAAGGCTGGGCTGGGTTTTTCACTCCACAGCTCTTGAGGTTCTCTTGCATTCCTTAGTCCAAGATGCGACTAAGTTTTGGCCCACGATTTGAGTTCACCTGTTACAAGGGCAGCACATTCCCACGACACACTGAACGAGTAACTGAACTTGCTGGATTCGTACAATACACAGAATCATAAACCAACCCTGTAGGATGGGTTCGTACAACCAAAGGGTTGCAAATAAATAAAAACCCTAACCAAGAGTTTAACTATTGAAGATTGAATCCCAAAGGAAGTAAAATATCTCTTGTTGCATGTCTCAACAGCCGCCAGAATAGCTTTTGCACAAGTATGGAAAACTCATATTCCCAATGAAGAATTAATATTACAAAAAATAATGGGAAGGGCTGAAATGAACATCTTAACGCTGAAACTGAAAGAAAGAGAAGACTGAATATTTTTTTTAATTTGGAATAAATGGTATGATTGGGTAACAAACAGAAATAAGAAATAAGACAAGAAACCTACTGTGAGAGACCTTAAGAAAGTAAAATGTAAATATGTAAAATATATAAGAATATAAGAACGATAATTATAGTTAAAGCTATTTATTACTGCTAGATAAATGTAAATATAACGTATTAAGATATTTAAGATAAGAACCTGTATAGATGTCAAAGATACTGTTGAAAACATGTTTTATGTTGTAATAATAGAAACTTAATAAAAACATACTAAAAAAAAACGTAACCAAGGTTAACTCTCACCTAGCCGAAGGTGTCGTGTGAATGCATCTTCTACCTTTTTAACCTGACCTGGTGAAAATGTTGCTTTTATAGCAGGCAAGCCATCCAGGCATGATGCTCCTTGAAAGAAAAAAAAAATTCTCTCTCTCTTTTGCTGGCAGGAATGCTATAGCAGTAGAACCCTGTCCTGGGAAAGAGGTTGGACTAGATGACCTCTAAGGTGGCTTTCAATCTTTCCATTCCAAGGTTCTATTATTTTTGGCTGTTAAATTAGTAAGGGGATCAAGGCTGGGTTTTCCCTTCCTTTGTTCATTTTTAGAGTCTCGTTTCCTTCTGAGTCCTTCCGTGTTCATGAATAAAATAAAATATTTTGATTAGAAAGAGGTCCTTCTTCATTCCAGCACTTGGTGGGGTTTCTGTTTTAGTGGGCATTCCCTCCCTCTCTGAAAAAGTTGGCTTTTCCATCTCTGATCTCCCAAATGACAAACATAGATTTAGAAAAATGAACAAAATATCATTTTTCTTTTAGAATAGAATAGAATTCTTTATTGGCCAAGTGTGATTGGACCCACAAGGAAGTTGTCTTTGGTGCAAATGCTCTCAGTGTACATAAAAGAAAAGAGACATTCATCAAGAGTCAAGAATCATAAGGGACAACACTTAATAATAGTCACAGGGTACAATAAACAATCAAATCATACCAGGAAACAGTCAATATAAACCGTAAGGATATAAGCTACAAAGTTACAGTCCTACAATCACAAGTGGGAGGAGATGGGTGATAAGGAGTGATGAGAAGATTAGAAGTAATAGTAGTGCAGACTTTGTAAATAGTTGGACAGTGTAGAGAGGGAATTAGTTGTTTAACAGAGTGATGGCAATCGGGAAGAAACTCCCCTTGTGTCCAGTTGTTCTGGTGTGCTGTGCTCTATAGTGTCATTTTGAGGATAGTTGAAACAGTTTATGTCCAGGATGTGAGGGGTCTGTAGATATTTTCACAGTCCTCTTTTTGACTCATGCAGTATACAGGTCTTCAATTGAAGGCAGGTTGGTGGTAATTGTTTTTTCTGCAGTCCTAATTCCTCTCTGGAGTCTGTGTCTGTCCTGTTGGGTTGCAGAACCAAACCAGACAGTGATAGAGGTGCAGATGACAGACTCAATTATTCCTCTGTAGAACTGGATCAGCAGCTCCTTTTGGGCAGTTTGAGCTTCCTGAGTTGGCGCAGAAAGAACATTCTTTGTTGGGCTTTTTTGATGACGTTTTTGATGTCCATTTTAGGTCTTGTGATATGTTAAAACCTAGAAATTTGACTGTCTCTACTGTTGATAATGTGTTGTCTAGTATTATCAGAGGTGATAGTATGGGAGGGTTTCTCCTAAAGTCTACCACCATTTCTACGGTTTTGAGTCTGTTCTGTTCCAGATTGTTCCAGTTGCACCATGAGGCAAGTTGTACAACCTCCTGTCTGTATGCGGATTCATCGTTGTTTCGAATGAGACCAATCTGGAATATTTTCTCTGGAATAGGCCAAATTAGTGCCAAAGTAGCCACAGTTGTGAGCCTCCTGGAGGCTTTCAAGAAGAGACTGGACTGCCATTTATCACAAATGGTGTAGGGTCTCCTGCTTGGGCAGGTGGAGTTGGACTAGATGACCTCCAAGGTCCCTTCCAACTCTGTCGTTCTATATTCAATGGAACAGAAGTTTCCTTCGGAAGTTGTGGGAGCTTCATCCCTGGAAGATTTCAAGAAGAGACCGGACTGCCATTGGTCAGAAATGATGTAGGGTTTCCTGCTTGGGCGGGGGAGGGGGGGGGCTTGGGCTAGATGACCTCCATGGTCCCTTCCAACTCTGTTATTCTATATTCAGTGGGATGGCTAACCTTCAGAAGGTGTGGGAGCTTCATCCCTGGAGACTTTCAAGAAGAGACTGGACTGCCATTGGTCAGAAATGATGTAGAGTCTCCCGCTTGGGCAGGGAGGGGTTGGACTAGATCAGCGGTCACCACTGGTGGGCCATGAGAAAATTTTGGTGGGCCACAGAGAAATCTCACCCCCAGAGCACCCCCCCCCAAAGCAATTAATCCAGGCTGGGCAGAAACACAAGGCTGCTCAGCCCGCATGGCCCGCGGGAACCCTCCCCGCCCACTCACTCCTTACTTGGCAAACTTGTCTGCTAAGTTGCTATTTTTCCTTTTTCCGACCATCATCTGTTCTGCTGCGCCGGGGGATTTAGATTAGCTAGGAAGCAGGAAATGGTTGGATTTCTTGCTTTCTGGCTCGTCTTTAGATCTTCAACTCTGCTTTTAAGCACAGCCGAACCTCCCTTAGGACTGAAGGTTCTGTTATTCAGTGCAGACTCACAGCAAGCAAATTTGAGAGACTGAGCTAGCCGATGGCAGATAGATAGATCACTGACTGATTCTGTGAGCAACTCAATCTGCCTGCCTGCTTTGCCTGATTTTGGGTAAATGTTGTTCTTTTTTTATGAAAAAAATTCAATATTTATATAAATGTTTATAATATTTACATACAAGCCGTGCCCAGCCAGTCACATGATCACCAAGCCACACCCACAAATTAGGCCACGCCCACAGAACCGGTTAGTGGTCCCCGGGATTTAAATTTATGAATTTGGTAGGTCCCTGAGGTCCAAAAGGTTGGCGACCTCTGGACTAGATGACCTCCAAGGTCCCTTCCCAAACTCTGTTAATGTGGAGCGGACAACCCTTATAAACGGATGCCCGGATTGGTGGGGGGTGGGGTGTGTGGGGGGGGTGTAGAGGACAGCGCCGAAAGCATCTCCCGCCACGTGCCGGCCGAGCCCAAACAAACAAATGACGTCAGAGATTCGAACGCCCAGAAACGAAAGAGAGAGAAAAAAAAAGTCTCAACGTTCCATTCTCTCCGAAGTTCATTCATAAAAAACGCGGGCGGCGGCGGCGGCGGCGGGGGGGGGGCGTGGCGTCCCCGCCTCTTTCCCCGCCCAGGGGCCGGCTGTCGTTGTGTAAGCGGGCCCAGCGACCGGTTGGCTGGCTGAAGACCGAGCGAAGATCGCCGGGTGAGTGGCCGGATTCTAGGGCTGGAAAGGGACCTCCCTCAGAGGTCATCTAGTCCAACCCCCACTGCTCCAGCAGGAGACCTTATAAGATCATCTGGCCGGGGGGGGGGGGAGGTTCTGCTGCTTCAGCTGTGTCTCGTCTGCAAGTAGGAGGGGGCGCATGAAGTCCTCCTTGGCCTGCTTTGCAAGGCTGTTGTTAGGACGGAAGGAGCCGGTCTCTGTTGCCCGCTTTTGGGATGGTCTTTTGCACGAGCCTGGAGAGGAGGATGGGCTCTGTAGTCGGACTCTGGGTTCGGCTGGAGGAGGAAGTGGGGTGGGACGAGCCCCACGCAGGGAGGAAGGGAGACTTTAAAAAAAAAAAGATGGAAAAGAGATTTTATTTATTAATTTGTCTTTTTGGAATCTTTTCAATCCGAGGTCTCCAAACTTGGCAACTTGAAGATTTTGTGGACTTCAACTCCCAGAATTCCTCAGCCAGCAAAGAATTCTGGGAGTTGAAGTCCAAAAGTCTTCAAGTTGCCAAGTTTGGGGACCCCTGTTTTAAATAATCAAAGTTGTAGAGCTGTTTTTTTTTTTCAAACTAGGCAACTTTAAGATGGGTGGACTACAACTCCCAGGATCTCTCAGCCAGCATAGAACAGCATAGCATAGCCTAGCTGGCTGAGGAATCCTGGGAATTGTAGTCCACGAGACTTTAAAGTTGCCAAGTTTGAAAAAAAAAACATTGCTTTAGGGAGAATTCCTGAGCTTTTTAACGTCGCCCCTGTTAGTTCTGCAAACTGCAGCTGCGGTTTTAAGCGGGAGCTGGAATTGCCCAATGGGGTGGCTGCCACACCCATCATCCCCGCTGCAGCATGATGGTCTGGCAGATCCTTCTGGAGAGGCAGCCTGGAGGAAGGGAAGGTTTAAACCTTCAAACTTGGCAAGTTTAAGATGTGTGGACTTTAATTCCCAGAATTCCTCCTCCAGTCATGGTAGCTCAGGAATTCTAGGAGTTGAAGTCTACAAGTCTTAATAAAGTTTGAAGACCCTTAGATTAAACCAAGGGTCTTCAAACTTGGCAAGTGTAAGACTTATGAACTTCGACTCCCAGAATTCCTGAGCTAACATGACTGGAGGTGGAATTCTGGGAGTTGAAGTCCACAAGCCTTTGAAGAATTCTGGGAGTTGAAGTCTTAAAGCTGACAAGTTTGAAGGCCCCTGGAATAGATAGATAGAGAAAGAGAGGTAGAATAGATAAATAGAAAGAGAGAGAGATAGAATAGATAGAGGGAGAGAGAGAGAAAGATAGAATAGATAGGATAGATAGAATAGAGAGAGAAAGGTAGAATAGAGAGAGAGAGAGAGAGAGAGAGAAAGAAAGATAGAATAGATAGATAGATGAGGGGTCTTCAAACTTGGCAAGTTTAAGACTTGTGGACTTCGACTCCCAGAATTCTTCAGCTAACATGACTGGAGGAGGAATTGTGGGCGTTGAAGTCCACAAGTCTTAAAGCTGTCCAGTTTGAAGACCCCTGAATTAAACAGCCTGCTTGGATTATTAAATGCTCTTTGCAGATCTAAAAAGGCCTTTATATATATATAAAGAACATCACAGCCCAGAATCCTAACACAAACAGACATGCCCAAACACAAACACACCAGCCAGTTAGGGGCATCATGGGATATCTATGGGGAAAAGCCCCTCTGAGATAGCTTTCTATCTATGTAGGTCTGACTTGGGTTTATGCTTAAGTAGCTCGATAGCCATGCTTCGCTACAAAATTATGTGCTTAGTTTTAGGGGAGGGAAATAAGGGGGAGGGGTGAAATTGTGCCTCTTCCTACCAGCATCCATCGGTATTTATCTGGCTAATGTCCTGTCAGTGTATGAGAGAGTTGAGGGCTCTTTGGAAACTGAAACCGTATTTGCTGTGTAAGCAAGAAGGAGACAGCAAGGAGCCTGGGCGGGGCTTAGCTCAACTGTTCTGTACTAAAGCTGGTTGCTGCTCTGAAACTCCTCTGCTTGTGTTTTGCATTTGGAACAGATTTCTTTCCAGGTGGGGAGCGGGAGTAGAACTCCTTGGCGGATTAATAATAATAATAATAATATAGGAAATACTAATGCTCTGATGGTCATTTTGAAAAATCCTTTCTTAGTGACCCCCTAGAAGCCAAGAGGAGCATATGTGCCAAATTTCAAGTTTGTAGGCTTTATAGTTCTGGAGATTTTGTGATGATGCATGAGGGGTATTTCGCTTTTGATATATAGAAATTCCAGGGATATTTAACAGACTTAGATTAGGCTGAGATTGGATTGTGAAAGTTAAATTGACACGCAAAGCCAGTACATTTGGTCCTCGCTTTATGACCACAGTTGGTCCTCGACTTATGACCACCGCTGGGACGAGAATTTCTGTTGCTAAGCAAGGCAGTTGTTGAGCGAGTCGGAGCTGATTCTACGATCTTTTTTTTTTGCCACCGTTGTTAAGTGACTCACTGCGGTTATTAAGTGAGTCAGTCCATCGTTAAGCAAATCCAGTTTCCCCGCCATTGACTTTGCTTGCCCAGAAGCTGACTGGGAAGTTCTCAAATTCTGGTCGTCCTCGACTTTCGACCGTTCATTTAGTGACCGTTTGAAGTTACAACGGCACTGAAAAAAAGTGACTTATGACCATTTTTCATACTTGACGACCGTTTGTGGCATCAGGTGATCAAAATTCGGACGCTTAGCAACTGGCTCCTATTTAGGACGGTCGCAGCGTCCCCGGGGGTCACGCGGTCCCTTTTTACGACTGTCTGACCAGCAACGGGGAAGCCGGATTTACCTAACGACCGTGTTTCTAACTTAACAACTGCAGTGGTTCACTTAACAACCGTGGCAAGAAAAGTCGTAAAACGGGGCATAATTCCCTTGTGGGTTATAAGACCCTTCCCTCCCCCCCCAATAAATTTATACTCACCATACGAAGACAAGTCTGGTGCACAATTTCCAAGGTTTATTGAAGAAAAAATAGAAAGCCGTTGCAAGGCCCTTCCCAAGTGGATCGAGTACAAGGAGAGCAAGCTTCCATATTCAAACAATACATTTATACCCTGTACAAAACACGCCACGCCTCCTTACACCCCCTTTAGGTTCTACATTCTAAGAAGAGATTACTATAAACCCGTCATGGCGAACCTATGGCACGCGTGTCACATGGGGGCACGCAGAGCCATTTATGCCGGCAACGCGAGCTGCAGGCAAACTTACCTCACTGGGCTTGCGCGCACCTCACAGCTGATTTTCGGCGGGTTTGAGGCCTTTATCGGCCTCCCAGAGACTTGAGGAAGGCTTCTGCGGGCTTTGCAGGATGAAAACGAGGCCCGTTTAGTCACTTCCTGTTTTTTCCGGAAATACCGGAAGTGACGAAACGGGCCTAGTTTTCGGCCTGCGAAGCCCGCAGAAGCCTTCCTCAAGCTTCTGGGAGACTGGAAAAAGCCTCAAAACCCGCCGAAAATCAGCTGTGAGGCGCAGTGCAGGTAAGGGGGTGAGTGGGTGGGTATTGCGTGTGCATGTGTGGGGGGCGTGCATTGCCTTCTGGGTGCTGGCACGGGCGTGCAAGCGTGCGCACAGTTTTTGGCACAGGAGCCCAAATAGGCCTTATAGTTACCACTGTTGTAAGGGTGGTTATGGGGGCGTCACTGTTGTAAGGGTGATTATGGGGGCGTCGCGTAGCGCCCATGTGACGCCTCTCCTGCGCGAGCTGCATTGGTTGCCGATGGCTCTCCGGGTTCGCTTTAAGGTTCTAGTTTTGACCTTTAGGGCGACCCATGGCATGGGACCAGGTTACCTTCAGGACCACATTCTACCAACGTTCTCCAACAGGCCGGTGCGTTCCCACAGGGAGGGTCTGCTCCGGGTGCCGTCGGCCGCTATGTGTCGTCTGGCGGCGCCAAGGGGTAGGGCCTTCTCTGTGGGTGCCCCCGCCCTCTGGAATACTCTGCCACCGGAACTTCGTACCGGCACGGACCTGAGGGCCTTCAGGCGCGCGTTAAAGACCTGGCTCTTTGAGCAGGCCGGCCTGGGCTGAGATAATGGTTTTAAATTTGATCTCCATTTTTAACTTTAAATTGGGTTTTAAGGGTAGGGGGGGGGTTTCCTAATTTTAGTCTGCAGCTGATTCAAATATTTAATTACTTTTTAACTTTTGTATTTGTGGGGTTTTTAGACGAGCTGTTCACCGCCCTGAGTCCCTAGGGAGAAGGGCGGTATATAAATGTAATTAATAAATAAATAAATAAATAAGGGTCAACATGACATTGTTTCCTTTGTCTCAGTGTCTTATCTGGTCTCACTGCTGGACTTTACCTTGGGAGGATGTTCCTTATTTTATTAACTTGTTGTCTCGCCTGGGCAACTTTTCCTGTTTTCCTCGAAGATCGTAACAATGCATGACTTGTACTTGTCACTGAACACATTTTAGGTTTTAAGGTGGGGCTTCTATATGTGAGAAGGAAGAGGAAAATAACAGAAAGAGCCTAACTTAACCCTGCTTAAAATCCTGTTATAAAAGAGTAACTTAGAATACTTTTCTCTCACCCTTGACAAATGTTTTCACTTCGCAACGTTAAATTTGGGGCTTAATTGTGGTCGTAAGTCATGGACTACCTAAATCACACCGCCCGGTCTACCTCCTAGGGTTGTTGTGACAAGAAAATGGACGGAGGTGTGCGACGTGTCCCTTAATGCCTTTGGAGCATTGAGTGGGACTCTCAAGCTAAGCAAGAAATCTCCCTGTCACGACTCCAAAGACGAATGAGTTGGAGCCGAGACAGCCAAGGTGCGACCCAAACATAGTTAAGTAAGCACCATGTATTGACTGTGTTTCCACATTAAGATGGAGGTCCTCAAAGGACCGAACATCGACTTCCTGACAAGGAGTAGTGCCCTACTGAAGATGCATGGATGAATAACACGCAGGTGGTAGTGTAATAATGGTGCAGGACACGTAGAGTCTAGCGTAGATTGTCACTGAGGTGCATGGAATCACCATTAAGAAACTTGCAGTTACTACGGTTTCCTTTAGAATTTTTTTTCTTTAGAGATGGCGGATGTTAGGCAGAGCAGTCAACCGGAAAGTAATTACAGTAATTATGTAATTATCCCAGTATATAATATGTATAAATAACACCTCCGGGTTGTAGCGAAACCCAGAGCTGACTTTATTTATCAAATTTATTTATTAAATTAAATTTATTTATGAAATGTATTTATTGATTAAACCATTGTTTAATCGCTGCTACCTGGTGTTGCGGTGTGGGAGACGAATTAAAAACAACTTCACCGGAGACACACGAGTGAGTCGGTATATTTTCGTTCGTTCAGCCCGCCTCAATATCGGACGAACAAGCTGACGCTCCCTTTGAAAGAAGGTTTCCCCATATGGACCTTCAGTGGAACCTCCACCCTCAGGGGCAGTCTACCTTTGTATTAAGCGTAGCTGGGCACCAATGCTGGGAAAAAAAAAAAATCTTCAGGTCCTGCTCCTTGTAGGTATTGTGGCCTGTCCAAGAGCCGAATCAGAAGAGGAGGAGAAAGCGTAGGAGTCAGGGCAGGGTTGGGATTCTACCTGGTTGGACCGGTTCTATAGAACCGGTTGTTATGATTCTGCAAAGTTCGGAGAACCGGGAAATCGTGCCACTGGCTGGCCTCTCCCCTCCCTGCCCACTCACTCCTTACCTGGCATGCGTGACATCCAACTTGCCTGTGTTTCGTAAGTTCTTATTTTTCCTCTTTTTTTTGGTCCCCCTGAACCATCATCGGTTCTGCTCTGCCAGGAGATTTAGATTAGCCAGGAAGCAGGAAATGGTTGGATTTCTTGCTTTCTAGCTAACCTAAAAGGCAGAGCTGAACCTTCCTTAGGACGGAAGCTTCTATTTTTCAGGGCAGAGTCAGGTAGCAGATTGTAGAAAAGTCGATCTCTGAGTGAATCTGTGATTCTGCGAGCAACTCCATCTGCAATCTGCTTTGCCTGATTTTGGGTAAAAAGTTCTTTTTTTATAAAAAAAAAATCAATATTTACGTACATGGTGTGAGGTGAGTTAATTTTGTGAGTTTGCTTGCTAGCAAATTTTATGTGACAGACTCAGGTAGCCGATGCCAGAAAGGTCGATCTCTGAGTGAATCTGTGATTCTGTGAGCAACTCAATCTGCCTGCCTGCTTTGCCTGATTTTGGGTAAAAGTTGTTCTTTTGATATAAAAAAATTCAATATTTACGTAAATATTTACAGTATAATATTTACATACAAGCCACGCCCAGTCAGTCACATGACCATCAAGCCATGCCCAGTCAGCAAGCCATCCCCACCCAGTCACATGACTACCAAGCCACACCCACAAATTAGGCCATGCCCACAGAACCGGTTATTAAGAAATTTGAATCCCATCCCTGAGTCAGCCCTCCGATGGAGAGTCAACATGTTAGAATTTACAGCAATCCAACCAGCAAATAAAGTAAATAATTGAGCAGGATTCATTTATAAAAGAAGCTTCTTTATATACAACAATATAAAACATGATGCATGTATACAATACCCATGCAGCTCTTGCAACGTGGTAGCAAGTACAAGAAGCAGAAGCAATCCGAACCACCAGCACTGAAGCACAGAAAACTACCTAATGCAGAGGCAATATTGCAAGGACAAAGCAACTCTTATACACAGATCCGTCAAGCTAAGCCACGCCCAGGCTCCGAGTTGTCTGGGTCACCAAACCGTCTCCATTGGCTGACCTGTTACCATGTCTTTTCCAAGTCATGAACTCTTATACACTGACCCAACAGCTCCCAGGTCTGGAGGTGGCTGATGAGGAAGGAAGTGCCTGACGCGCTAATGTGCAGAAGGCAGAGGAGAGGAGAGCAGTGAAAATCAATAAGCAGGTCCTTGGGATGGAAGAGCCACCGCTGCTAGCGAAGTCCCATTCTAGGGGGAAAAGGCAGGGAATGGAGATGAAAAGATGTGACAGACAACTATTCATCTTCCGCCTTGACGCACTTATTAGCCTGCGGTGAGAGAGAAACTTTTTGCCGGGGCTGCCGGCACTCCGAATAACTTCAGAGGGTTTATCATGTTTATTTATTATTTATTTATTAATCAGATTTCTATACCGCTCCCTCTCCCAAAAAGGGACTCGGGGCCTTAGTGTTGGGGGACGCTAACCCAGCTAGATTTTAATCGAATCTAGAAAAGTGGGGGAATGGTGGTTTGTGTGTGTCTCCATCAAAGGGTCTCCGTCTGCTTATGTTTTCCTCCCTTTTTGCGAAGACCCGATTTTGAACTCGCGGCCATGTCTCCGAAGAGGAGGAAACCCGGGCCCATCACGCCTGCGTCCGACAGCTTGGAGGGAGGCAAAAAACCGGACCACGCTAGCTTGGAGGCCTTCCCTGCAAGGAAGAAGGTCAAATCTCCGGACGATGCTCGAACCCAGAGCTTGGCCGAGACGGTGAAGGAAGGCCGTTTGAGCACGGGAGCGTCTGTCGCGGATTTCCCGTACAACAAGAAACGCGTCCGGTTGATCTCTCCAGCTCCCGATCTGAAGGAGGGCGCTCGGGGGATCGTGTACTGGATGTCTCGTGATCAGAGGGTTCAAGGTGAGATTGCAGATCCCGCTTGGTGGCAACTACTCAAGGGTGTTTGGTCCAGTTCTCGAGTGCGGGAGAGATTGTGGTTGGGTTCGCACAACCGGGTCAACGCCTTTCCTCAATTAAACCTGCTTTTGGGGTTTAGCAGGATGGATTGAACCATAAGGGATCACAACGGAATTTAGCACCTTATATCTTTCTTTCCCACCTTAGAGTGGTGTGGTCGCCACACAATCAGGTAGAGGTAAATATTTCTCTCTCTGGGCACAATGAGAATATATCTACCGAACAAAAAAACTCTGTATTGGCAATAGGAAGGGCATCCGGCCAGTAAACACTCAGCTCCATTCAGTTGCCCAGACTCCGCAAGGGATTGGGGTCATTAAAAGCTGAGGGTCCTTGTCTCCCATCTTAAAGTGGTACGGCGGCCTAGAGGTGGAGGTCTCATCTCATAATCAAGAGGCTGTGAGCTCGATAATATTCTGTATCTTCTTTCTGTTTAATCTTCAATGTCAGTCTGTCCATTTCTGCACAAATCTCATTTCTGCACAAATCACACATTTCTCCAGTATCTTCCTAACCAGCACTTTATCATGTGGTATTTCTTCATTTTTCCAATATTGTGCAAGTCTAATCCTCGCTGCTATTAAGACATGCAATATTAAATATATATTTTACTTATCAAATTTTTCTGGCGCTATACCTAATAGAAAAAGTTCAGGTTTAAAATCTATGTGTTGTCCTATCATCTTTTCTAGCCACTTATGTATTTTTGCCCAATTTTTTTTTTTTTTGCTTTAATACAGGTCCACCACATGTGGTAATATGTGCCCGTTTTTTTCAACATTTGCTAGACATATTTCCAACATTTGCTAGACATATTTTTAAACATTTTAGCTAACCTAGCAGGTGGTAGGTACCACCTATAAAACATTTTATGTTCGGATAAAACTTAGAAAGGATTTAGAAGAACACGGGATTGAAAAAGATCTACAACAGCTAGACCAAATTTTGACAGGCAAAGAGGAAAAATTCATAACAAGAATGTATAGTTATTTATTGGAAGTGGAACTAGAAGAGATAGTGAAGGGACCAATGATTTGCCTGGTCAAGAAACGTAGGTCATAATATAAAATTAGAAGGCTGGGAAAGAATGTGGATTAATAATTGCAAATTAACATTATCCACAGCATTTAAAGAAAATCAGTACAAAATGTTTTATAGATGGCATTTAGCCCCAGCAAGACTGGCTAAAATATATCCAAATATAAAATCATATCCAAATATAAAATCAGATTGTTGGAAATGTGAACAAAAAGAGGGAACATTTTTTCATATGTGGTGGCAATGTCTAGAAGCAAAAAAATAATTGGATGAGGATACAAAGATGGCTATTAGAAATTACAGAATACCAATTAGAACTTAAAGCAGAAATATTTTTATTAGGAATTATTAAGGGAAAATTTAGCAAGTCTCTCCGATACATCATTATACATATTATAATGGTGGCGAGGATAGCTTTCGCACAGGGATGGAAGAAAGGAAAGATACCATCCGAAGAAAATCTGATACAAAAAAAAAAACATGGATTGTGCAGAAATGGATAAATTCACAGCAGAATTAAAAGGCAAGGATGAATCGGTTTGGGATAGGTGGTACAAATAGAATATAGAAATAAGAATTGATGTATAGGTATAAAAGCAAATATATGTATTATTAATGACACAATGCTGTTAATGTAAATAGAGATCTGCAATTATGTTTTAAAAAATAAAATTAATTAATTAAAAATTTATATATAAAACATTTTATGTAAGTTTTCTTTATAAGAAGTTGCAATATTCTTGCAACTTCTTATAGTTAAAGTTGCAATATTCTTCTCTGACAGTTGAGACACATAAATGAGGCCCGAGAATGCTTTGCTCGCATGAGGGTGGTGGCCATTTTGTCTTTTTCTGACTGCGGATATCTCTACTCGGAAGGCCCCTTGGGTTTGTTTGTGTTTTGCCGGCATCTGGCGGCCATGACGGTTCTCACCCCTGTGCATCCTTCTTGCAGATAACTGGGCTTTCCTTTACGCCCAGCGCCTGGCCTTGAAACAGCGCCTGCCCCTGCATGTCTGCTTCTGCCTGGTGCCCAAATTCCTGGATGCCACCATCCGCCACTTCGGTTTTATGCTCAGAGGCCTGGAGGAAGTCGCCGAGGTATTGGCATCGGGGTAGAGTGGGTGGCATTGCAGGCGGTGGTGGGATTCAAAAAATTTTACTACTGGTTCTGTGGGCATGGCTTGGTGAGTGTGGTGTGGCTTGGACGTGGCTTGGTGGGCATGGCAGGGGAAGGATACTGCAAAATCCCCGTTCCCTCCCCACCCCACTAACCTGCTTTCCAGCTCCGTTCTCCTGTGCAGGGCAACAAAAGAAGACTCAGCCAATCACTGGGACTCAGGAGGCTGAGAATAGTAGGGGGTGGGCCTAGTCAGAGGGGGTATTTGCTGGTTCTCCGAACGATTCAAAATTTCCGCTACCGGTTCTGTAGAACCGGTGAGAACCGGCTAAATCCCACCTCTGATACATAGCAATAATCTTTCTTCATCTAATTTCTACCTCTTATCTCTAACAGCTCGTAAAATCGATTCCACGTTGAGTAATATTCTATGTCTCCTTTGTCCTTTATTATTAATATCAATCTATCCACCTCTGCACAGCCTAATATTTTTCCTAATTACATCCTCATCTGATGGAGTGTTCTCATTTTTCCACTATTGTGCAAATACAATCCTTGCTGCTCTCAATACATGCAAAACTAGGCATGTAGTCCCTCTATCTATTTGCCAGGGGAAGGATACTGCAAAATCTCCATTTCCTCCCCACCCCACTAACCTGCTTTCCAGGTCTCTTCTCCTGTGCAGGACAACCAAAGGAGATCCAGCCAATCAGCTGAGACTCGGGAGGCAGAGAATAGATGGGGGCGGGGCCAGTCAGAGGTGGGATTTGCCCATTCTCCGAACGACTTAAAAGGTCCGCTACTAGTTCTCCAGAGCGGGTCAGAACCTGCTAAATACCATCTCTGATTGCGGCCACAGGGAGGAGGGAAAAAGCTTAGCTCAGGGGTCCCCAAACTTTTTAAATGGGAACAAATCACGGTTCCTCAGACTCTTGGGGCAGTGGGTACCTGCTCTTGCCTAACCGGAAGCTCTCCGCGTTGTGTTTCATGGGCTGTTGTGTTGAAGACAATCTGTTTGTGTTGTCCCGGGGCGTGGCACGAAAGCAACACAGCCAAGATAACAGGCCGAACTCCCCTTTACTGCTCCAACTTTGCCCCCAGATGTCCCCATGTTTACTACAGGTCCTAGAGCAAAGCTCTCACACGCGTTAGACACAAACACAAGCACACACATTCAGTGTAGGGTGTGCTTGGGCATGGGGTTGGACCAGATGGCCTATAAGGTCCCTTCCCGCTCTGTTAATCTGTAATCTTCAGCAGCCTTTGGCTGTGAGTAGTCCAGTAAGCAAAGTTAGCCAAACAGTAACCAAGGCCAGCAGCCCAGAAAGCCAGGTTTGCAAAACAGTAACCAGGGCAAGAAATACAGTAAGCCAGGTTAGCCAAACAGTAATCAGGGCAAGGAGGCCAACAAGACAGGTTTAGCCCAAATAGTAACCAGGGCCAGCAGTCAAATAAGCCAGCTTTGCAAAACAGTCACCAGGGCCTGCAGTCCAATAAGCCAGGTTTGCAAAACAGTCACCAGGGCCTGCAGTCCAATAAGCCAGGTTTGCAAAACAGTCACCAGGGCCTGCAGTCCAATAAGCCAGGTTTGCAAAACAGTCACCAGGGCCTGCAGTCCAATAAGCCAGGTTTGCAAAACAGTAACCAGGGCCAGTAGTCCAATAAGCCAGGTTTGCAAAACAGTCACCAGGGCCTGCAGTCCAATAAGCCAGGTTTGCAAAACAGTAACTAGGGCAAGAAGTCCAGTAAGCCAGGTTAGCCAGACAGTAACCAGATCAAGATGTCCAACAAGCCAGGTTTAGCCCAAAGAGGAACCAGGGCCAGCAGTCCAATAAGCCAGGTTTAGCCAAACACCAATCAGGACCAGCCGTCCAATAAGCCAGGTTAGCTAAACAGTAACCAGGGCCAGAAGTCCAGTAAGCCAGGAGGCAAACAGGGCAAGCCCCACAAGACAGAGTCCACCAATCTCCAGGCTTTTTCCTGACAAATGCCCCTCCTACCAGCACCTCCTTACTACTCAATCCCCAGGTGTGCCTTGTGAAGAGGGGGAGGCAGGACACTCTCCTCCCTTGTAGCCAGCTCGGTCTGCGTTGGTCTCGCCTTCTCTCTTCTCTCCGTGCTCTCAGATCAGGAGGGGGTGATCCCTGCTCTTCGCCTGAGCTCTGTCTCCTCTGCTCCTCCCTGTCTGTAAGCCTTTCTGATCCCGAAAAGCTTGACTCTGCCCTTCCCCAGTTTCCTCCAAGGCAAGGGTGGGATTCAAATTTTTTAACAACCGGTTCTGCGGGCGTGGCTAGGTGGGTGTGGCCATGTGGCTGGGTGGGCGTGGCTTCTTTTTTTTTGCAGCAAACCCCTCTCCCTGGGTTTTTTTTTTGCCTCCTGAGCCTCAGGGAAGCCACTTGGGAGGCGTTTTTGCTCCCAAGAAGCTTACTTGGGGCCCAGGAAGGTAAAAAACGGAGCGCGTCACTCCTCCCGCCACTCCCTCGCGCTCCTTTTTGCCTCCTGGGCCTCAGGGAAGCTTCCTGGGTGCAGCAGTAAGACAGCGAGGGGGAGCTGATCATCGGAACAGCGGATCATCGGGAGGGAGGGAGGAACAAAAGAAATACCTTAATGAGTAACTAGGAGGGGGAGAACGTAGTCCGCGATGTCGGGCATGCGCACAATGTCGCACCTGCGCGATAAGGACTGACGAGAAAGGAGGGGCAGGCGGAGAGGGGCGGGGCCAGCCAGGGACACGATTTGCCTGTTGTCCAAACTGCGCAGAATCGTAACAACCGGTTCTATAAAACTGGTCTGAACTGGTAGAATCCCACCCCCTGCTCCAAGGCCAACGGAGCCGCCTTCTCAATCTCTGTCGGCTCTTGTTCCAGCTCATCTTTCCCCACAGATTCAGGCTCTGACGTGGGGCATAACGCTGCTTTTTTTCCCCCATTCTGCAGGAATGTCGGCTGCTCGACATCTCTTTCCACTTGCTGGTCGGTTTCGCGAAAGACACGCTGCCCCTCTTTGTGACCCAACACGGCATCGGCGGGGTAGTGACGGATTTCTCCCCGCTCCGCGTTCCCATGCAGTGGGTTCGAGACATCCAGGAACGGCTGCCCAATGATGTACCCCTTGCTCAGGTGCCGGGGTGGGGCTGGAATCGCCATGGGGTAGGGCAGGCCAGTGTCATGCCCCTGGTGGAGACTAACTCTGAGGAAGAGGAGGAACAGCCAACAGGGAGTGGAAGTGTGGCTCCGGAGGTGGTGGAGGAGGCTGGGGAAGGGCAGAGACCGGCTGGGCAGTCAGAGGAGGACCCAGGCCCATCCCTTCTCCATCCTAGGGCACACAGGGAGGAGAGGATGAGGGAAAAGCATGGTCTACTCTGGAGGAGACGGCCATTATCCTCCTCGTGGGTTGCAGCTGTGAGCTCGGTATAAGAGTTTGGAACTGCGTGTTCACAGACGTTGGAGTCAAATTAGTGCTCTCCTTGGATGAGGTTTATCTTTGTTGGCGTTCTTCCCATGGACTCTCCCCGGTTATCTTCCTGGAATGTATGATTAATTATCTTGGCTTGCTTTGGAATTCTCGTCAATGTGGGTTTGTTTTTGGTTTCCTTTTGCCTCATTATTTACTTTTGTGACTTTAAACCGTGCCTAATAAAACAGTGAAGTTAAGTTGAAGGCATTACCGGACTTTAATGTATGTTTTGGGTTTGGGGTTATTTTGAGAGACTACGGGTCATCACAGAGTAGGGCAGGCCAGTTTGGGGGCAAATCTACACCCAGATTTATTGGTGTACAAAGAGAAGTGGTAGACACATGTGGCTCCTTGCTTGCATATTGGTCTGGAGGAAGGACCTCCAGAGTCAACAATGCACCCTAAAAATGCCAAGAAAAACTGAGAATGACAGGCTGGGTGGAGGAGACAGAAAGGGCTATTGGGAAGGGATGAGGTGCATTGGTTGCCCTCATCAAAATGTCTGTTGTCAATTGTGAATAGAACAGAACAGAATACAGAACAGAATAGAATAAATATTGGAGTGACTGCAAGGCGATCCAACCGGTCGGTCGCAGAGGAGATCAACCCTGACCGCTCTTTAGAAGGCCAGTTGCTGAAGGTGAAACTCAAAGACTTTGGCCACCTCATGAGAAGGAAGGACTCGCTGGAGAAGAGCCGAATGCTGGGAACGATGGAGGGCAGAAGAAGAGGAAGAAGGAGAAGGAGAAGAAGAAGAAGAATGAAGGAGGAGGAGGAGGAGGAGGAGGAGGAGGAGAAGAAGAAGAAGAAGAAGAAGAAGAAGAAGAAGAAGAAGAAGAAGAAGAAGAAGAAGAAGAAGAAGAAGAAGAAGAAGAAGAAGAAGAAGAAGAAGAAGAAGAAGAAGAAGGGGATGGCAGAGAAGGAGCGGGCTGGATGGTGGATGAAGCAGTTGGCATGAGCTTTAATGGACTGCAGAAGATGGTAGAGGACAGGAAGGCTTGCAGGAACGTTGTCCATGGGGTTGCGATGGATCGGACACGATTTCACGAGTAACAACAAGAATAGGAATAGGAACAGAACAGAACAGAATAGAATAGAAAATATGGGATGGGATGGAAGAGAGTAGAGTAGAGTAGAGTAGAATAGAATATAGAAAAGAATATAGAAAAGAAAAGAGAATAGGACTTTTTATTGTCACTTTGAATGTACATTAATCAGTGTACATTAAAATGATTGTTCAAGCTCTTCTCATTTCCCATCCTCAGGTGGATGCCCACAATATTGTCCCGTGCTGGGTTTCTTCAGACAAGCAGGAATATGGGGCGAGGACGATTCGGCGGAAGATCCATGACCGACTGGCTGAGTTCCTGACTGAATTTCCGCCTATTGTCAAGCACCCTTTCCCTGCCGGGCTTCAGGCCGAGGTGATGGAAGGGGCAGAACCTGGGGATGGGGTCGAAAGAGGAATTAGCCTAGAAGTCCCTATGTAGCCACAAACAAACTAAGTCCAACCCCTTTTGAGTTCCATTGATCCAATCTAACACGAACTGCAGGTAGTCCTCAAATTACAAATAGAATGGAGCCTGCTCATTCCATTCTCAACCCGAGAATTTGTGGGAGTGAATCTCGTAGAAGAAGAAGGGAGATCACTCCCTTCTTTCGCCCATGCATTTGCTAATTGAATGTGTAGTTTGTTAAGTGTACATGAGGTATTTCGGGGTAGAGAAGGCAATGCAGAGCCTTCAATGGGCTGGGCGAGGCCTCTGGACGGCCGAATGGGGCTTCAAAGGGGTGGATGCGCCCTTCGGAAGCTCCATTTCGGCCAGCAAGGTGCCAAATGTTGCAGAGTCTCTGCGGTTGTTCGTAAGGGCAAACAACTGCCACGATGCTGCAAGATTCATAGTTTTGGGAACGCTAGGAGCAGTGGTGGTATTCTACCTGGTTCGGCCTGGTTCAGCCGAACTGGTAGTAAAAAATGCTACCATTCAGCTGAACTGGTAGTAATAAAAACAGCTACTGGTTCAGCCAAACCAGTGTTTTTTTTTATTTTTTCCTCCCAATGATCAGCTATTCTGACGATCAGTTATGCCGGGATCCCCCTTGCTGAATTACTGCTTCGCCCAGGAGACTTCCCTGAGGCCCAGGAGGCAAAAAGGGGTGCATGGGGGTGGAGGAGGTGCGAAATAAAAGAAGCCACACCCGCGGTCACATGGCCATGTCCACCTAGCCACTCCCACCTAGTCACGCCTTCAGAACCGGTAGTAAAACTGGTAGCTAGGGGGCGCTGATCGCATAACTTCAAACGTTCGCTAAGGGAATGTTCGTTACCTGGGGATTACCTATATTAGTTGAGAAGATTCCCACGCGTAGGCTTTTAGCAATAAATTAGTTTAATTGAACCTTCTTGTGTGGACCTGATGCCCTACGAGAGCATTGGAGACACTCAGATTTTCTCCACTCCATGTTCTGTTTCCTTGGTGCCAACCGGCATCTCTTGAAATCCTGCAGCCCATCAACTGGAAGGCCTGCTACTCCAGCTTGCAGGTGGATCGCTCCGTGAAGGAGGTGGAGTGGGCCACGCCGGGAACGGCCTCTGGCTTGAAGGTGCTGGAAGAGTTTGTGAAGGACAGGCTGAAGTGCTTCAGCTCGGACCGAAATGACCCCAACCGGCCAGCCCTCAGCAACCTCTCGCCCTGGTTCCATTTTGGTGAGTACAAGTAGTTCTCAACTTATATCTATTAGTTTAGTGACCGTCCAAAGTTACAACGGCACCGGAAAATGTGAGTTGTGGCCATTTTCACCGTTACAACCTTTGTAGCATCCTCCGAATCATGTGATCAAAATTCAGACACAACTGATTTATATTTATGACTGTTGCATTGTCCCAGGGTTGTGTGTTCCCCTTTTGCGACCTTCTGACAACCAAAGTCAAGGGGGAAGCCAGATTCACTTAACGACTGGGTTATTAACACTACAACTGAGGTGATTCACTTAACTACTGGGGGGAGAAAGGTCGTAAAATGGGGCAAATGTCACTTAAATGTCTCACTTAACAACAGAAATGTTGGGCTCGGTTGCGGTCGTAAGTTGCATGCTGGGAGAGGGATTGGAGCCTTTGGGAAGCCAAGCTGGTGCATCGGTGCAGCCGGTACATTGATTGGGGGCTACGGGGAAGGGAGAGAATTTGAACCCACAGCTAGAAGCCTTCCCCAATCTGATGTTTTATAGATATGTTTTAATAGATTGCAATTTCCAGAACCCACCAGCCAACAAGCTAGTTGGGTTTGGGCAGTGTGGTTGGGCATATTGTGGGAATGTGGTAGTCCTCAACTTACAACGATTCACTTAGTGACCATTTGAAGTTACAATGGCACCATTAACGGTCAGGACTTATGACCGGATCTTCGCACTTACGAATTTAATAATAAAGAAATGATAGTCCGGAGGCTGGTAACCTTAGTGGTGTAAGCAGAACAATCTGGAACTGAACACACTCCAAACCGTAGAAAGTGGGGGTAGACTTTAGAAGAAACCCTCCCATACGACCATCTCTGACAATACTAGACAACACAGTATCAACAGTAGAGACCTTTCAAATTTCTAGGTTCTACTATATCACATGACCTAAAATGGACACCTAACATCAAAAATGTCATCAAAAAAGCACAACAAAGAATGTTCTTTCTGTGCCAACTCAGAAAGCTCAAAGTGCCCAAGGAGCTGCTGATCTGGTTCTACAGAGGAATTATTGAGTCCGTCATCTGCACCTCTATAACTGTCTGGTTTGGTTCTGCAACCCAACAGGACAGACACAGACTTCAGAGGATAATTAGGACTGCAGAAAAAACAATGGCTACCAACCTGCCTTCCATCAAGGACCTGTATCCTGCACAAGTCAAAAAGAGGGCTGTGAAAATATCTACAGACCCCTCACATCCCGGACATAAACTGTTTCAACTATCCTCAAAACGACGCTATAGAGCACTGCACACCAGAACAACTAGGCACAAGAACAGTTTTTTCCCGAACGCCATCACTCTGCTAAACAAATAATACCCTCAACACTGTTCAACTATTACGAAGTCTGCATTATTGCTAATCTTCTCATCACTCCTTATCACCCATCCCCTCCCACTTGTGACTGTATGACTGTAACTTTGTCACTTGTATCCTTATGGTTTATATGGACTATTTCCTAGTATGTTTTGATTGCTGATTATACCCCATGACTATCATTAAGTGTTGTACGTTATGATTCTTGATTCTTAATGAATGTATCTTTTCTTTTATGTATACTGAGAGTATTTACACCAAGACAATTCCTTGTGTGTCCAATCACACTTGGCCAATAAACTATTCTATTCTATTCTATTCTATTCTATTCTATTCCATTCCATTCAGATGAATGACCTCTGATTTGTCCCTTGTAGGTCAGGTGGCTGTGCAACGAGCCATTTTGGAGGTGCGCAAACATCGCACCAGATACAAAGAGTCCGTGGAAGGTTTCGTCGAGGAGGCCGTAGTGCGTCGGGAACTGGCAGACAACTTCTGTTTTTACAACCCCAACTACGACAAGGTTGAAGGTAACGGAGCCCCTCCGACTTCTGGGCTCATACGAGACGCATAGACCCAAAGACCCAAGCGAAGCATAAACAGGTTGGGTGAAGGCCTCTGACACATCCTTAAACCTGTGCTGGTTGTGTGAATGCAGCCACTGTGTTAGGCATGAATAGCCGGACTCAGTTGTGTAGAGTTCAAACTAGCTACTTTATTGTTTTCTGCCTGTAATACAGGAATCTTCCCAGATGGGTAGTTTTTGCGTAGGAAAAACCATATAAAGCTCAAAAGCATTCGGGGTGTGCATCTTTGTATATGAGATCTTGCTCCTTTGTGTTTATGTAGTGAGTCCAGGCTAATTCCCCGTTTGACCCCTCCTTCCAGCTGGGTGTTTTGACTCCCAGCTCCCAAAACACGACAAACCCTCTGAAGTTAACTCAAAGATTCCTTTAATTAGGAGCGCCGGCAGCCCCGGCAAAACATTTCTCTCTCATCGCCGGCTAACAAGTCCGTCCAGCAGGGATCTGAATAGTCGTCTGCCACATCTATTCATCCCCGCTTACTGCCTTTTATCCCCAGAGTTAAGCTGGGCCCTCGCTAATAGCGGTAGTAGCGGTGGCTCTTCCATCCCAAGGACCGGCTCATAAATTTCCACTGCTCTCCTCTCCTCTGCCTTCTGTGAATCAGGCATTGGACCCAGCTGTTTCTCCTCTTCCTCATCAGCCACTTCCAGACCTGGGGGCTGTTGACTCTCCATCAGAGGGCTGACAAATGGCTCAGGTTCTGCCTCTGTGTGTCTTTCTCTCTCTCTCTCTGCCAACTCCATTCTCCCTTCCCCCTCGGAGCTTCTTGGTTGCCCTAATGTTCACCCTGGCTCCTATGCCTCCTCCTCTGATTTGGCTGTTGGAGGGACCGGCAGCCAACAGGCCACATGTCTGGGATGGTTGCTTTCCAACGTCCTGACAGGTGTGCATTCTTCCAAAGGTGCTTACGACTGGGCCAAGACCACACTGAAGCTCCATGCCCAAGACAAGAGGCCTTACCTGTACACGCTGGAGCAATTAGAAGAAGGGAAGACGCACGACCCCCTGTGGAACGCTGCACAGGTAGGCTGAAGACAAGGGGAAACATGGTTAGGAGATCCTGGTTAAGTGCATTTGATTAGGATTTTTTTCCCCAAAAAATATTTTTTTTTTTTTATTCTTTAAACATCTCTTTGAGTGAACAATGAGAGTCCAGGTTTTGACATACATACATAATCATAATTATATTTCCAGCTTTCTTATCCAGTTTCACATCATATCATATCATTACCTATTCCATTCCAAAAAAGCTAATGCAATCCTAAATTGTATTAACAGAGGGATACAATCAAGATCAAGGGAGGTACTAAGACCACTCTATAAAGCCTTAGTAAGGCCACACCTAGAGTACTGCATCCAGTTTGGGTCTAATATAAAAAAGATGTTGAGACTCTAGAAAAAGTGCAGAGAAGAGCAACCAGGATGATTTTAGGGGGCTAAAACATACGAAGAACGGTTGCAGGAACTGGGCCTGGCTAGTCTAAGGAAGAAAAGGACCAGGAGAGATAGGAGAGCATCTTCCAATATTTGAGGGGCTGCTACAGAGAGGAGGAAGGGGTCAAGCTATTTTCCAAAGTGCCTGTAGGCCAGACAAGGAATAATGGATGGAAACTGAGCAAGGAGAGAGATTCAACCTGGAAATAAGGAGGAATTTCCTGACAGTGAGAACAATCAACCCATGGAACATAAGTTGCCCTCGGAAGTTGTAGGAGCTTCATCACTTGAGACTTTCAAGAAGAGATTGGACTGCCATTTGTCAGAAATGGTGTAGGGTCTCCCGCTTGGGCAAGGGGTTGGACTAGATGACCTACAAGGTCCCTTCCAACTCTGATTATTTGTTATTTTTCTTTTATTTTTCTTCATGTTATTTCGTTCATCATTTCCAGACAGAAAAAAAGTTTCATCCTAAAATATGTTATCCAATACTTATCCCCTTTCAGTGTCAATTCAATCTTGCTATTCAATTTTTTATTTTATATATTCTCCCCTTTTTATTCCATTAAATCCAGTATATAACAAATTAAAAAATAGGGGGGAAAAGCCACCTATCAATATAAGCCATTTTTAATACATCCTATGTTAATCACAATGATCTCCTATTTACTATTATATATGCATATATTTCTTTCCCTCCCAATCGGGTTCCACATGCTATTGTATCCCTATTACATAATAAAGCTTATGTTTATTCCAAAAGCATTTATATAACAAACCAACTATAAATGATAATAACAATATTTATAATGGTTGATTTCCATACTCTATATTTCTGGATCGGGATACGCTTCGCATGGTCACTTCCGCCCTGGTGACCTCCCGCCTAGACTATGCCAACGCTCTCTACATGGGGCTTCCCTTGAAGTGCATCCGGAGGCTCCAGCTGGTGCAGAATGCGGCCGCGCGGGTGGTGTTGGGGGCTCCTCGGGGCTCCCATGTTACGCCACTTCTGCGCGAGCTGCATTGGCTCCCGGTGGCCCTCCGGGTGCGCTTCAAAGTCTTAGTTATCATCTTTAAAGCGCTCCATGGCTCGGGACCAGGATACTTGCGAGACCGCCTCCTGCCATTATCGGCCTCCCACCGACCGATACGCTCCCATAGAGTCGGCCTCCTCGGGGTGCCGTCGGCTGGATGGCTGGCGACCCTGAGAGTGCGGGCCTTCTCATTGGGGGCACCCTCCCTCTGGAACGAATTACCCCCGGAGATGAGGACCATCCCTGATCTCATGACCTTCCGCCGTGCGTTGAAGACTCATTTATTTCACCAAGCCAGTCTGGCCTAGGGGTTTTTAAATTTTTTAATCTAGTTTTAACTTTCTTAATTCCCTTATTTTTAATCTTTTGAAAGGGGCAATGTATTTAATTCTTTTAATTTTTAAATATTGTATATGTGTTTTATATGTGTATTTTATCCTGGCTATTCACCGCCCCGAGTCCCTTTGGGAGAGGGGGCGGTATATAAATTTAAATAAATAAATAATATTCATTTTCTTCTTCACCTTACTAATTATTATATAGTAATTGACTAGGATTTTGTGGCCTTCTTCAACTGCATGCTTCTCTTTATTGTCATACAGATAGTCCTCAACTTATGACCACTGTTGAGCCCAAAATTTCTGTCACTAAGCGAGGCAGTTGCCTAGTGAGGTTTGCCCCATTTTACGAACTTCCTTGCCACCGTTGTTAAGCGAATCACTGCCGTTGTTAAATCAGTCACCCAGTTGCGAAGCGAATCCAGCTTCCCCATTGACTTTTGTGTAGGGCTAGCCCAATTTTCAAGAGTTAAAGAAGATTTATTAAGAGAAGACATGCCAGCGCTGCCTGGGTGTAGCCGTCTCTGAGGTACATCATTCACTGTCATCCTTGACCCTGGTTTTCCCCCACCTCTGGGTGTATCCTAATTCATATCCTCCAATGGGACACATCCATAGCTCAGAGCCATCAATCATGTTCTCCAGTTAGAATTTTGCGTGGCGGAAACTTCAGTCACCTAGTTACTATCTTTGAAAACATTTATGGAATGCAGTTTCGGTTTGCAAGCTGCCGCACTGCTCCCCCCTCTCTTTCTGTTGGCAACTCTAAAAAGACCAGATAAATATTTTATGGGTTGACATTTTGCTTGTCAGAAGATCGCAAAAGCAAAAAAAAGTATTGGACGAAATGACATAACTTGGTTGGGAAAAATGATAAAGCAGGATATAGATTGGAAACCAGAAATATTTTTTGTTGGGCATCCTGCCGGAGAAGTATGACAAAAAGAATATAGATGTGATGACCCAGGGTGGGATACAAAAGCAACCAAGTCACAAAAACAGGTAAAGTCCCTTTAATTCCTTCAACTTGGCTTCAAAAGTCCAACTATCATTGA
The DNA here is from genome assembly GCA_023653725.1 of Bungarus multicinctus. Lineage (NCBI taxonomy): Eukaryota > Metazoa > Chordata > Lepidosauria > Squamata > Elapidae > Bungarus > Bungarus multicinctus. The sequence continues at coordinate 3,689,790 of CM042844.1, forward strand.
CTGGAGAAAAAAAACTCCCCCACAAACAGTCGCAAAAAGGAAGAAATTCCGTTCAAACTCAAAATGCATATAAATGATAAATAGAAAAGAACAACAAACCACACTGAAGCAATTAGTGAGACAAGGCAGGATAAGGGCTTGAAGACGTCCACAGATATCGAAATACACACAGGGAAGGACGCCAGAACTCAGATAAGAACTGAAAGACTAGAAATGTTTTCATGCTTTGCTTCCAGCATTGGGCCATGCGCAGTTGGTCCTTTTAACCAGTCCTCCCAGCTGCAGCCCATGAAGGGGATCAGGGCCCTTTCCTCCCCCTGTAGACCATGCCATTCACGTTTTTCTTATCCGCTCTTCCCTACGTGCCCTAGGATCAAGAGGGGATGGGCCTGGGTCTTTTTCTGAATGTCCAGCCGGCCTGTGCCCTTCTCCAGTTTCCTCCACAACCTCTGGAGCCACACTCCCACTCCCTGTCGGCTGTTCCTCCTCTCCCTCGGAGTCAGACTCCAACAGGGGCATGACAACCTGGGTGTAGCTGACTCTGGCACATCATTCATTATCACCCTTGACCCTGGTTTTCCCCACCCCCTGGGTGTATCCTAATGCATATTCTCCAATGGGACACCTCCATAGCCCAGAGTCATCAATCATGTTCTCCAGTTAGTAATTTTCTGTGGCAGAAACTTCAGTCACCTAGTTACTATCTTTGAAAACATTTATGGAATGCACTCTCGGTTTCCAAGCTGCCGCACTGCTCCCCCCTCCCTTTCTGTTGGCAACTCTACAAAGACCATAGAAATATTTTATGAGTTGACTCTAGCTTTCTCCAAGGACATGTGATGTTCACCAGCCCTTCCCCGCTCTTCCATCTCAGCTCCAGATGGTTCACGAAGGAAAGATGCATGGCTTCCTGCGGATGTATTGGGCCAAGAAGATTTTGGAGTGGACCAGGTCACCTGAGGAGGCCCTGCAGTTTAGCATCTACCTGAATGACCGCTACGAATTGGACGGCCGAGACCCCAACGGTTACGTAGGTGAGTAATGGGAGGGGCTGGGAGGTCACCCAAGGAATTTTGAAGGAAAGGACCCACAATTTAGTCTTTGGGCTTCTCTCTACCCCTCGTGAAGTAGGACGGTCGTTAAACGAGGACTCCCTGTACCGCTAAACCCATACCAGAGTGGGGAATGACATGTAGTTTCATAAGTTTTAGGTTTTGCTTGAAGGTCTCTTTCCAGAGTCTCTTGGTTATCCATGTTGATCGCACGGCTTCTAAGCAAGGGATGGGAGAAGTAGCTGAGATCTCAGCTTCTCTTGGAGGTCGACGGTAGTTGGGGCACTGGTTGTGTGTACATCCGTACATCACATAGTGTGTGTCACTTAAACTCAGATAGATCTTTCTAGATTAGATTAGAAGAGATTAAAGATTAGACTAGATTAGATTATGTGTGCATTCATATGCCAATAGAATGTATCACTTAAACTATAAATCCTTCTAGATTGGATTAATTAGACTAGGTTATAGATTAATCTAGACTAGATTAGACTAGATTAGATATGCATCCAGAGTGTGACTTAAACTCAGATAGATCTTTCTAGATTAGTTTAGAAGAGATTAAAGATTAGATTAGACTAGATTAGTTTATGTGTGCATCCATATGCCAATAGAACATGTCACTTAAACTATAAATCTTTCTAGATTAGATTAATTTTAAAGCGCCTGTAGGCCAGGCAAGGAATCATGGATGGAAACTGAACAAGGAGAGATTTAACCTGGAAATAAGGAGAAACTTTCTGACAGGGAGAACGATCAACCCATAGTATACAAGTTGCCCTCGGAAGTTGTGGGAGAGCCATCACTTGAGACTTTCAGGAAGAGACTGGACTGCCCTTGGTCAGAAATGGCGTAGGGTTACGGGGTTGGACTAGATGACCTACAAGGTCCCTTCCAACTCTGATTATCTGTTATCTTTATCTGTTATCTGTTAATTAGATTATAATCTAGACTAGACTAGATTCAGTATGCATCCAGAGTATGTCACTTAAGTTCAGATAGATCTTGCTAGATTAGATAGATTAGATTATAGATTAGATTGTGTGTTCATCCATATGTCAATATGTCACTTAAACTCGGAGAATCTTTCTAGATTATGTTATGTTGTTATAGATTATGTGCATCCATATGTCAATAGAGTGTGTCACTTAAAACTCAGATCTTTCTAGATTATATTATTGATTAAATTAGATTGGGTTGGATTGGATTAGATTATAGATAAGATTAGATTAAACACTTTATTTGACCAAGTGTGTCTAGCCTTGTTCTCTGGTCTCTTGTTAGGCTGCATGTGGTCCATCTGTGGGATCCACGATCAAGGATGGGCTGAAAGGGCCATCTTTGGCAAGATCCGCTACATGAATTATGCCGGTTGCAAGAGGAAGTTTGATGTCGCCCAGTTCGAGCGCAAATACAGTCCTCAACGCTTCACTCAGTAACCTCGGCAGAAGGACACACGCAAAGTTGGGAGGACATGTGTTTCTCCCCTTCTAAAGGACAAGAATAATAAAGACGCTCATTGTTGCGCAACAAAAGCAAGCTTGATCTACTGATTGAGACACCAGGCTAGAAGCCAGGCGAAGGCAAGTTCTAGTTCTCTTAAGACATGAAAGCCGGTTGGGTGACTTTGGTTCAATCACCAGGAGACGGTGAGTTCTAGATTTTGGCCTAATCACTGAAAAATGGTGAGTTCTAGTCCTGTCTTAGGCACGAAGGCCAGCTGGGTGGCTTTGGTTCAATCACCAGGAGATGGTGAGTTCTAGTCCTGTCTTAGGCACGAAGGCCAGCTGGGTGACTTTGGTTCAATCACCAGGAGATGATGAGTTCTAGTCTTGTCTTAGGCACAAAGGCCAGCTGGGTGGCTTTGGTTCAATCACCAGGAGATGGTGAGTTCTAGTCCTGCCTTAGGCACGAAGGCCAGCTGGGTGGCTTTGGTTCAATCACCAGGAGATGGTGAGTTCTAGTCTTGTCTTAGGCACGAAGGCCAGCTGGGTGACTTTGGTTCAATCACCAGGAGACGGTGAGTTCTAGATTTTGGCCTAATCACTGGAAAATGGTGAGTTCTAGTCCTGTCTTAGGCACCAAGGCCAGCTGGGTGACTTTGGTTCAATCACCAGGAGATGGTGAGTTCTAGTCCTGCCTTAGGCACGAAGGCCAGCTGGGTGGCTTTGGTTCAATCACCAGGAGATGGTGAGTTCTAGTCTTGTCTTAGGCACGAAGGCCAGCTGGGTGACTTTGGTTCAATCACCAGGAGATGGTGAGTTCTAGTCTTGTCTTAGGCACGAAGGCCAGCTGGGTGACTTTGGTTCAATCACCAGGAGATGGTGAGTTCTAGTCCTGTCTTAGGCACGAAGGCCAGCTGGGTCACTTTGGTTCAGTCACCAGGAGATGGTGAGTTCTAGTCCTGTCTTAGGCACGAAGGCCAGCTGGGTCACTTTGGTTCAATCACCAGGAGATGGTGAGTTCTAATCCTGTCTTAGGCACGAAGGCCAACTGGGTGACTTTGGTTCAATCACCAGGAGATGGTGAGTTCTAGTCTTGTCTTAGGCACGAAGGCCAGCTGGGTGACTTTGGGCCAATCACCAGGAGATGGTGAGTTCTAGTCCTGTCTTAGGCACGAAGGCCAACTGGGTGACTTTGGTTCAATCACCAGGAGATGGTGAGTTCTAGTCCTGTCTTAGGCACGAAGGCCAGCTGGGTGACTTTGGTTCAATCACCAGGAGATGGTGAGTTCTAGTCCTGTCTTAGGCACGAAGGCCAGCTGGGTGACTTTGGTTCAATCACCAGGAGATGGTGAGTTCTAGTCCTGTCTTAGGCACGAAGGCCAGCTGGGTGACTTTGGTTCAATCACCAGGAGATGGTGAGTTCTAGTCCTGTCTTAGGCACGAAGGCCAGCTGGGTGACTTTGGTTCAATCACCAGGAGATGGTGAGTTCTAGTCCTGTCTTAGGCACGAAGGCCAGCTGGGTGACTTTGGGCCAATCACCAGGAGATGGTGAGTTCTAGTCCTGTCTTAGGCACGAAGGCCAGCTGGGTGACTTTGGGCCAATCACCAGGAGATGGTGAGTTCTAGTCCTGTCTTAGGCACGAAGGCCAGCTGGATGACTTTGGTTCAATCACCAGGAGATGGTGAGTTCTAGTCCTGTCTTAGGCACGAAGGCCAGCTGGGTGACTTTGGGCCAATCACCAGGAGATGGTGAGTTCTAGTCCTGTCTTAGGCACGAAAGCCAGCTGGATGACTTTGGTTCAATCACCAGGAGATGGTGAGTTCTAGTCCTGTCTTAGGCACGAAGGCCAGCTGGATGACTTTGGTTCAATCACCAGGAGATGGTGAGTTCTAGTCCTGTCTTAGGCACGAAGGCCAGCTGGGTGACTTTGGTTCAATCACCAGGAGATGGTGAGTTCTAGTCCTGTCTTAGGCACGAAGGCCAGCTGGGTGACTTTGGGCCAATCACCAGGAGATGGTGAGTTCTAGTCCTGTCTTAGGCACGAAGGCCAGCTGGGTGACTTTGGTTCAATCACCAGGAGATGGTGAGTTCTAGCTGTCTTAGGCACGAAGGCCAGCTGGGTGACTTTGGGCCAATCACCAGGAGATGGTGAGTTCTAGTCCTGTCTTAGGCACGAAGGCCAGCTGGGACTTTGGTTCAATCACCAGGAGATGGTGAGTTCTAGTCCTGTCTTAGGCACAAAGGCCAGCTGGGTGACTTTGGGCCAATCACCAGGAGACGGTGAGTTCTAGTCCTGTCTTAGGCACGAAGGCCAGCTGGATGACTTTGGTTCAATCACCAGGAGGTGGTGAGTTCTAGTCCTGTCTTAGGCACGAAGGCCAGCTGGGTGACTTTGGTTCAATCACCAGGAGACGGTGAGTTCTAGTCCTGTCTTAGGCACGAAGGCCAGCTGGGTGGCTTTGGTTCAATCACCAGGAGATGGTGAGTTCTAGTCCTGCCTTAGGCACGAAGGCCAGCTGGGTGGCTTTGGTTCAATCACCAGGAGATGGTGAGTTCTAGTCCTGTCTTAGGCACGAAGGCCAGCTGGGTGACTTTGGTTCAATCACCAGGAGATGATGAGTTCTAGTCTTGTCTTAGGCACAAAGGCCAGCTGGGTGACTTTGGTTCAATCACCAGGAGATGGTGAGTTCTAGTCCTGTCTTAGGCACGAAGGCCAGCTGGATGACTTTGGTTCAATCACCAGGAGATGGTGAGTTCTAGTCCTGTCTTAGGCACGAAGGTCAGCTGGATGACTTTGGTTCAATCACCAGGAGATGGTGAGTTCTAGTCCTGTCTTAGGCACAAAGGCCAGCTGGGTGACTTTGGGCCATTCACCAGGAGATGGTGAGTTCTAGTCCTGTGTTAGGCACGAAGGCCAGCTGGATGACTTTGGTTCAATCACCAGGAGATGGTGAGTTCTAGTCCTGTCTTAGGCACAAAGGCCAGCTGGGTGACTTTGGGCCAATCACCAGGAGATGGTGAGTTCTAGTCCTGTCTTAGGCACGAAGGCCAGCTGGATGACTTTGGTTCAATCACCAGGAGATGGTGAGTTCTAGTCCTGTCTTAGGCACGAAGGCCAGCTGGATGACTTTGGTTCAATCACCAGGAGATGGTGAGTTCTAGTCCTGTCTTAGGCATGAAGGCCAGCTGGGTGACTTTGGTTCAATCACCAGGAGTTGGTGCGTTCGAGTCCTGCCTTAGGCATGAAGGCCAGCTGGGTGACATCAGCCAAGTTCATAGAGCACCAAGGACTCCACAGTCCTCTTCTCCATAAATTCCTCTCTCTTCTAACACTGATAGTGTTACCTAGATTGGTAATAAAATGTCTGAAAGCAAATAACCAAGCTCAGAGAGCACCAAGGACCCCACAGCCCTTCTTCCTCTCTGCATGCTCTACCCCCTCCTACTTCTGATGATGTGTCCTAGTTGGGTCATGAAACGTCTGCAAGAAAACCACCCAGCTCAGAGAACATCAAGGACTCCACAGTTCAACCCTGAGCTACAGATATTTCTCTTCTATAAGATTTACTGAATATAACCTTTCTTGGGGGAACTGCTCCATAAACAGGCGGTGCAAGGCGGAAAAAAAATGGCCAAATACATGTTAAGTCCTCGACTGACGACCACCATTGAGCCCAGAATTTGTGTTGCTAAGTGAGAAATCTGTGAATTTTGTCCCATTTGACGACTTTCCTTGCCATGTTTGTTAAGGGAATCACCGCAAGGTTGTTAAAAAAAGTAGTAACTCGTGTTGTTAAGTGAATCTGGTGTCCCCGTTGACTTTGCTTGTCCGGTCACAAAACAGGAAAAACATGATCCAGGGGGACACTGCAACCGTCGTAAATAAGAACCAATTGCCAAGCCTCTGAATTTTGATCACGTGACCATGGGAGCAAGAGTCATCGGTGGGAAAAAACAAAAACAAAAAACGTCCGTAAGTCAGTTTTCCCAGCGCTGTCGTAACTTCGGTCAAGTAAACGAACTGTTGTTAAGTCGAGGATTACCTATAACCGTTTTGGGAGGGACTGGCCCAGCTACCGTCCCATCCAGCATTTTCCATGAATTTGGCTCGGTGGCTAAGATGCTGAGCTTGTCGATCCGAAAGGTCGGCGGTTCGGCGGTTCGAACCCCTAGCGCCGCGTCACGGAGCGAGCTCCCGCTCCTTGTCCCAGCTTCTGCCAACTTAGCAGTTCGAAAGCACATAAAAAATGCAAGTAGAAAAATAGGAACCCTTTTGGTGGGAAGGGAACAGCCTTCCGTGCGCCTTCGAAGGCGTTTAGTCCTGCCGGCCACATGACCACGGAGACGTCTTCGGACAGCGCTGGCTCTTTTTCGGCTTCGTGACGGAGGTGAGCAGCGCCCCCTAGAGCCGGAAACGATGTGCAAGGGGAACCTTTACCTTACTAAAAGTGTCCATCTTTGGCAACTTTTAAGACTTGTGGATTTCAACCCCGAGAAATGCCCCAGCCCAGCCATGCCTGTTTCTTTTTCTCTTACCCCTTAAAGTGGAAAGATTGCAGAGGAAGGGATTACAAGAGAATAAGGGACGCGGTGGCTCAGGGGCTAAGATGCTGAGCTCGTTGATCCGAAAGGTCGGCGGTTCGGCGGTTCGAACCCTTAGCGCCGCGTCACGGAGCGAGCTCCCGTGACTTGTCCCAGCTTCTGCCAACTTAGCAGTTCGAAAGCATGCAAAAAAAAATGCAAGTAGAAAAATAGGAACCATTTTGGTGGGAAGGGAACAGCCTTCCGTGCGCCTTCGAAGGCGTTTAGTCCCGCCGGCCACATGACCACGGAGACGTCTTCGGACAGCGCTGGCTCTTCTTCGGCTTTGTACCGTCCCCTGGAACTGGAAACAACTAGCACGGATAAGTGAGGGGAATCTTTACCTTTACCCTTATTGTATTGTTTAAATAAAGTATTTCAGTTGTGAAACGCTCCACCTACCATAAACATACAAGAGACGCAGACCGCTGCTTATTATTGTTTTATTAGGGATGACTTTTCCATGGTTATACTTTACTGGAATAATGGATGGATTTCCAGGTTCAACCAGTATGCTCTTCGTGGTTTTTTTTGTTGTTGTTGTTGTTTTTTTACAAAGAACATTCACGTCAACACAGATAAGAAATATTTTTAATTTTTTTTTTGCCAAATGGGCATTAAATCCATAGCTCCAGCACCTGTGAGCATCATTTAGCATCCCAAATCTCCCTTTCTGTGCATTTTTTTATTTTTGGTACTTCTTAGGTATTTCTAAAGCCAACCCTTTAGAACCTACCGCCTCCTTGCTGGCTTTTGTAAAACTTGAATCAGTGCTTAGTAGAAAATTAGCTTTTGCTAGCAAAAGAGAAAAAAAACGTTCTCCCGACATCTTCAAACATTTGCTTAAAAAAAACAAAAAAAAACACAGTGTGCATTTGTGATTATTTTTTTTCCCCCTTAAGTGCGTTAAAAAAAGAAGTTGCAGGAAACCAGATTTATTTTTTTTAAAGGTGGGGGGTATGGACGGGGCCAGGGCGAACATATATATATATATTTAATATAAATGTAATTATCGGGGGCGAGATCAGGACCCCCTCGGTTAAAACAATTCAGATTAACAAATGTTGGGTTGCGGGGTTTAAATTGGTGTTTGGGGACAAAGCTAAGGAAGAAGACATTGCCAGGAAGAAATTTGTGCACCAATTTAGTTGGAAGATTTGATTAAGGGAGGCGAGGGAGGTTTTCACCGGAATGGATGTTGAGCGAAGAAGAGATCCAAATTGCCTTGCAATTTCGATTTGTTTTTCAATTTTGGATCTCCGGCTGTTCTGAGTTCTAGGACAGCGTTTCTCAACCGTGGCCGCTGGGAGACGGGTGGCCTCCCAACTCTCAAGAATTGGGAGTTTGCTGGGGATTTCTGGCAGTTGGAAGTCCACCTGTCTCCCAGCGGCCACGGTTGAGAAACGCTGTTCTAGAATGTTCTCTCTGCAGCCCTGTAGAGTTTTCACATGAGAGGGCCACCTTCTCGACGGACACTCAAGGAAATGGAGGTTCTCTTAAGCTGCAAAGAAGGTGAGGAAAAGGATGCCTTGTTGCAAATCCTTCCTGCCATGCCAGTATTGATAGATTAATTTCATTTTTCCCCCCTCTGCTGCTATTACTCAGATAGCCTGGTTGGGATGTTACATCGGCCAATCCAGGAGCAGAGTCATAAAACCCTACCTGTCTCCATTTTTGATATTGCTTAGTGGAGCTAACATTTTCATTCTTGAATTTGGAATGAGCTGTATGTTGTTTTCCTGTTTGTGTAGGATCAAACAGGGGCTTGAGAAAGGGGGTCTTAAGCCTTAGAAGAGAGGTCTCCAAACTTGACAGCTTTGAAGACTTGTGGACTTCAACTCCCAGAATTCCTCAGCCAGCAAAGCTTACTCTCTGGTGATCCCTTCTTCTGCAGTCTCTCCACTTTGGCGGGTAAGAAACAGGCACAGCTGGCTGAGGAATTCTGGGAGTTGAAGTACCACAAGTCTTAAAAGTTTCCAAATTTGGGGACTCCTGCCTTAGAAGAAAGCAGCCATAACACATGCGATCCTGGGATTAAAGAAAATGGCGTTTCCTTCTTAAGCAATGCCTTGGGATGTTTGGATCCATCCATGTGATTTTTTTGATTTTTAATGGTGCAATTCTAATTTTTCAGGTCTCCCCAGGCTGCCTTTCACTCTTAAAACTCCAAACTTTGCACCTTTAAGACTTGTGGACTTCAGTGCCCAGAATCACCCCCAGCTAGCCATGAGAATTCTGGGAGTTGAAGTCCACTCATCTTCGAGTTACCTGAAGGTTGAAAAACTGTGGTTTTTAAGAGAAAGGGGAAAGCAGGGATTCCCAAAACGCTCTGCAGCTTAGGTGAGAGCTCATAACAGAGGTCTCCAAACTTGGCCACTTTTAAGACTTGTGGACTTCAACTCCCAGAATTCCCCAGCCAGCTGTGTCTGTTTCTTTTTCTCTTACCAGATAAAGTGGAGAGAGATTGCAGAGGAAGGGATGACAAGAGAGTAAGCTATGCTGGCTGGGAAATTCTGGGAGTTTGAAGTCCAGAAGTCTTAAAGTTTGGGGACCCTTGGCTCATAAGATGGATGAGCAACCTTTTAAGTCAAAGGTCTACAAACTTGGCAAGCTTAAAGGCTTGTGGACTTCCAGCTCTCAGAATTCCTCAGCTAACATGAATGGAGGAGGAATTCTGGGAGTTGAAGTCCACAAGTCTTAAAAGCTGTCAAGTTTGAAGACCCCTGGCTTAAGTCAAATAAAACCATGCCCCTTGGAGAAGTCCTGTAAATCTGGGCAAGAAGATCATCTCCCTAGATCGGCCTTCTTCATCGGCTTTCTGCAACTTTCTTAAAATTCTGTCCTCAAGTGAGATTGTAACTATCATGGTTTCCCAGCTTTGACAGAGTCACTTAGGAATGGCCGTGCAACCTGCCAGAAATCTCACCCAGCCAGCCAGCAAGATCCAAACAATGGACAACCTCCTCTCACCTCACTTCCTGACCTACTTTGGCCAAGTATCTCAAAACCACAGATACCAGGGGAGGTAGAGCAGCATTAGAACCCAAGACTCATCTACCAGTTATCTGGAACCCCTTCTTTCTCTGCTGCCAGGAGCAGACCTCCAAGCCTGGCCCTCTTCCTCCAGCTTTAGGGGGCGCTCCAACACCCCTGATCCAGTGGCCCCAATGGCTTAGGACAGGGGTAGGGAACCTTGGCTCTTTTATCACTGATGGACTTCAACTCCCAGAATTCCTGAGTGAGCCATAAAAGGTTCCCCATCCCTGGCCTACTGGTTTTTCAGTTGTGGGGGAAATCAATTTTTGACTGGAATGGGATTGTTTGATATACAAATGTAGGACATATAAAGAATATATAAAGAATATGTCCTACATTTGTATATTAAACAGTCCCATTCCAGTCAAAAATTGATTTCCCCCACAACTGGAAAACCAGTAGGCCAGGGATGGGGAACCTTTTATGGCTCACTCAGGGATTCTGGGAGTTGAAGTCCATAAGTGATAAAAGAGCCAAGGTTCCCTACCCCTGGCTTAGGAGAAGGGCTGCAGCCTGAAACAGCCGAAGGAGTAGCGCTATTGCAAAGTGAGTTTCTTCCTCTTAGGGGAAAAAAAACAACAATTTTTCTCTCCCTTGGAATATCATCTAGTCCTGGGGTCTCCAACCTTGGCCACTTGAAGCTCAAGTCGTCAAACTCCCAGAATTCCCCAGCCGGCATAGCTTGCTCTCTTGTCATCCCTTCCTCTGCAATCTCTCCTGGGGAATTCTGGGAATTGAAGTCTACAAGTCTCAAAGTTGCCAAGTTTGGAGAGCTCTGTGTTTAAGACACGTGGATTTCAACTCCCAGAATTCTCCCCAGCCAGCCAGCATAGCTTACTTACTCTCTTGTAATCCCTCCTTCTGCTGGCTGGCTGGGGAATTCTGAGAGTTGGAAATCCACCAGGCTTAAAGTGGCCAAGGTTGGAGACCCCTTGATCTAAGGTCAACCGACATTATTCCTCTTAAAGACCTTTCAGACAATCAGGGAGAAAAGTGTGAGTTTGCGTATATGCGCATGTGCGCGCGCTCTCACGCATGGATCCTTTTTTAAGGGGATGGGAAAGGGGCTGTGGTCCTCTCAGACCCCTGCAACACACACACACACACACACACACAAACATACACACCCCAAAAATCCACGTGTGCCATTCTGGTTATCCGCTTCCGTTTCGCCACTAACATTCTCCTGAGATTTAAAAGGATAGTTTTGGGTTTTTTTAATACTTTGTGCTCCCTTTCTGGCTCCTCAGATGAAACAAGAATGAAATTTAGCAAAGGGAAACCAAAAAACCAAAAAAAAAAAAAAAACAGAATTTGAGGCGAGGAAAATTTAAAAAGACAAACCGAAACAAAAAAGCCAAACAACGGCCTTCTCCGGCTCACAGCAACCGATACGGCAAGTCAAACAAGGCAGGAGGGCTTGTTGGTGGTTGGTGTTGTTGGTGTTGTTGTTATTTTTCCCCTTTTACGCCCGTGGCCGGATCCTGTCAGGGAACTCAGCCTCCAGGAAAGCCCCTCCTCGGCTTCTGGACGGAGCAAACTCCTTGTGCCGATCCCCCTCTGCCTTTCCGTAGAAAGGAAAATTGCCCCGCGTTGGGCATCTTGAGTGGACAGTTCACAGGAGCTAAACCTTGTTCGCCCGAATCCGACAGAAGGAGAGACACAAATGACACCTTCCGCAGGCCAAAGGCCTTCCGTGGCTGGGGCTTCGGAGTCCTGGGAAGGGCAGTCTAGCTCCGTCGCTGGTCAGGGCAGTCTTTGGAAGCGCAGGCTGGCACACGGCCACCCGCCCCCCACCCCCCGCAGCTTCCTCGGCCGTCACGTGGCCGCCCCTACCGTGTCCTCCTCCTCTTCCTCCGGTTCGTAGTCGGAGAGGTCGGCTTCCAGGCTCTGCTTGGCCAGGAGTTCCCGGCGAGCTTGCAAGCGGGTGCACTTGGGGCAGGGTCTCGACCGGAAGCAGCCCTTGTGGTAGCAAGCTCGGCATTCTGCGGGGCGGGGGGGGGGGGGGAGAGAGAGAAAAAGGAGGAATTAAGAGAAGCCGAAAAAGGCCCGGAGGGGCAAGAAGTCTCAAACAATCCGCGCTTGCAACTAGGCGCCAGTCTGCATTTATCGTACAGCTCATTGAGTGCCGTGCCCTTGTTGGAGTCCAATTCTGAGGGGGGGGGGGGCATTGAGCAGCTGACAGGGAGTGGGAGTGGGGTTCCGGTGGCTGTGGAGGAAACTAGGGAAGGGCACAGTCCGGCTGGGCCTTCAGAGGAAGACCCGGGCCCATCCCCTCTTCATTCTAGGGCATGCAGTGAAAAACTGAGAAGGGAGCAACCTGGCTTACGGGGGAGAAAAGGGCCCTGATCCCTTTCATTAGTTGCAGCTGGGAGAACAGAATATAAGAAGGGCGTTTGTACACAGCTCTTTGCTGGAACCAAAGCGTGCATTATCTTGGTCGAGCCTTATCTGGGTTTTGGCGTCCTCCCAACGGTCTGTCCCTTGTTATCTTTTGGAAGTCTGCAATTTATCATCCTGGTCTGTCGTGTTAATGACTTCGGCGTGGTTTGTTTTTTATTTCTAATGATCTTTACTTTGGGTTCAGACTGCATTTCTTCCCGGTTTTTGGAAGAGTTTGATCTCCAGCCGAGGATAACTGGACATTGGGGGCCAAGTTGGAGGCATCAAAGGGAATTTATCTACTTTGGTGACTTTATTATTTTTGTGCCACGCCCCTTTGGGTCATCACATTCACATTCTTATTTTACACAGGTAAAATACAAAACACGCTGTGTTTCCCCGAAAATAAGACCCTGTCTTAATTTTTTTCGCCACCAAAAAAGGCACCAGGTCTTATTTTCGGGGGAAGTCATCCACTGACTAACCTCATTTGTATGAGTCGCCCCTGGCCTCCTTTTCGCTGTCCGAGGCCTTCAGGGAACTTCTTCTGCAGCGGGCAAGGCTTTCCTGAAGGCCTCTGCAGTGGATAACGGAGCTCTGGATCGATCCTGAGCTTTGTCGTCAACTCCAGAGGCCTCCAGGAAAGCCTGACCAGACTTGCCAGCTGCAGAAGAAATGGACCAGCAAGGCAGTTGTTGGGGGTTGCGAGGCCTGACTACACCTGTCCAAAGGTAAGTAGTAGGGGCAGCTCCACCCCTGCAATTGCTTCACATTTACGGTTGCCATGTCCCGGGGTCATACAATCCCCTTTTGCGACGTTCTGGCAAGCAAAGTTTAGTTTACTTTATTGTCCTTGCACCTCGTACAACGAAATCAAACACCATCTTCAGTGCACATCATGACCGTGAAAATAAACACAAACACACATCCTTCACACTCCACACATTGAATTGAAAACCCCTGATACTGCATGAATGTTGCACTATACAATAGAATTCAATATAGTTACTGCCCTGGGATAGAAGCTGTTTTTCAGCCTATTTGTCCTTGTTTTTATTATCCTGTACCGTCTACCAAATGGTAATAGTTCAAAAAAAAAGGGGGTGCCCAGCATGAGAGGGATCTTTAAGGATGTTTTGAACTTTCTTAAGGCAACAGGAACTATAAAGTTCTTCCAAAGAGGGGAGAGGGCAGCCAATGATCCTCTGGGCAATGACATTAAACCCTCTGGAGTGCTGTCCTATCTGCCATGGTGCAATTGCCAAACCATACAAAGGTGCGGTAAATTATAATGCTCTCTATGGTGCAGCGGTAGAAGGTCACCAGCAGTTTTTCATTCAGTTGTTGTTTTTCTAAATCTCAGGTGGTATAATCTCTGCTGGGCCCTTTTGACCAGGGCTGCAATGTGAGCCCCCCCAGGTCATGTCCTCTTTTAGGGTAACACCCAGAAACTTAAAACTGGCCACTTGCTCCACTCAGTCTCCATGGATAAGCAAGGGCTGGAGGTCTGATCTGTTCCTTCTATCTAGTCCACTATAAGCTCCTTGGTCTTATGGGGGTTGAGGACCAAGTTATTGTCTCCACACCACGAAAGCAACCGTTGGTCCACCTCATCTCAGCAGGCAGACTCATTCCCCCCCTAGAGAAGTTAATGGGGAAGTCAGATTCACTTAACAACGGTGTTACTAATTTAAGAACTGCAGTTCTGCCACTTCACAAAGGTGACGAGAAAAGCCGTAAAATGGGACAAAACTCACATTTTTCCCTTAGCAACATAAATTGTTGCTAAGGGCTCAATTGTGGTCGTAAGCCGAGGACTACCTATATATGCTACACTGAAGAGAGCTCAGCTGGTACCAATCTATGGAGAAATTGTACAGGGCTGGAAAATCGGAGAGCTGTGTTGAAGCCAACAACTGAGGGTTGTTGTGTCCTTCTGGTTGGATGCAGTGCGAAACAATGCTGGGATGTGTGGGTCTTTCTTTGCCCCCCCCTCCCCCCCCCCCCAAAATGAACTTACAACTTAAATGTAAAAGTTGTTAGGGGATTGGTTCTCCCATTTGACAGCTCACCTTCGCAGGTCTTGCATTTGCTCAGCTGAAAGGGAAACAGGATGTCGTCGTCCTTCTGGCAGAATTCGCAGATGAACCCCTTCGCTTGGCACAACTGGGCGAGAAAATTAAAAACAAACAAAGAAACACGGACTGTCAAGATTGAACCACTTTGTTCCAGCAAACCTCCATTCCAGTCAGTAACTCCGAGACAAGCATCATCTCAAAAGAACCTTTATTAGAATAGCACCTGGCACATCCGCGGAATCCCGAATCTAAAAGTTTTTCAGGCTTCCCACAATGTCCCAAACTACAATCCCTCCCCTTTCCCACCATCATCACATCACATGGACCGATCACGATCCGTCCCAGTGTAAGATCCTTTTTCTCTGCTGATGAGCAGAGTTGAAAAAGGACCTTGGAAGTCATCTAGTCCAACCCCCCTGCCCAAGGAGGAGACTACATCATTTCTGAGAAGAGGGCAGTTCGGTCTCTTCTTGAAAGCCTCCAGGGATGAAGCTCCCACAACTTCCGAAGGCAACTTTTGTTCCATTGAATATAGAATAATAGAGTTGGAAGGGACCTTGTAGGTCATCCAGTCCAACCCCCTGCCCAAGCAAGAGACCTTACACCATTTCTGACGGAGGGCAGTCCAGTCTCTTAACTTTTAAAGCGCTCCATGGCATCGGACCAGGATATTTACAAGACTGCATTCTGCCAGTTTCCTCTCACCGTCCGGTGCGCTCCCACAGGGAGGGTCTCTTGCGGGTCCCGTCGGCATCTATGTGCCGGCTGGTGATCCCGAGGAGTAGGGCCTTCTCTGTGGGGGCGTCTGCCCTCTGGAATGGGTTGCCCCCGGAGTTATGTACAGCCACGGAGCTGGGGACCTTTAGGCGTGCCTTGAAAACCTGGCTTTTTGACCAGGCCGGCTTGAGCTGATTTTAGATTTGGGTATTTTAATTTTTATATTAAATTTTAGGGTTTAAGGGAGGGGTTTTAATTGTTTTACAGCCAGAGTCTTTAATTTAATTTAGTTTTAACTTTTATATATTTAATATTTTTAATTGTATGGCTGTGCACCGCTCCGAGTCCTTCGGGAGAGGAGCGATATATAAATAAATATTATTATTATTATTCTTGAACGTCTCAAGTGATGATGCTCCCACAACTTCCAAAGGCAACTTCTGTTTCACTGAATATAGATTAACAGAGTTGAAAAAGGACCTTGTAGGTCATCTAGTCCAACCCCCTGCCCAAGTGGGAGACCCTACACTATTTCTGACCGATGGGAGTCCAGTCTCTTCTTGAAAGCCTCCAGGGATGAAGCACCCACAACTTCCGAGGGCAACTTCTGTTTCATGTTCATAGGGATTGTTCTCCCTATCAGAAAGTTTCTCCTTATTTCCAGGTTGAATCTCCCCTGGTTGTTTTTCCTTGTCTGGCCTTCAGGTGCCTTGGAAAATAGCTTGACCCCCTTCCTCCTCTCTGGGGCAGCCCCTCAAATATTGGAAGATGCTCTCCTGTCTCCCCTGGTCCTTCTCTTCCCTAGACTAGCCAGGCCCAGTTCCTGCAGCCATTCGTTGTATGTTTGAGCCTCCAGTCCCCTCATCCTCCTGGTTGCTCTTCTCTGCACTCTTTCTAGAGCCTCAACCTCTCTTTTATAGTGTGGTGACCGAATCTGGATGCAGGACGCTAGCTGTGGCCTTACGAAGGCTTTATAGGGTGGCATTAGAAGAAAGGAAATGGGCTCCACACACTCACCATGCATTTCTCGACGTGCAGCTCTCCCACCCGGAGGAGCTCGGTCAAGCGGGGAAGAAGGTCCCCCTTCTTGATGGCGCTTAGGTCGTTTAAGGAATAAAGGTGAAGGTCTTCGGTCAGGTGGCCCGGCACCGCGTCGAAGGCATCCAGAAGTCTGCGGGGGGGGGGGGGGGGAGGATTTTTGGTTGTCAAAGACAATCAAAGACAGAAATCAAGAAATACAGTACAATCTTGATACAGCAGCACACGGACAGATGTTTCCCCGCTGCCAACACTCACTCATGCAAACACACAAACATACAGGCAGACGGTTGGCAACTGTGATCCCAAATAATCTGGTTCTCTCTCTCTCTCTCCCTCTCTCTCATCTATATCTATCTTCTCTCTCTCACCTATCTATTATCTATCTATCTATCTATCTATCTATCTATCTATCTATCTATCTATCTATCTATCTATCTATCTATCTCTCTATCTATCTATCTATCTATCTATCTATCTATCTATCTATCTATCTATCTATCTATCTATCTATCTATCTATCTATCTATCTATCTATCTATCTATCTATCTCTCTATCTATCTATCTATCTATCTATCTATCTATCTATCTATCTATCTATCTATCTCTATCTATCTATCTATCTATCTATCTATCTATCTATCTATCTATCTATCTATCTATCTATCTATCTATCTATCTATCTATCTATCTATCTATCTATCTATCTATCTATCTATCTATCTATCTATCTATCTATCTATCTATCTATCTATCTATCTATCTATCTATCTATCTATCTATCTATCTATCTATCTATCTATCTATCTATCTATCTATCTATCTATCTATCTATCTATCTATCTATCTATCTATCTATCTATCTATCTATCTATCTATCTATCTATCTATCTATCTATCTATCTATCTATCTATCTATCTATCTATCTATCTATCTATCTATCTATCTCTATCTATCTATCTATCTATCTATCTATCTATCTATCTATCTATCTATCTATCTATCTATCTATCTATCATCTTTCTCTCATCTATCTATATCTATCATCTCTCTCATCTATTATCCTCTATCATCTCTCTCATCTATCATCTATCATCTCTCTCATCTATTATCTATCATCTATCATCTCTCTATTACCTACCTTTCACCAATCTATATCTCTCATCCATCTATCCCTCTATCTATCATCTATCTATCTATCATCTATCATCTATCATCTATCTATATCTATCATCTCTCATCTATTATCTATCCTCTATCATCTCTCTCATCTATTATCTATCATCTATCATCTCTCTCATCTATCATCTATCATCTCTCTTATCTATCATCTATATATATATCATCTCTCTCTCATCTCTCTATTATCTACCTTTCACCTATCTATATCTCTCATCCATCTATCCTTCTATCTATCATCTATCTATTATCTATCATCTATCTATATCTATCATCTCTCATCTATTATCTATCTATCATCTATCATCTCTCTCATCTCTCATCTCTCATCTATCCATTATCTATCTATCATCTATCATCTCTCTCATCTATTATATATATATATATATATATATATATATATATATATATATATATATATATATATACTTTATGTCAGCTCAAAAACCTTACACACACACACACACATATATATATATCATCTCTCTATTATCTATCTATCTATCTATCTATCTATCTATCTATCTATCATCTATCTCTCATCTATATCTATCATCTCCCTCTCACCTATCTATTATCTGTCTGTCTGTCTGTCTGTCTGTCTGTCTGTCTGTCTGTCTGTCTATCTATCTATCTATCTATCATCTACTTATCATATTTAAGAACCACCCATCTCCCTCACTGGGGGACTCTGGGCTCTGTACAAATAAAATCAAAGTATGGCTTTCAAAGCTGACACGTGCAAACAGAGCTGCAAATATTCTCTTCTATCAGAAATAAAACTATCAATTGTTTGTGATAATATCGTCGAGATATAACTGGATATAACTATATATATATATATAACTGATTATTACATTTCCCATTTCCCAACATTCCTGAAATTGGAATTTGCCTTTTCTCACAGCTTCCTCACATCTGCAAGAAAACAACCAAGCCACACACAGTCATCACCTCCACTGTGCCATTGGCTGCGGCCCCAACTCCCTGCTGCTCAGAGTTTGCTTTCTCGCTCTGCGATAATGATGGGAGTCTCCGAAAATGTCTTCTGGAATCCTTACCCTTTAGCTAGGCGACACGTCTTGAACATGTTCTTCATGTGGTACAGCTGGATTCTTAAAAGCTGGAAGAGACCAAGAAGACATGATTTATGAGGAAACAAGAGTTGGAAAGGGACCTTATTTATTTATTAAATTTTTATACCGCCCCCTCTCCCAAAAAGGGACTCCGGGCGGTGTACAGCCCAGATAAAACGACACAATTAGTAGAAAATTTAAAACAGATTTAAAAAGAATTAAACTAGTGGCTGGACCTTGGAGGTCTTCTAGTTCAACCCCCTGCACAAAAAGGAGACCCTATACAATTTGAGACAAGGGATTCTTAAAAGCCGGAAGAGACCAAGAAGACATGATTTATGGGGAAACAAGAGTTGGAAAGGGATCTTGGAGGTCTTCTAGTCCAACCCCCTGCACAAGCAGGAGATCCTATGCCATTCTGGACAAATGGCTGTCCAATCTTTTCTTTAAAACCTCCAGTGATGGGGCAGCCACAACTTCTGGCGGCAAGCTGTTCCACAGGTTAACTGTCCTCACTGTTAGGAAATTCCTCCTTAGTTCCAGGTTGCTTCTCTCCTCCTGGATTAGTTTCCACCTGTTGCTTCTTGTCCTGCCTTCTGGGGCTTTGGAGAAGAATTTGACCCCTTCCTCTTCTTTGGGGCAGCCCCTCAAATATTGGAAGACCGCTATCATGTCCCCCCTAGTCCTCCTTTTCATTAAACTAGACATACCCAATTCCTGCAAGCATTCTTCATATGTTTTAGCTTCCAGCTCCTGAATCAAGAACAAAACAATCCAGTGTGTGTTTTCCACTTGGTGACTATTTTAGAAGAATCAGGGAGGGGAGGGGTCTCCAGGTCAGCCTATCCTCCAAAGCCCCTGAAGGCAAGAGGAAAAGCAACGGATGGGAACTAACCAAGGAGAGAAGCAACCTGGAATCAAGGAGAAACTTCCTGACAGTGAGGGACAATTAACCAGTGGAACTCCTTGCCACCAGAACCCGTACGTGCTCCATCACTGGAGGTTTTTAAGAAAAGATTGGACAACCATTTAAATGAAAATGGTGTAGGGCTTCCTGTTTGAACAGGGGGTTGGACTAGAAGACCTCCAAGGTCCCTTCCAACTCTTTGTTATTCTGTAAAAAGTTGCAAGAACAGTGTATGTCTAGTCTAGAGAAAAGAACTACTAGGGGGGGGTGACATTATAGCCTCTTCCAATATTTGAGGGACTGCCCCAAAGAAGAAGAGGGGGGGTCAACTTATTCTCCAAAGCATCGAAAGACAGGAGGAGGAGCAATGGGTGGAATTTAATCAAGGAAAGAAGCAACCTAGAACCAAGGAGAAATTTCCTAACACTGAGGACAATTAACCAGTGGAACAGCTTGCCTCCAGAAATTGTGGGTGCTCCAATACTGGAGGTTTTCCAGAAGAGATTAAGCAACTATTTGTATCCAGCTTGAGCAGGGGGGGGGGGTCGGACTAGAAGACCTCCAAGGTCCCTTCCGATGCTGTTAGGCTATTATTCTGACCCAAAGCGGTGTGACTCCAATCCCCAAGTGCCTGCTTACCCTGACTTGGTTGAGAGGTTTGACCTTGCGGTAGAGGGCAGAGTTAATGTCCTGCATGTTGAAGAGAGGGTCGTTCCAGATCTTTTGCAGCAGGTCCTTGGAGAAATTGCTGACGTAGTACTTGCCGAAGTCCCACCTGCGAAGGATGCGGCTGGGAATGACCATCTGGGCATTCTCGTGGCAGCACTGGCAGAAGTATTTGCCCAGGTACTCGCAGTAGCGCAACCGCTTGATGTAATCTGACGGCCCGCCCGACGAAGGAAGAGAGAAAGGGAATTGAAGAGATTGTCCAGAAATGCTGAGGACCAAAACTCAGAACGTTCTAGAATCGAGGCAGAGCTTGACGAAAGCTCTGGGCACTAAGGGATCTGCCCTCCTAGGTGCAACTCCGTTTCTACAGGTAGTCTTCAACTTACACGATTTACTATTATTTATTTAACATCCACAGTGTTTAGTATATTATCTGGGTCCATATATTTTGAATACGATTCTGATTGTGATGTCACCATTTTAAATATACATAGTCATACTTTTTCAACTTCCAACTTTTGGGTATATAGATAGTGATCA
This sequence comes from Bungarus multicinctus, assembly GCA_023653725.1. Lineage (NCBI taxonomy): Eukaryota > Metazoa > Chordata > Lepidosauria > Squamata > Elapidae > Bungarus > Bungarus multicinctus. Next base: position 3,710,494 of record CM042844.1, read on the forward strand.
TAATATATTCTATTACATTTCAGTTTACATAATATTGTTTTCCCAATTTCTACTTTCTACTTCTTTTTCTAACGTTAAGAATAAACACCATGTTAAAAAGTATTCTATGTCTAGCCATCATCTCTTAACTCTTTTTAAAATTTCAACGCTTATTAGCTTTTTCGTATATCTGTCCTGCTTCTCCTATGGAGTCTTGTAACCCCTTTTTATCATTTTTATTTAGTCTAAATATTTATTCATTCATTCATTCATTCATTCATTCATTCATTCATTCATTCATTCATTCATTCATTCATTCGTCAATTGCTTCCAAGATAATAGGTATAAGTAAAACATAGTTATGAATACATGGATACATATAAGAAAAATAAAATATAAAAAAACCAATAGGACAGGGACGGTAGGCTACGTAAGATTAGGTTAACAACTCTTAACACCTTTTTGGCTACGTAGTTACAGTGGGCTCTAGCACTTAGGTCATTAGAGATGAGTACTCCAAGGTCCTTGACAGAGTTTGGATCATCAACAAAGTCTTGACTATTCAGCCTGTATTTTATTTTCTGATTTTTTTTTTGCCAGTATGTAAGACAGAGCATTTATTTGTTGAGATTTGAAGTTGCCGTTTGTGATACACAGTCGAGGTCTTTTTGAAGGGTAGCAGTATTTTCTGTGGTGTTGAATAGCTTTACATCATCAGCGATTTAGTGGAGTCTGGCACCTTATTGGAATGGGAAGGCAGAGGTTGCTGTTCTACCCCTCACAGGGATCCGAGGAAAGTTGGAATTAAAAGAATTAGCTTGAAAGTCTAGGCCGGAGGAGGGGTCAAACTCAAGGCCCCTGGACCAGATCTGGACTGCTGGATGTTTAGATCTGGCCAGTGGGGCCATCCTGCAAATAACAAAGGGCTGGCTCATGGGTGTCAACTCATAAAACATTCTTAGGCCTGTTTTAGTAGTTGCCATTTAAAAACGGGGTGGGTGGGAGAAGGAAGGAAATCTGGAAGAGCCGTGCAGCAGTTTGGAAGCGGAAGTACATTCCAACTCTTTATCTTTAAAAGATTGTAACTAAACTACCAGAGTTTTTGCCCGGGAATATATTTAATTGGAGAATGTGATAGTTGACACCCAGTCTATAAAGGTGCTCAGTTGGAGAATCTGATTTATGGGACACCCAGGGAGGGAAACAGGGTCACGTAAATTTACGTGTGCCAGAGTTGGCTTCATCCAGGGCAGGGCCAGTATGTCGCCTCTAACAAACCCTTTGAAGTTTGTTGAACTTTGGCTCGAGAATCACGGTTTCATTATAGCGCGGTTGCTGGAATCCTGACAGCGGGGCCTTTGCCAGGGAAAATGGAGCTTGGGATGGGTGGGCTCCATTTCCGCTGGCAGAAGGCCGTTGTGGCTGCAATTGGGTCCCCGAGGATGGGGGGTAGGGGGGGTGGCGCTCTGTTTTCGCTGGCAGAGAGTAAGCCAAAGAAACTAGAAACCAAAACCAAAGGGAGAAATGTTTCCCCTTTTGCATTTCGGCATGCAAGAAGGGGCAGGGAAGGAGAAAGGGAAAGAGGAAAGATGGAGAAAAAAGAAAGGAGGAGGGGAAGGGAAGGGAGCAAGGAAGGAAAGAGGGGAAGGAAGAAGAAAGGAGAAGGAAGAGGGAAGGAAAAAGAAGAAAAAAGGAAGGGAGGGAGGGAGGGAGGAAAGGAGAGGGAAGGAGGGTCTGAACGAAGTCCTACCTTAGCACTTTGCCACCATAGGTCCCCCCGAAATGAGTGGCGTCGAGCTGGCCACGCCCACCCTGACCACGCCTGCTCCGGCCACACACATACACACACACACAGTCAAACACAACCCTGATGTGGCCCTCAATGAAATCGAGTTTGACACCCTAGTCTAGGCCAACGTTGGGCCTTCAAAACTCATCCAAGTCCCGGAAGGACTCACCAAAATCCGTCCTGATCCCACAGCCAGCGCAGCGGTAGTTCTGCTTGGCCACTGCTGCCTTCCTCCTGCAAAACAGAAATTGGGGACGTTAAAAGCTCACGTCCCCAACTCACTTCTCAAGCCACGAAGAGGTGAAGGTCTTCATCAACGGACGTGGTCAAGAGAGATGGAGCAAGGTTTGAGGGATCGTCTCAGAGAGGAAGCAGTTGCAAGCGAACTAAATCCAACCCCTTCCTGGAGCGCTTAGGTAACTCTTAGTAGGTGTTGACCGTTAAGTCGAGAAGATTCGTTAAGTACGTAGGCTTTTAGCAATAAATCAACTGAATCAAGACTTTCCATGAGGACCTAGTCTTTCACACCTGACGAGACAGGAGGGAGAATCAGAAAGGAGATGTGTACGAAAAGGACTGGCAAAACTGAGGGCGGAGTCAAGAGGGGAATCAGCCTAGAATCCCTACGTAGCCACAAGCAGGCTAAGTCCAACTTCCCTTGAATTCTGTGGCCCTTTATCTAACTCCAAGCAGGAGCTGACCGTTAGTTGGGAAGCAGACTAAGTCCAACTTCCCTGAGGGCGGAGGCAAGAAACAGCTCGAATCCCTACATAGCCACAAGCAGATTAAGTCCGACTTCCCTGAGGGTGGAGTCAAGAGAGGAATGGGCCTAGAATCCCTACGTAGCCACAAGAAGACTAAGTCCAACTTCCCTTGAATTCTGTGGCCCTTTATCTGACTCCAAGCAGGAGCTGACCGTTAGTTGGGAAGCAGACTAAGTCCGACTTCCCTGAGGGTGGAGTCAAGAGAGGAATTGGCTTGAGAATCCCTTCATAGCCACAAGCTGACTAAATTCAACTTCCCTTGAATTCCACGGCCCTAAGCAGGAGCTGGCTGTCAGTCGAGAAGATTCCTGCACGCCGGCCGTTCAGCAATAAGTCACTTTAACTGAACCCTTACATGGGACCTGCTCTCTCACACCTGACACCTTTCAGATAGGTTTTAACTTCGAGCAATCACTAAGTGACTGTCCTTGTGGCTGCCTAGGGATTCTAGGCTGATTCCTCTCTTGACCTCTCTTCTTATAGTCTACATAAAGAGGAAACGTTTAAGAGCCACTATCTTAGCTATTCCAGGTTTCGTTAGAAATACTCGGAGGACGTGGGATAAAACAACTCCTTATATTGCTTCAATTCTTCGTTTCCTAGAAATTCCTTCCCATTTCCTTCTGCTTGAACTTTGTCAGCGCACACACAAGACATCACAAGTCGTAAACAGCCCTCCTTACGTTGGTGCTGGATGGATATTGAAGATGATCTGGGGACGTGGAGGGGCCCACTCCAGGTTCCCTCGTACCCGGATACGGAGCTTGTAAATATCGGCGTGTTCTCCGTCGTCCGGAGATATGGGTACGGAATCGGGAATCGGCAGCAGCTGTAAAAAAGGAAGCAAATCCAATGTAGACAGTGAACACCAGCAATGTTTTGTTTTGTTGTGGTCTTCTTTTAAGGAAAAAAAAAAAAAGGACTAAGGGCTGGGGACCCCTGGTGAGTAAATTTTGGTGGTCTGGAGAGAAATGTCCCCCCCGCAAAGCAATTAATCCAGGCTGCATGGGAACACAAGGCTGAGCTGCCCACACGGCCTGCAGGAACACAAGGCGTGCATCGTGTTGTTGCATTGGGAACAACACAAGGTAGTGAGGGGAGAGAGGAAAGAGGGGAGGGGGGGAACTTGCCCCACGCGCCTGGCCTGGCCACCGGGCTGCTTCTTTCCGCTTCTTTCTCCTTCTTCTTTTGGCTGCACGCAAGGAAAGCAGCAGAAGTCTTCCTTTCTCTCCCCCAAACTCCGCCAGAAATGAGTCTTTGGGACCCTGCAAGGTCTCCTGCTCCAAGAGGCTGCGCCGGCAAAGACTCATTTCTGGCAGAGTTTGGGGGAGAGAAAGGAAGACTTCTGCGGCTTCTTCTGCTTTCCTTGCATGAAGCCAAAAGTCTCTCCCTCCCTCTCTCTCTCTCTCTCACCCTGAGAACGGAGCTGGAGACAGTATCCTGCGATCCCAAATAAAGAACGATTGATCGGTAGGAAAACGGGGTGGGGGATTTTCCTGCAGACTTTTTTGGGGATTTTCCCAGGGCCTCTGGTCTGCAATGTTTAAAATGATGAGTTTGGTGGTCCCTGAGGTCCAAGAGGTTGGCGACCCCTGGACTAAGGGGTGACATGAGAGCAGAGTTCCAATATTTGAGAGGAAGAACAGGGAGGTCGAGCCAACCCAGGCACCAGAAGGGAGGAGAAGAAGCAACGGATGGAAACTAATCAAGGAGAGAAGCAACTTAGAATTTAGGACACATTTCCTGACAGTGAGAACAATAATTCCAGGGGTGTCAAACTCAAGGCTCAGATCTGGCCCGGGGAGGGGAGGGGGAGGGGGGGGAAGGGGACCCTGGAAACAGCAAAGGACTGGCCCGATCTGTTTCTGCCACTAAATACAGAGCTTGGTAGAGCCATGTATGGCCCTCCCGAGCTACATTTTTGGCCACTTGCAGCACTCTGCCAGCAAAAACAGAGCTGAGGTGTGTGTGTTTTTGTGTGCGGCCTCCTTGAGCTCCGTTTCCGCTGGCAGAGGGCTAGCAAAACAAACTAAATGTCAGGGCTCCAACAAATCCACCCCCATTCAAATCGTAAGTCTCTAGCCGCATCTCTCAGAGTAAAGAAAAAAATTGATTTATTAGGCGTGGCCATGTTGGCGTTAGCTGGGTGCAGCCGACACTAAAATACATCATTCATTTCCCCCTTGACTCTGGTCTTCCTCCCAACCCCTGGATGTATATTCTCCAATGGGACACATCCCTAGCCAAGAGTCATCAAACATGCTCTCCAGTAATATTCTTGCGCGCCGACAACTTTGGGCTAACAGGGCGATTATCTAAGGCATTTAAGGAATGCCCTGCTTTTCCCTCACTCCCTTTCTGCTGGCAACTAAAAAGACCAAAGGAGTTGTTGTTTCCCCTTTTTGCATTTGAGCATGCAAGAAGGGACAGGAAAGGAGAAAGGGACAGAGGAAAGAGAAAGATGGGAAGAGAGCAAGGAAGGAAAAAGGGGAAGGAAGAAGAAAAGAGAAGGAAGAGGGAAGGAAAGATTATAATGGGAGGGAGGGAGGGTAGTCAGGGAAGTCCTGCCTTGGCACTTGGCCAACACAGGTGCCCCCGACACGAGTGACATCGAGCTGGCTGTGTCCACCCTAACCACATCCACCCCAGTCCCCCCGAGGTCAAACACAACACTGATGCGGCCCTCGGTGATGTCAAGTTTGGCACCCCTGAATTATTTATTTATTTTATTTATTAAAATTTATATACCGCCCTTCTCCCGAAGGACTCAGCCTACTAAAACCACATATATATAAAAGTTAAAATAGAATTAAATAAGGGCTGTAACCGAATCTAAAATCCCAACCTTAAAATTCAATACATTAAACCCCATTAAAATTAATTGAGGATCAGCCCAGGCCGGCCTGTTGAAAGAGCCAGGTCTTCAAATCACACCTGAACACCCTCAGGTCGGTGGTCGTTCTCAACTCAGAGGGGAGCCCATTCCAGAGAGCGGGTGCCCCCACAGAGAAGGCCCTGTTCCTCGGGGTCGCCAGGCGGCACATAGAGGTCGTTGGGACCCAAAGGAGGCCCTCCCTGTGGGAGCGCACAGGTCGGTGAGAGACTACCGGCAGAATGCGGTCTTGCAGATAGCCTGGTCTGATGCCATGGAGCGCTTTAAAGGTCAAAACCAGAACCTTAAAGCGCACCCGGAAGGCAACCCGGAATTAATCCGTGGAACAGCTTGTCTCCAGAGGTTGTGGGTGCTCCAACACAAGAAGTTGTTAAGATGAGATTGGACAGCCATTTGGGTGACGTGGCGTAAGGTCTCGTGCTTTGAGCATCTGAATTGTGATCACGGGGATGTCGCCAACGGTCTTCAGTATGGAAAATGGCCCTAAGTCACATTTTTTCAGTGCCGTTGTGGCTTCGATACAGTCAGTAAGCGAACCGGTTGTAAGTCGAGAACGTCCACTATTGTTTAAATCTATGAATTGCTGTTTGGGAACCTCGGAGTTAAGTATTGCCTCGACCTTACCATGTAGTATATTCAATAAACAGTAGGAAATGGGGATGAACCTTGATTTTATTTTGGACTAGCCGATAACCTGGCATTGCTCGGGTATTTATTTATCCTAATCCTGTATTAGAAAGGAAAAGCCCTGATTTCCGCGACCCGGAACAAAGGAAATGTTGGTTTTACCACCTTACCAGAGACAGCCTCCTTGTGGAGTATGGTGAAGCTGTTAGCAAGGCAACTCCACAGCGCTGTACAGTAGAAGCCATTTTAAGGCAGTACGGTAGGAGCCATTTGAAGGCACAACAGACTATATCTTAAGAACACCCCCCTTCCCGAGGGGTGTTAAGGGTGTCTTATCCCCACAGTATTTGTTTTCAGAGACTAAATAATCTGTGTACCAGGTTTGGTTGGAATTGCTCGAAGCGTTCCAGGGTTTTGCTTGAACATACACGCTGTCATGCCACTGTTGGAATCTGATTCCAAGGGAGAGGTGGAACAGCTGACAGGGAGTGGGAGTGTAGATCCGGTGGTTGTGGAGGAAACTGGGGAAGGGCACAGGCCGGCTGGGCATTCAGAGGAAGACCCAGGCCCATCCCCACTTCATCCTAGGGCACGCAGAGAGGAACGGAGAAGGGAGCAACGTGATTTACAGGAGAGGAAAGGGCCCTGATCCCCTTCATGGGCTGCAGCTGGGAAGACTGTTTAAAAGGGCAAATTGCACATGGCAAAATTGCTTGGAAGCAAAGCATGACATTATTTGGGCTTGTCAAGTTTTATCTGGGTTCTGGCGTCCTCCCAAGTGTGTGTGTGCTTCGCTATCTTTTGGAAGTCTGCAATCCCTTATCCTGCCCTGTCTCGTTAATTACTTCAGCTTGGTTTGTGTTAGCTTTTTATTTATAATTTCTATGTACTTTGAGTTCGGACAGAATTTCTTCCCTTTAAAAACTGTTCGTGGGAGAGTTTTTTCTCCAGCCGATGATAATTGGACATTGGAGGCCAAGTTGGAGGAATTAAAGGGACTTTACTATTTTTGTGACTTCGTTGCTTTTGTGCAAACCCCCCAGGTCATCTCTCTCTCTCTCTCTCTCACACACACACCCTATATATAATATAAAAAATAATATATAATAAAAATAATAATAGTCAAATATATAATAATAAAAATAAATAACATATAAAAATAAAATAATAATAATCTAAATAAATAACATAAAAATAAGATATATAAATAAAAATAAAAATATATAATAAAAATATAATAAAATATAATATAAATATAAATAATAATATAATATATATATATATAAATTAGATAGACAGATAGAAAGAAAGATAGATAGAAAGAAAGATAGAAAGAAAGAAAGAAAGAAAGGAAGGAAGGAAGGAAGGAAGGAAGGAAGGAAGGAAGGAAGGAAGGAAGGAAGGAAGGAAGGAAGGAAGGAAGGAAGGAAGGAAGGAAGGAAGGAAGGAAGGAATAGATAGATAGATAGATAGATAGATAGATAGATAGATAGATAGATAGATAGATAGATTCTCGAGCGGGATGTTGACAGTACCATCGTGGGGGAGGAAAGCAGAAAACTACCAGTTGCAGCTACGACTTATTTGCAAAGCTGACGCAGGAGTGAATCGGGAGGTGCTTGAGTTAAAACAGTAGAGGACGGCAGAAGGGATCCTGGCCACGTGCTGAGACCACCTACGTTTCCACACTAGCACTGTTAGTCCTGTTTTCAACACAGTGTGACATCCTTCCCCCTCCCCTTTTTTATCACACAAAGCAAAAAACTTTGGCCCGGCTTTTGCGCTTTCAAGGAACGTAAACAGGGCTGTTTCTTAGCTGAAATCCTTTTTTCTAACACGTGCTTATGACCACAGCATTGCTAGAAGCCTCGGGTTAGGGTTAGGGTTAGGGATTCGAACTGTCGAACTGCTGACCTTTCGGATCGACAAGCTCAGCATCTTAAGCCACTGAGCCACCGCGTCCCTCCACTTGGTTACTAAATCCACACATTTCGTACCAAAGAGCGGATTAAATGGACTGGATTTTTGTAGCTCAAGGTTGAATTGTGCGGCCCCTGGTGCTCTCTGATCTGGGTTGTTTTCTTGCAGATGTTTTATTACCCATCTAGGGAACATCATCAGTGCTAGAAGGGAGAAGGGTTTGTGGAGAGGAGGAGGAGGAGATCTGTAGGGTCCTGGGTGCTCCCTAAGCTTGATTGTTTTCCTGCAGACATTTCATTACCCAACTAGATAACATCATCAGTGCTAGAAGGGAGAGGGGTTTGCAGAGAGGAGGAGGAGGAAAATTGTGGAGTCCTTGGTGCTCTCTGAGCTTGGTGGTTTTCTTGCAGACTTTTCATTACCCAACTAGGGAACACCATCAGGGCAATGAAGAGTGGATTTTGCTCCCTGTCGATATACAAATGGCTTGCCCTGTCAGTGTTGGCGTGAATGTACTTGGTGAGTCCTTAATTAGGCTGCTGATTACTTTGTGATTGTTTATCTGAGTTATTTCCTTAACTGGTATGTTGTTAGTTCTTGTTGGTCCGGTATTAATCCTCTGCTTATCTGGGTGTAGATTGCTGGCAAGGTGGTGTTTTGGTCTTTCTGATCGTCTCTTTGGAACGGCGTGCAAACCTTATTTATCTCTCTGGGTCTGTTGATGGCTGATTTCTCCGAGTGTCAGACTTCCAGGAATTCCCTGGCGTTTTTTAGGACTTGGCTTGTCTATTCCGTATCGCTATCGAATAAGTCAAAGTTGACTTAGCTCCTGTGGCTGACCCATCCCACTGCAAAACGCTTTCAAATTGCACCCGAACTCTTACATGAGGAACGGTGACCCAGGGGGATGCGATCTTTACTGCTGTGCTTATGAAACTCAGGCCGAGACAATTGAACTCCCCTGCAAACAGCCCTGGTTACATGCCTGATGCTACGTTTTTCTGCAATGGAACTTGGCTTCTACACTCCACATCAAACCACACCAGCACTCCCAGGCGCATTTTTTGTGTGTGTGTCGAAAAAAAAGCACACGGTCGGCCGGCACCATGCTCCCCTTGGTACCTACCAGCAGTAGCTTGGCGGAAAGCCGTCTTTTCTTATACCACTTGGGGCGCTTAAAAAGCTTTTTAAGAAACTTTATCGGGCCCTGAAAACCAACACAAAATATTCTAGAGAGAAGGTCCCCGAAGATGGGCTCCAGCACGGGTCCGAAAGCTCGGAAGACAAAACTCGGGCCCCGGTGGACTGACCCAGATTGGATTCTGCAACATTATCATCTTCTTTTTAACGACCCCATAATCCCTTTGCGGGGTGGAGTCTGGGCAGCTGAATGGAGGAGCTAGTAGTGTTTTATTGGCCGGATGCCCTTCCTATCACCAATGCGGAGTTTTGTTTGGAAGATATATACTTAGTGTGCGCAGAGAGAGAAATATCTGCGCCTCTACCTGGGATTGAACCCATAGCCACCTGATTGTGAGCCGAGAGATGTACTTCTAAGCCCACTGCACCACTCTATCCTGCAAACGTTATCCCGGGACAGATGTATATTCGCCTTCATGCGTGACAAAATATCACGGGGATTCCCCTCTAAATTTTCAGAAGCTGGTGGGGAAGGGAAACTGAGATGGAAAGACTGCTGGTGGGACGAAGGCAAAGGTTTCTCCTGCCCCTGCCCCTCCCCAGTTGTGCCTGGCTCAAGGGCAATGGTGGCTAACCTCTTTGGGCTCCTGTGCCAAAAACTGTGTTCGCGCTTGCACGCTCGTGCCTGTGTGCCAGCACCCAGAAGGCAATGCCCCCCCCATGCCCCCTACGCATGTGCGCACAATCCCCACCCACCCAGCCGCCGCCCCCTTACCTGCACTGCGCCTCCCAGCTGATTTTCGGCCGGTTTGAGGCCTTTTTCGGCCTCCCAGAGGCTTGAGGAAGGCTTCTGCAGGCTTTGTAGGCCGAAAACTAGCCCCGTTTCATCACTTCTGGTATTTTTGGAAAAACAGGAAATGACGAAACGGGCCTAAGTTTTCAGCCTGCAAAGCCTGCAGAAGCCTTCCTGAAGCCTTTGGGAGGCTGAAAAAGGCATCAAACCAGCTGAAAATCAGCTGGGAGGCGCGCGCATGTGCGGTGAGGTAAACTTGCCTGCAGCTCGTATGCCAGCACAAAAGTCCCATAGGTTCGCCATCACGGCGCCAGGGGGCAGTGCTCATCTCCATTCCTTGGCCAAGGGAACCAGCGTTGTCCGAAGACGCTTCTGTGGTCATGTGGCCAGCGTGACTATAGCGGGGGATGGGCTTAAAATTTTTTTAGCGAGGGTTCTTTGCCCGGTTGCTGGGTAGGTGTGGCCATGGTGGGCGTGGCCAGTCGGCCTCCTGCACCACGGCCGGGCGGGGGGAGCCCTCCCCGGACTCCGGAGGCTCCCTGGAAGCCAGAAACGGGCCCATTTCTGGCCTTCTCGAACTTTCGGGAGGCTCGTTTTTGGCCCTCCCTGAGCTTCCGTGCCTGGTTCTGTGGGCGTGGCTAGGTAGGCGTGGCTAGGTGGGCGTGACCATGTGACTAGGTGGGTGTGGCTTTTTTGCAGCAACCACGCCCCCTCACCCCCATTTTGGGGGCCTTCTGGGCCTCAGGCAAGCCTCCAAGGGGAGGCGTTTTTTGCTCCCAGAAGGCTTCTCTGGAGCCCAGGAAGGAAAAAAACTGAGCCAGGGGGGGCACACAGCAAACCACCCCACCATGCTCCATTTTGAGACCTTCTGGGTCTCTGGGAAGCCTCTGGGGGGGTTGTTTTTGCTCTCAGGAAGCTTCCCTGGGGCCCAGGAAGGAAGGCAAAAAATGGAGCGCGGGGATGGGTGGGTGCTGCGCCCTCCTCCCTCCAGTTTTTGCCTTCCTTCCTGAGCCTCAGGGAAGCCTCCTGGGCTAAGCAGTAAGACAACAAGGGGGATCCCGGCACAGCTGATTGCCGGAACAGCTGATCCATCGGGAGGGGAGAAAAAAAGAAAGAAATAACTTAAGGAGTGACTGGGCAGGGGAGAATGCAGTCAGCGATGTCGGGCATGAGTGCGGTTTTGCGCATGCACGATAAGGACTGACAGGGAGGAGACAGGCGACCAGGTTGGGGGCATAACCAGCCAGCAGTTACTACCGGTTCAGTGACCCACACCAAATCCTTGCTACCGGTTCAGCTGAACCGGTGAGAACCGGCTGAGTAGCACCACTGCTCCTCTCATGCCCTGCTCTTACCTGCATCCAAAACAGGCCGCGTGGGGGACTCCTGGGTGGGGCGGGTGGGGCCAGCCAGGAGTAGGATTTGGGGGTTGTTTGTCATTGCCCCTGTTGGAATCTGATTCCAATGGGGAGGGTGTCAAACAGCTGACAGGGAGTGGGTGGGTAGCTCCGGTGGCTGTGGAAGAAACTGGGAAAGGGCACAGTCTGGCTGGGCCTTCAGAGGAAAACCCAGGCCCACCCCCTCTTCATCCTAGGGCACGCAGGGAGGAACGGAGAAGGGAGCAACCTGGCTTACGGGAGAAGAAAGGGCCCAGATTCCCTTCATTAGCTGCAGCTGGGAAAACAGGATATAAAGGGCGTTTGCGCACAGCACCTTGCTGGAAGCAAAGTGTGAATTATCTTTGTTTGTCATGTCTTATCTGGGTTCTGGCGTCCTCAACTCCTTATCCTGCCTTGTCTCATTAATTGCGGGGTTTGTGTTGGTTTTTATTTATATATGTACTTTGGGTTCAGACTGAATTTCTTCTCTTTATAAACTGTTATTGGGAGAGTTTTTTTTTCTCCAGCCAATGATAACTGGACATTGGGGGCCAAGTTGGAGGAATTAAAGGGACTTTACCTACTTTTGTGACTTGGTTGCTTTTGTGCCATGCCCCTTTGGGTCATCACGTTCTCCGAACTGTGCAGAATCCTAGCTAGGGGGCTCTCCTGAACTCCCCAGCAGCCCACCCCTGCTACGCACCAAAGGCGCACAGAACGCTATTACCTTCCCACCAAAGTTGATGGGAAACTAGTCAGAGTAGTGGCTGACCTCCTGCCCAGAGATACCTACCTTCTGTGGGGCGTCGTGTTCGGGCACCAGCCACTCTAGTTCAGAGGCTGCGGGCAGCTGCATCCCTTCGAACTGCTTGAGTAAGCCCATGGCTACGGCTTCTGCCGAGTTGGAGTTGAGGAAGCTGTGGTAGCTCCTGGAGGAAGCGGTCGAGACGACAACCCATGTAAAAGGAACGGGATGGGATCCTCGGTGCCTTTCAACCGCGGCAACTTTAAGCTGTGGGGACTCCCTGGTTGTATGGGTGGAGCTCAACACTCAGAATGCCCCCAAACCAGGCAACCTTGACAATTTAAAGCTGTGTGTGGACTTCCAACTCTTAGCATATGTTGGCAGAGGCGTTTTAATCCACACTTCTTAAAAAGTTGCCGTGGTTGGAAAAACACTGCTTTAGACTGCCCCCTACAGGCAGCAATGAAGAACTTACTTTTCTGGAAGAAGCTACGGGGGTTGGGTGGGGTGTGTGAACCAGATATTATCCTTCCTTCCTTCCTTCCTTCCTCCCTCCTTCCTGTGTCCTTCCATTCCTTTCTGTCTTCCTCTTCCTTCCTTCACCATCCCCTTCCTTTTGTTTCTTCCTTCCTCCCTCCCTCATTCCCTCCCTCTCTCCTTTCTTTCCTTCCTCCCTCTCATTCCTGCTCCCTCCTTCCTTCTCTCCTTTCATTCCCATGTCCTTCCTTCCCTTCCTCCCTCTCATTCCCTTCCTTCCTTTCCTTCCTTCCCTTCCTCCCTCTCATTCACATCTCCCTCTCTGCCTCTCATTCCCATGTTCTTCCTTCCTCCCTCATTCCTGTGTCCTTCCCCCTCTTCCTGTCTTCCTACCTTCAACATTCCCTTCCTTCCTTCCTCCTTCCTTCCCTTCTTCCTTTCCTCCCTCTCATTCCTGGGTCCTTCCTTCCTTCCCTCCCTTCATTCCCATGTCCTTCCTTCCCTTCCTCCCTCTCATTCCCATCTCCCCCTCTCATTCCCTTCCTTCCTTCCTTCCTCCTTCCTTCCCTCCTTCCCTTCCTCCCTCTCATTCCTGGGTCCTTCCTTCCTTCCCTCCCTTCATTCCCATGTCCTTCCTTCCCTTCCTCCTCTCATTCCCATCTCCCCTCTCATTCCTTCCTTCCTTCCTTCTTCCTTCCCTTCCTCCCTCTCATTCCCATGTCCTTCCTTCCTTCCCTCCCTTCATTCCCATCTCCCCCTCTCATTCCCTTCCTTCCTTCCTTCCTTCCTTCCTTCCTTCCTCCCTCCTTCCCTTCCTCCCTCTCATTCCTGGGTCCTTCCTTCCCTTCCTCCCTTTCATTCCCATCTCCCCCTCTCATTCCCTTCCTTCCTTCCTTCCTTCCCTCCCTCCTTCCCTTCCTCCCTCTCATTCCCTGTCCTTCCTTCCTGCCTGCCTGCCTCCCTCTCGTTCTTGTCCTTCCTGTCCTCCCTCCCTCCACATCTCTTTCCTTCCTCTACCCTCCCTTGCCTTCTCCCCTCCTCTGGAAGGCATCCCCCCTCCCTGCCTTACCAACAGGAAGTGCCCCCTCCCGTGCCTTGGGCTGCCCTGACTCCCGTCTGCTCTTAGCTACTGCTGCTCCTCCTGCGTGGTCCAGGCTGGGCTGCCCCCATCCCTGGGGTGGAGCGTAGAAGTCAATGCTCTTCTCAAACCCTGGGCGGGGCTCCTGCGTTACTCCCTGACGCAAGAGATGGATGAGCAACCGGAAGCTCTCCGGCGAGTGTGGCCCTTCAGGGGTCCTGAAGATGGCTCCTGGCTTCCCCCTCCAGCTGGATTGGACCCAGCCCTCAAAATAATTCTCAGAACTTCCCAATGATTGTGAAGTCGAGGTAAATAGAAGGCTGGTATTTTAACAACCTCTCCCCCCACCCCACCCCCGCCCCTCCAAAACCACTCAATTGCACACCCGCCAAGCGCACAGGTAATCCTCGACTTACGACCCTTCGTATAGTGACCCGTTTTAAGTTACAACGGCACTGGAAAAAGCATCCAAACTTCAGGCGCTTGGCAACTGGTTCATATTTACGAACGCTGCCGTGTCCCAGGGGGGTCGTGTGATCCCTGTCAGGATTCCAGCAACCGCCCTAATGAAATCATGATTCTCGAGCCAAACTTCAAACAACTTCAAAGGATTCATTAGAGGCGACATCCTGGCCCTGCCCGGTATGAAGCCAACTCTGGCCTACATAATTCACAGCCCCCTGTGGCCCTGTTTCCCCCGAGTGTGTCATAAATCAGATTCTCCAACTGAGCACCTTCGTAGGCTGTGTGTCATCCATCATATTTTCCAATTAAATATATTCCCAGGCAAAAGCTCTGGTAGTTTAGTCGTAATCTTTTAAAGATAAAGAGTTGGAATGTACTTCCGCTTCCAAACCGCTGCACGGCTCTTCCAGATTTCCTTCCTTCTCCCACCCAACCCTTTTTTTAATGGCAACTACTAAAACAGGCCTAGGAATGTTTTATGAGTTGAAAATCCCCTTTTGCAACTTCCTGACCAGCAAAGTCAATGGAGGGAAGCCAGATTATATTTAACACTGAATGAATTGAACCGTTACTAATTGAACGACCGCAGGGATTCATCTTAACAATGGTGGCAAGAAGGGCCGTAAAATGGGGGCAAAGCACACTTTAACAACTGTCTCACTTAGCAACAGCAATGTTTGGGCTCAGTTGTGGTCGCAAGTCGAGGACTACCTGTCTCTGAATCCAGATTGGGCCGGGCTGGGCTGGGCTGAGGGAGGGAGAACGAAGCATCGGAAGAAGCCATACGTACGTGGAACCAGAGGAAAGGAAGGACTTTTTACTCGGAGGTTGGTTCCTCTTGATGTCCGCATCTAAAGTAACAGAGATAAGGTTATGATAGAGAGATAATATATTTAATTATTAATGTATTAACAGCAGCTAGAATGGTATTTGCACAAAATTGGAAAAATGAGAAAATTCCGACGGAGGAGGCAACAATTAAGAAAATAATGGAATGTGCAGAAATGAGTAGATTAACAATGGCAATTACAAAACAGGGGGGGGGGAAGAGTACTATAAAATTTGGGATTTATTTTATGAATGGCTTTGTCACGCTCCCGGTTGAGACTGATTCTGAGGGAGAGGAGGAACGGCCGACAGGGAGTGGAAATGTGGCTCCGGAGGTTGTGGAGGAGGCTGGGGAAGGGCAGAGGCCAGCTGGGAAGTCAGAGGAGGACCCAGGCCCATTCCTTCTACATCCTAGGCCACGCAGGGAGGAGCGGATAAGGGAGAGATGTGGTCTACAGGGGAGGAGAGGGCCTTGATCCTCTTCATGGGCTACAGCTGTGACAACTGGATAAGAGGACGGACCTGCATACGGACAAGCGCTGGAAACAAAGCATGGAAATATCTCTAGTTTATGGTTCCTCTCTGAGTTTGGCATCCTTCCCAGTGTGTGTTCTGTTATCTGTGGATGTCTTCCAGCCCTTATCATGCCTGGTTTGTGTTGCTTTTTACTCTTCATAATTTAAACGGAATTTCTTCCTTCTTGTAACTGCTTGTGTAGGAGTTTTTTTGTCTCCAGTCAAGGATATTTGGAGCTTGAAAGCAAAGTGAAGGAATAAAAGGGGCTTCACCTGTTTTTTTGTGAGTGTGTTTATTTTGTATCCAACCCGGGATCCTCACAGAAAAATAAGAAATTGAAATATGTGGTAATAGTTATATTATAATTGACTAACCTTGAGTGAGGTAGAGAATGAATATAACTTAGCAAGAATGAGGTATGTTTTTAAAAGAAAACAATTATAATGTCAATGTTAATTATAACATTTGTACAATATGATACATAATGCTGATTGGAATGGTTTATAAATGTATAACAAGAAATGTATAACATTATTATGCGCCCAAGATATATGTACCCAACCGACACACTGTAGAAATGAAAAATGGTTTTATTTGTTGTCTTTGTTGTTAAAATTTTAAAAAAAACTTTTTCAAAAAAAATAGTAACATAACAGAGATGAAGAAATGTCCAATTTGAAACAGGAGGCAGAATAACATAGTTGGAAGGGACCTCGGAGGTCTTCTAGTCCAGGGATAGGGAAATGTGGCTCTTTTATCACTTATGGACTTCAACTCCCAGAATTCCTGAGTGAGTCATAAAAGGTTCCTCATCCCTGGCCTAGTGGTTTTTCAGTTGTGAGGGAAATCTATTTTTGACTTGAATGGGACTGTTTAATATACAAATGTAGGACATATTTTAATATACAAATGTAGGACATATTTCAATGTACAAATGTAGGACATATTCTTTAGTCCAACCGCCGCTCAGACAGGAGATCCTATACCAGTGGTGGCTAACCTTTTTCGGCACCCGAGCCAATAATTGCCGCGTACTCGTTTGCACGCGCTAGCGTGTCAGCACCCAGAAGCAATGCGTGCTGGGGCCCCCACGCCCCCTGTGCATGCATGTGCAATTTCCCCCCTCACGCCCTGCAGGTCTTTGTGCATACGTGCGCGATTCTCCCTCCTGCACTGCTCATCTGCGCATGCACGCACGTCTCCCACGCACCCCCCCTCTCCTGTCGGGAGGCGGGGCACACGCACATGCGCAGTGGGACTCTTCCAGGCAACCTCTCGCGTGCCGGGGGAAGTGGCTCTGCGTGCCACTTCCAGCACACGTGGCATAGGCTCGCCAACACGGCCCTATACAATGTGTGACCTGATGGATTTCTACCTATTTGAGAAGCTCCTAAATGGGTTCCCCGCAGATTAAAACATCCGATAACTCTGCCAGGGAAGTTCTCAACGCAATAGAGATATTTCTAGATCTGCCAATTCAAATCCTCAGCCAAGCAGGTTTCTGCATGTGGTCCACAGAGGACAAGGCTACCAACTTCCTTCTTCTCACCCTTCAGATCCATCTACTCCTGTCTAGGAAAGGGTCATATGTGCCTACCAGCGTTTCTCAACCTTGGCAACTTGAAGACGTATGGACTTCAACTCCCAGAATTCCCCAGCCAGCCATGCCTGGAGTTTTTCCCACTCTCTTACCTCCTAAAATGGAGGGATTGCAGAGGAAGGGATTACAAGAGAGTAAGCTATGTTGGCTGGGGAACTCTGGGAGTTCACACATCTTCAAGTTTAGGCTTTGTCCACTTCTGGACCAGGAATAGACCAGCCCACCATTGAAGAGACAGTTCCCAAAACAATTTATTCAAAGGGCATTGCATTAACCCCTGGTTGTGTTTTGCTTGTTATCTCTTTTAGGAGGTGAACTTCTCAAGGGGGGACATCTGTCAGCTTTGGAAGCCATATTCCACGCTGCCACATAGCCAGGGGTGGGATTCAAAATTTTTAACAACCGGTTCTGTGGGCGTGGCTTAGGTGGTGGGCATGGCTTGGTGGTCATGTGACTGGGTGGGCGTGGCTTGATGATCATGTTATTGGCTGGGTGTGGCCAACTCAATATCACTCACATCGAGGTATGCATCTCCTCGCCTGGCCTCTCATGACTGTGGGGATGCTGCAACAGTCGTAAGTGTGAAAAATGGTCATAAGTCACTTTTTTCAGTGCCATTGTAACTTTGAATGGTCACTCCACACAAGCAAAGTACCAGCAAAGGAGGGGAAAAAAACTCCAGAGAAGTTCCTGAGACAGGAAGTCCAGTCCTGCCAAGAATGTGATAAGGATAAACGGAGAGGCAGTTTATGTAAGCAACACCAGAATGTTTCCTTCCTGCCTTCCTTACAGGATTAGGCCAGGAATTTCTTCTAACAACCGGTTCTCCAAACTGCTTAGAATGTTAACAACCGGTTCTAGCGAATAGGGGAGAACTGGTAGAAACCCACCCCTGCACATAGCCTGATAAAGTGGGAGGGGGGTGATTTCAATTGAGTAGTTCTAAGTAGATAAAATAACATTCTTTTCGTAGTTCAAGATTATTAAGGGTGGCGCAGTAGAGAAGAAGGATTTTACACTGGGACGGATCGTGATTGGTCCATGTGATGTGATGATGAGAGAAAAGGGGATGGATTGTAGTTTGGGACATTGTGGGAAGTCCGGGAAACTTTTAGCTTCGAGATTCCACAGATGTGCCAGGTGCTATTCTAATAAAGGTACTTTTGAGATTATGCTTGTCTCGGAGTTACTGATTGGAATGGAGGTTTGCTGGAACACTGACGATTGGACAATAAGTGACCAGCAAGGGGGAGGAACTGGACAGGGAAAGTTAACTGGCAAAATTTGGCGTGCAAACTTCAGTTCTGGTTTTGGTATGCTGTAAACCACTTGTAATAACCTTTTACTATAATTGGAGTCGAGGGTCTTTCTTGCCTAAAGGACCAAATCTGGGCAGGTCTGACACCTAATCTGTTTTGCCATATCTGATCTGGTCTTACCAAGGGTTCAGGAAGGGAAAGTGATTACCTGAAAACAACGAGGCCATTGAGACGGACAGGTCGCTGTTGGACATGTGAATCAGGTTGGATCCTTCGCTTCCATCTGCAGGACATGGGGATGAGAGGAGAGCATGTCTCAACAGGAGAATGGAAAAGACCAACTGCAATACAGCTAGTCCTCGATTTATTCCAATAAAGGAGCCGGTCCATAAACTAAGGGATCGTGCAAACACAGGGATGCTGCAACAGTTAAGTGTGGAAGATGCTCCTAAGTCGCTGATGTTCAGTGCCGTCGTAACTTCGAACAGTCACTAAATGAATGGCTAATAAGTCGAGGACTACCTGTAAAGGAAGGGTAGCTCGGGGCTCATTCCACAGAGGTCATCCTACCTCGGATCTCGTACTCATCCACCTCTTCTGCAGATCCCGAGTCGGAGGGGCAGGTTGAGTCCTGGGAGCTGAAATACGATCCGCTGTCTGTCGCTTTCAGGCCTGCAAGAGGGAGGAAGCTTCAATGACCTGATCACGAAGATGCTTCACTACTGATCTCACCCAGCCTTCACTAGCATCTACGTCTGCCTTTCCCTGAGAGCCAGCTTATTGTTTTCCTCTGCTCTCCTCTCCTCTCCACATCTATGTCTGCCTTTCCCTGAGAGCTTGTTCTGACCAAGGCTTACTAAGACACTAACAAACACACATTAGTCCCAAAAACCTTTTTACTTTTTATTTCAACGGCTGTGAATTTTAGTCATTCGCAGCCCGTAATGAGTCTCAAAACAGTTTGTAAATAGTCCCATGGAAGTCTGCCAAAGTCCTTCAGGATAAGTCTGATAAGCACCCACCTTTATCTTCCTTGAAATGCTGCCGACGACTAAATTGCTAGTTAGTTATACAAGGCCAACCGGAACACAAATTCAACCCGGAGCTTCAGGTTTCAAACTGACCAGTACGGAACAAAGTTGCTTCCTGCAAAGGCTCCTGTCCCTTTGCTCCTCTTTTAAGTCTTATGGGAGGGCCAATCACCTCTAAGCCTTACTCCCGAGTCGCCCCTTTTGTTTTAACTGTTCTTGCCTTCTGGCAGCTCTATGCACATGCACACTGGGAACAGACACCCCCTTGTTCTTCTGCCTCACTGCTGTCAGATTATAGAGGCTCTGGAATCAGCACATAACTCCCAGATGGCCCTGGCTCCATCTCTGTATCGGATGCTGGACCCTCGTCCGAGCCCTCCCCAAACTCCAGGACTGGCCCATGTTCCTCCACACTGTCCAACTCTGCTGTCAGCTCCACAGGCTGCCAGAGGACCACAACAGAGCTGCCTTATTGTTTTCCTCTCCTCTGCTCTCTATGCATATTTATTTTATCTATCTATCTATCTATCTATCTATCTATCTATCTATCTATCTATCTATCTATCTATCTATTTATTTTCAAGATTTATATACCGCCCCCTCTCCCTGCGGGACTCAGGGTGGTGTACAGTCATTAAAAATATGATAATAATACAATAATTAAAAATAATTAAAAGATTAAATTTGGTGGTTGAATAATAGAAATGAGACAAGGGTTTAAAAAGTAAAGACTAAAACCAATTAGGACCGAATTTAAAACCCATAAAACCCTAGGCCAGACCAGCTTGATGAAATAAATAAGTTTTCAACGCGCGCCGGAAGGTCAGAAGGTCAGGAATGGTCCTTATCTCCGGGGGTAATTCGTTCCAGAGGGAGGGTGCCCCCAAAGAGAAGGCCCGTACCCTCGGGATCGCCAGCCGTCCAGCTGGCGGCATCCCGAGGAGACCCACTCTATGGGAGCGCACCGGCCGACGGGAGATTGACGGTGGCAGTAGGCGGTCCCGTAAATACCCAGGTCCCAAGCCATGGACATATGCGCATCAGGGATGGGTCCAATCTGTTCCTTCCCCTCACTCAGCTCAGGCCCCGAAGAGAGCTGCCTCTCCACCTGTGGACGGACAGAAGGCCCCGGTTCTGCTTCTGTCTCGGATGCCATTTCCTTATTAGAGCCTTCCAAAGGCTTCGAAGCTGGCCCAGTCCAGTCTGGCTCCCCTTCCCCCTCGTCTGACTCTGCTGCTAGCTCTTCTGGCAGCCGACGGGCCAGAATAACTATCATCAACGAGACACAATACAGGAAGTAGACAAGTTACAATCACAATCGAGCCTTGCAATTACGGTCATGAGTTCTAACAGTCGTAAAGTGAGACACCATGTGAGCGGACCTGCTTTTACGATCCTTTTTGTAGAGGTCGTTAAATCGAAAGGGGCTCAGCTGTTAAAAGACGCTGCGCTTATCGGCTGGAAAGCAGGCAGTGAAGGTTCAAGACCCGAACGTCACGCGATGGGGTGAGCTCCCGTCCTCGCCTCAGCTCCTGCCAACTTAGTAGTTCGAAAGCACGCGAATGCGAGTAGGTAAATAGGTACCACTTCAATGGGAAGGGAACAGCGCTCTGTGATGATGTCACGCTGGCTGTATGACCGCGGAAATGTCTTTCGGACAGTGCTGGCTCAATGGCTTTGAAACAGAGATAAGTACCGGCCCTTATTGTCAGCAACGACTAGTGGAATAAAATCTGTTTATACTCCCGAGAATCTATGGAGATTCTCAGTCATCCAAATCATGTTTGTCCCAAAGGTGTTTTTTCAGGAGGCAACTGGACTGTCTTATTTTCTCTTTGAATTTTTTGAAAAACTGCAGACCACAGAAAAATGTGCACTACTCAGGTGACCCTGAGGACACAGATAAACCTCCAAGTGGTCTCAACGGCTCTCTAAAAAGGATGCAAATGACCAGCTATCTACAAGGAGTATAAATCCTTCCATTCCTCACTATCCTGTGAGATGTCAGGGCTCCGACAATACACCCCCATTCAAATCGTAAGTCTCTAGCCGCATCTCTCAGAATAACAAAAAAAATTGATTTATTAGGAGTGATCATGTCGGTGTTACCTGGGGGTAGTCGACTCTAAGACACATCATTCATTTCATCCTTGACCCTAGTCTTCCCCCCATCCCCTGAATGTATATTCTCCAATGGGACACATCCATAGCCAAGAGTCATCAATCATGCTCTCCAGTAATAATCTTGAGCGCCAACAGCTTCGGCTGCCAAGGCAATTATCTGAAGCATTTAAGGAATGCACTGCTTTCCCCACTCCCTTTCTGCTGGCAACTAAAAAGACCAAATAAGTATTTTTTTTTTAGTTGACATTTGAGCTACAGAAGCTTCTTGGATGACAAGCGAAATGTCTTCAAAGAAAAAAACAAGAAAGTCCAGTTGCCTCCTGAAAAAAAAGCACCTTTGGGACTTTTTACTCTTTACATTAAGTCAACACCGCGGAGTTGAAGTCCTTAAAAAGGTGTTAAAATTGGCTAAGCTTGAGAAAAGCTGGACAAGACGCTTCAGACCTCGATCCCAAACCTAGTTTTGGAGACAGCCTGAGGTCTCTCCAACGGCTTTGGGACCTCCGTTGACCTTCCAAAGGATAAGGAAGCACTCACTGTCAGAGCCCACATCCTGGCACGCCGGGTGGAGGTAGCGGGTCCGAATTTGTTGCCGGCGGATACGGATCTTCTGCTTGAGGTCTTGTATCACCTTGTCGCTTTCCTCTTCCTCCTCTTCCATCTGACGGTTCATCATGTTGCATTTCATCAGCTCGATGGCCGCAATGAGTGACTCGGAGATGCTGAAGTGAGCGTTTTCCTGGGACGAAGGGAGAGAAGCTGTTAAACAGTTTGCGAAGCCGAGAATTAAATGCTTGAATAGAATAGAATACAATAATAGAGAATAGAAATTGGAATAGAATACAATAATATAGAATACAATAATATAGAATAGAAATTAGATTAGAAATTAATAGAAATGAATAGAATAGAATAGTAGAATAGAATAGAATAGAATAGAATATAGGATAGAAAGAATAGAATGGAACAGAAATAGAATAGAATAGGAATAGAAATAATAGAAATAGAGTAGAGTATAGAGTAAAATAGAATGAAGAAATAGAATGTAATAGAAATAGAATAGAATAGAGAATAGAATAGAAATAATAGAATGGAATAGAAATAAAAACAGAAATGGAATGGAAATAGAAATAGAAATAGAAATAATAGAAATAGAAATGGAATAGAATAGAATAGAAATTAGAAGGATAGGATAGAGAGGGTAGGATAGAATGAAATGGAATAGAAATAGAATAGAATAAAATAGAAATAATTAATGTAATAGAAATAGAAATGGAATGGAAATAGAAATAGAAATGGGATAGAAATTAGAAGAATAGAATAGAAAATGAATAGAATAGAATAGAATAGAATAGAATAGAATAGACGGATAGGATAGGATAGAATATATGGAATGGAGTGGAATGGAATGGAAGGATGGGATGGGATAGAAATAGAAGTAGAAGTAGAAATAGAAATAGAAATAGAAATAAAATAGAAATAGAATAGAATTCTTTATTGGCCAAGGGTGATTGGATACACAAGGAATTTGTCTTTGGTGCATAAGCTCTCATTGTACATAAAAGCTGTAAGTAATAAATATGATCACAGTCATCATAAAAAATACATTCATTAGCTCAAAAATGACATACAGATAGTCCTCGGCTTATTAGTGACCATTTAAAGTTACAACAAAAAAAAAAACCTTTTAGGGGTACTTGGTTCTGAAGTTTTTATGCCCCCGCCCGACACACAATCACATGACCACATTTGGCGCACTCAGCAACTGACTTACTTTTATGGCCATTTGCACTGTTCCACAGATACAGGACTGTGTTTTACAGTGTTTTTTGTTTTTTTGCTGAAACCTAACATTTACTTCTGATTTTTGGCACAATCGGACCCATAGGAAAGAATGGGTTTTGCTTAAAAACCGCGGCATTTGCTTCGTGACTGCAACCGTCACTTTGGGAGCATGGTGTTCCCTTAACCCCTGCCACAAAAATGGATGTAAAATTGGGTTGTGGGAGACTTGCTTTACGACCATCACGACCGTCATGGACAGGCTCCATGATGGTCATACATTGAGGGCTACCTGTAGAACAATTCAAGCAAAAATTCAAGTTTTTATTTGCTCACGGCCAATAGACAGAATCTTGCCAGACTAAACCTTCACCTAAACCTTGTAAAAAAAAACATCTTGAGAAAAACAAGAAGAAGAAGGATTTGAGAGGCTCCTTTGCACGATTCCCACCGATTTACTAATCAACGTCTCTGTCTCAGGATTTGTTCAGCCCTACCTTCTCCAAGTCTGCACAGCTGCCAAAATCTTGTTCCGACAGGTAGCTGATCAGGGACTGGCCTTCCGTAGGCCTCCGGAACATCCCTTCACCTGGATGCAGATACTGGACGGTGTCTGGCATGGGGGAAAAAAAGGAAGTTGCTTTCAAAACAAGTGAAGGTGAATGTATGAGTCTCAGGATAACATTGCTGAAAATATCTATCCATATCTATGTTTGTCTATTTTTGTCTATCTCTTTCTTTCTTTCTTTTCTTTTTCTTTCCTTCCTTCCTTCCTTCCTTTATCTATCTATCATCTATCTATCTATCTATCTATCTATCTATCTATCTATCTATCTATCTATCTATCTATCTATCTGTCTGTCTAAGATAGACAGACAGACAAGAGAGTGGGGGATCGATAGATGGATGGATAGTTGATAGATGGGTGAGAGAAAGATGGATGGATGGATGGATAGGTGAGAGAGATAGATAGATGTATGGATGTATGGGTAAGTAAGTAGGTAGGTAGGTAGATAGATAGATAGATAGATAGATAGATAGATAGAAGAGTGATAGATGGATGGATAGACGATGGATGGATAGATGCATGGATGGATGGGTAGATAGATAGATAGATAGATAGATAGATAGATAGATAGATAGATAGATAGATAGATAGAAGAGTGAAAGATGAGTAGATGGATGGATAGACGATGGATGGATGGATAGATAGGTGAGAGAGATGGATAGATGTATGGATGGGTAGGTAGGTAGGTAGGTAGGTAGATAGATAGATAGATAGATAGATAGATAGATAGATAGATAGATAGATAGATAGGATAAACTATAGATAGATAGATATAAAGTTGCAACTGTGAATGGTGACTAAACAAAGGGTTCTTATTTGAGAACTGCTTATACATATAATTTTTCTGAAACTGAGCAGGCCTGAACTTCTGTCTGGTGGGTTCCAGAACCTGATCCATTCTGGACGCGGGGTAGCAGTTAGTGGAAAAAGTATTCCGTGGCAACCTCTCCCACCTTTTGAACGGACTCCAAAGACAAACGCCGTAAACGGAAACAGGCTCACCGTATTCGACGTACACCGATCCGGGGGTGCTTCCATCCTTGTTCTGCATGGAACAGGAAGCGCTGCCCTTGTGCTGCGAGACGTCTCCATTGGACTCTAAGGCACAAGACGTGAAAGAAAAAGAGGCCGTCAAACGCCACGATCCACACGGGGGGGAAGCAGCCGACAGAACTGAGTGGGAGGAAGGGAGGAAAGGTGGAACGATCGCATCAAGTGAACGATCGCCGGAAGGAGAGAACACAACAAACGTTGGGCGAACAGAGGCTCGCAAGACGCAACAACAGATGCATTACAAGGCATTGGGGTGGGAGGGTGTTCCAAAAGAGGTTGCAGGGTGGTCGGTGCTCTCTGAGCCCGGTTGCTTTCTGGCAGACGTTTCCTGACCCAACTGGGTAACATCATCCGTGCTAGAAGGGAGGAGTGGTTGTGGAGAGGAGGAGGAGGAGGAGAACTATGTGGTCCTTGATGCTCTCTGAAGTTGATTGTTTTCTTGCAGACCTTTCCTGACCCAACTATGTGACATCATCAGTGCTAGAAGGGAGTGGGGTTTGCAGAGAGGAGGAGGAGGAGGAGGAGAAGGAGAAGGAGGAGGAGGAGGAGGGAGGGAAGACGACAACGACAACTAGATATGTGGTCCTTGATGCTCTCTGAACTTGTTTTCTTGCAGACCTCTCCCAACCCAACTAGGGAACATCATCAGTGCTAGAAGGAAGCGGGTGTGCAGAATGGAGGAGGAAAATAGGAGATGGCGGTGATGGTACGGTAGTAGTGGTGATGCTGATGGTAGTGGAAGAGGAAGAGGAGAAGGAGGATTGAAGGATCCTTGGTATTCTTTGAGCTCGTTCGTTTTCTTGCAGACATTTCATGACCCAGCTAGGTTACATCACCAGTGTCAAAAAGGAGTAGAGGTTTTTTCCACCTCTATTTATTTACTAGTACAAAGTCACCCAGACGACTAGAATTCGATGTCTCCTAGTAACTGTCCCAATGTCATCCAATTGGCTTTCATGTCTAAGATGGGACTAGAACTCACCCTCTCCTGGTGATTGGCCCAAAGTGATCCAATGGGCTTTCATGTCTAAGGCGGGATTAGAATTCATCCTCCCTCTGTCAATTGGCCCAAAATCACCCAATTGGCTTTCACGTCTAAGGCGGGACTAGAATTCAGTCTCCTGGTGATTGGCCCAAAGTCACCCAGCCAGTTTTCATGCCTGAGGCGGGACTAGAATTCACAGTCTCTTGGTGATTGGCCCAAAGTTACCCAGCCAGTTTTCATGCCTGAGGCGGGACTAGAATTCACAGTCTCTTGGTGATTGGCCCAAAGTCACACAGCCAACTTTCATGCCTAAGGCAGGACTAGAATTCAGTGTCTCCTGGTGATTGGCCCAAAGTCACACAATTGGCTTTCATGCTTGAGGCGGGACTAGAATTCACAGTCTCCTGGTGATTGGCCCAAAGTCACCCAATTGGCTTTCATGCCTACAGCGGGACTACCAGCCATCGCACCAAAGCCTTGGAAGATGATGCCATCTTTCATATAGCTGAAGATAAACATAGCTTGCAGTGACCTTATTCTGATTTTTTTTTGGTCATGAGGCAATTCTGAAGCTTTGAAGGGCCCTAGGCACTATTTTTCCCTTTGCCAAAGCTTGTGCTGATTCTACAGCGTTATAATTCTGGAATAAGACAGATTTTGAAATCTTTATTCCAGGTTTACATCAATGTTTCTCAACCATGGCAGCTTGAAGATACGTGGACTTCAACTCCCAGAATTCCCCAGCCTGCTGGCTGGGGAATTCTGGGAGTTGAAGTCCACGTATCTTCAAGCCGTCAAGGTTGAGAAACACTGATTTACAAGCTGGAACTGAACATGGTTTAACCTCCATTCAGCCTAAATGTGCCCCAGGCATTGGCGTTTCACATACTTGGTACTCTTATTCCCTTAAAAATAGGCCAGTCCATCCAGTGAAATGATAAATGAGAACAATGATAGGAAAAGACAGGCTAAGAACAAGAATTGCTTCCTCCACAGATGCTGGCTTAACAGCTGCTATTTGCAGCTTTTGAACCATCACAAAATGAACTGCGGTAAGTCAAGGACTGTAGGCGTTGTGCATGCCGAATATTCTTGTCTTGGATGTCAAACCTCAAGACGAAGAGTATTACGTGCAAAGTACAACGTGTGCATGATTAACATGAAGAAAACAAGACCTTAAAACCCAGATCAGACGGAACAAGGAACAGGAACTGAAGCTTATGCTAATCTTAACTAGAGTTAAATCTTAACTAGAGGTGAATGTAGAAACTGCCGAAGCAGGTAGTAACAAAGGTTGTCTAAATAGACGTATAGTACGTGTATAAATTAACCAATAGTATGCTACTATGGATATATATATATATATATATAGAATGAACTCTGGCAATAGAGCAGACAGCTCTTCTTATTTTCAATCTGACAATAAAGAAGGAAGCTTGTCTCATCTTCATGGGATCCTGAGTCTTGATTCCTACAAAGGGCTACCTGTGTGTTCCGTGACGGAGCCCTGATCTGTGGGGCAAAGGATGTGGAATATTATTCATGCTGGGGAAGAATTTAGAAAAATTTTCTAAATTCCCACACGAGAACCTTTAGGAGGAATTTGCAGAAGTTTCGAACTCGGGGCAATGGATGGGAAGGGAAGAGGCAGGAAAGAGAAGGGAAGATGGATTTTGGAGCATGCTGGTTCCCAAACCTGCCACAGGGTCTTCGATTATAATGCTGATGTCCCTGCGCCCTCCTAAGGACGGGCGGCGAAGCAGAAAAGAAGGTTAAGAGAAAAACAGGATAAAAATATTAAAAAGATGGTTATTTTTCCGAGAGAGAATCCGATCGGGTTCGCTTTGGGAGCATCAGTGTTGTCGCACAGAGATCTTCAAAATCATATTTATGATGCTCTTCAGTCATAACCATTTCCTCCCTTTTTTTTTTCTGAATTTTTATAGCTGTTTTTTGTCAATTTTAAGACGGGTGGACTTCAACTCCCAGAATCCCCCAGCCAGCCAGCCGTGTCTGTTTCTTTTTTCATTACCCGCTAAAGTGGAGAGAGATTGCAGAGGAAGGGATTACAAGAGACTAAGTTATGCTGGCTGGGGAATTCTGGGAGCTGAAGTCCAAAAGTTGTTAAAAGTTGTTAAAAGTTGAGCAACGCAGATCGACCGGAGTTTTCCCAACCAAAATATCCTCCAGGCGAGCAAACTTCAACTCCCAGAATTCTCAAGAACTGTCATATTGACTTAGATGATTGGTGTCTGAGGTAGAGGTAGATACCATCGAAGTATCCCAAAGGTATTTTTTTCAGGCCACTGGACTTTTTGTTTTCTTTTGAAGACATTTCACTTCTCACCCAAGAAGCTTCTTCAGCTCTGACCGGATGGTGGGGAAGGGAAAGATTTATACTTCCTGCAGACAACTGGTCATTTGCAACTTTTTAGAGGATCTTTTGAGGCCACTGGGAGGTTTGTCTGCGTCCTCAGGGTGCTTCAAGAGGCAACTGGACTTTCTGGTTTGTTGTTTAAAGACGTTTCGCTTCTCATCCCAGAAGCTTGTTCAGCTCTGACTGGATGGTGGGGAAGGGAAGGATTGATTCTCCTTGCAGACAGCTGGTCATTTGCCTCCTTTTTAGAGAGTCGTTGAGGCCACTTGGAGGTTTGAAAGAGGGGTCCAAGAGGCCAACTAGGTCAACATTGAACAGCCCTCTCTCCACAGAGGGGAAGGGATAGGACATCATCTATCTCCACTCTACAACACAGTCCTTTTAGCAGTTCCCAGAAGGCGCCACATCCCTTGGCACCGCCCAGGTGACGCTGAGGACACAGTCAGACCTCCAAGTGGTCTCAACGGCTCAATGGAGGAGGATCAGTCAGAACGGAAGAAGCTTCTTGGACGAAAAGCGAAAGGCCTTCAAGGAAAAACAACGTCCAGTTGCCTTTGGAAAAAGCACCTTTGGGAATAGACCTGGGTCGTTTTTGATCGGTTTGATTTCCTTATGATTAGCCTTTCTTTTAAGAGAGGCCATCGAAGGAGAAAACATGCAACAATCTACCACAACTGCAGATGCAGAATTAAGGAGGAAATTTTTTTTTTTTTTTTGAACTAGAAATGTTGCTGAGGGGAATGGAGGGAGATCTGATCAGCCCCCGCAGTCTAATTCTGCTATTTAGAGACTACCTAACATGAGTATTTAATTCAGTGTTTTTCCAACTTGGCAATTTAAAGATGCGTGGACTTCAACTCCCAGAATTCCCTAACCAGCCATGCCTGGTTCCCCCCCCCCTCCTCTTATCTCCTAAAGTGGAGAGATTGCAGAGGAAGGAATTTCAAGAGAGTAAGCTGGCTGGGGAATTCTGGGCGTTGAAGTCCACGCATCTTAAAGCTGAATGGATTGAGAAACACTGATCTGATGCATGACCCGTAGAAGAACATTTGAGAATACAGGTAGTCCTTGACTCACAACCACAACTGAGCCCAAAATCTCTGTTGCTAAGTGAGACGGTTGTGAATTTTGCTCCATTTTACGACCTTTCTTGCCCCTGACTTGTTAAGCGAGTCACTGCCGTTGTTAAGTTATAGCATGATTGTTAAGTGACTCTGGCGTCCCCACTGACTTTGCTTGTCGGAAGGTCGCAAAAGGAGATCAGGTGACACTGCGGTGTCTTAAATATGAGTCAGTTGCCAAGCGTCTGAATTTTGATCACGGGACCGTGGGGGAGGCTGCCACAGTCGTTAAGTGTGAAAAACGATCCCAGGGTGCTTTTTTCAATGCCATTGTTGACTTTGAACAGTCACTAAATAAACTGTTGTAAGTTGAGGACTACCTGTAGTAGAATAGAATATAGACTATAGAGAATAGAATAAAATATAGAATATAGAGAATAGAATAAAATAAAATATAGAATATAGAAAATGGAATAAAATAAAATATAGAGAACAGAGAATAGAATAGAATATAGAATATAGAGAATAGAATAGAGTAGAATAGAATATAGAGTACAGAGAACAGAATATAGAGAACAGAATAGAATAAAATTTAGAATATAGAGAATAGAATAGAGTAGAATAGAGTATAGAGAATAGAATAAAATATAGAATATAGAGAATAGAATAGAATAAAATATAGAATATAGAGAATGGAATAGAATAAAATATAGAATATAGAGAATAGAATAAAATAAAATATAGAATATAGAAAATGGAATAAAATAAAATATAGAGAACAGAGAATAGAATAGAATATAGAATATAGAGAATAGAATAGAGTAGAATAGAATATAGAGTACAGAGAACAGAATATAGAGAACAGAATAGAATAAATTTAGAATATAGAGAATAGAATAGAGTAGAATAGAGTATAGAGAATAGAATAAAATATAGAATATAGAGAATAGAATAGAATAAAATATAGAATATAGAGAATGGAATAGAATAAAATATAGAATATAGAGAATAGAATAAAATAAAATATAGAATATAGAGAATAGAATAAGATAAAATATAGAGAACAGAGAATAGAATAAAATATAGAATATAGAGAATAGAATAGAGTAGAATAGAGTATAGAGAATAGAATAAAATATAGAATATAGAGAATAGAATAGAATAAAATATAGAATATAGAGAATGGAATAGAATAAAAATAGAATATAGAGAATAGAAATAAAATAAATATAGAATATAGAGAAAGAATAAGATAAAATATAGAGAACAGAGAATAGAATAAAATATAGAATATAGAGAATAGAATAGAGTAGAATAGAATATAGAGTACAGAGAACAGAGAACAGAATATAGAGAACAGAATAGAATAAAATTTAGAATATAGAGAATAGAATAGAGTAGAATAGAGTATAGAGAATAGAATAAAATATAGAATATAGAGAATAGAATAGAATAAAATATAGAATATAGAGAATAGAATAAAATATAGAATATAGAGAATAGAATAGAGTAAAATAGAATATAGAATATAAAGAATAGAATATAGAGAATAGAATAGAATAAAATATAGAATATAGAGAATAGAATAGAGTAGAATAGAATATAGAGTACAGAGAATAGAATATAGAGAACAGAATAGAATAAAATTTAGAATATAGAGAATAGAATATAGAGAATAGAATAGAGTAGAATAGAATATAGAGTATAGAGAATAGAATAAAATATAGAATATAGAGAATAGAATAGAATAAAATATAGAATATAGAGAATAGAATATAGAGTATAGAATAGAATAGAATAGAATAGAATAGAATAGAAGAGTTGGAAGGGACCTTAGAGGTCTTCTAATCTAACCCCCCCTATGCCAGTGATGGCGAACCTTTTGGGCCCCATACTCAAAATGCTAGGGGCGCACACCCCCGTGCATGCGTGCACACCCCCCAAGCATGCGCGGCAGAGACCCGAAGACCAGCTGGTTGGCTGGCAGGAGGCGCGCACATGCGCGGTGGAGCTGACCTGGGGAGATGCCACGCATGCCCACAGAGATAGCATGCCATAGG
Source organism: Bungarus multicinctus (assembly GCA_023653725.1). NCBI lineage: Eukaryota > Metazoa > Chordata > Lepidosauria > Squamata > Elapidae > Bungarus > Bungarus multicinctus. Next base: position 3,741,787 of record CM042844.1, read on the forward strand.
TTCACCACCACGGCCCTTATACCATCTGAGACAAATGTTTATCCAATGTCTTCTTAATGACTGGAATGAATCCAATCCCTTTTTGTCTCCTTGACACTTCTTGGTGTCAAGACACACTTCTACACACACACAAACACACATACAAACCCAGTTCTCCCCTCTTACCATGAGCTTTCGCAGAAGCTACGTTGGTGTCCGAATGGGAACGCACGTGGCTCCGTTTGGATTTCCCTTGCGGGATCGAGGTCTGTCCCTCGGAGAAGCTGGACCGTCGCAAGAACGAGGACTTCCAGCTGCCTCCCAGCTCCCCCCAGGAGGAGCCTGACTCCTGCTTCTGAGAGCTGCTGGATGAAAACAGGTTGGAGGTGCTGCTCCCCGAACTGTTCAGCGTGGCCGTGCCAGATTCTTCGGGGCTGTCGCAGGGCCGACTTGCCCGGCCGAGATTGCCGATGGCCAGATATTCCGGCCCGTCCGTCTCATCTTGGCTTCCGGACCAGGAATCTGAGTTCGGGATGGGCAAAGGCCCGGGGCTTGTTCCAGAAGCCGGGACGTTGTCGTCGGCGTTGTTGGGGCCAGAGGTGCTGAGATGAGGAAGAGGAGGGCCGGCCGGGGCTTGGGAGCACCTGCTTTCCTGGTGCCGGTGAGCGGAAGTCCAAGCGGCATTTTCTTGAGACTGGCCGGTGCCACCGAGCACCGGAGGGCTTGATAATCTCCTGTCTAGGAAGAGAAGGAGAAAGAAACCAGGAAGCTGCCTTATTTTCGGCGATGATATGGATACAAAAACATACAAGCGGCCGTCAACATTCTCGCCCAGCCCACCTCACAGGGTTGTTGTCGTCGGGAAAATAGGAGGAAGGAGTATTAGATATGCTTGCCACCTTGAGTTAGTGATCAAAACAATAAAGGCAGGATAAATTAAATAGGTTCTAGGACCGTGATGGCGAACCTATGGCACGCGTGCCACAAGTGGCACGCAGAGCCATTTGTGCTGGCACGCGAGTCGCAGGCAAACTTACCTCACTGCGCATGCGCGCGCCACACAGCTGATTTTTTTGGGCTGGTTTGAGGCCTTTTTCGGCCTCCCTCAGGCTTGGAAAAAGCCTCTGCAAGGCTTTTCAGGCTGAATTATAGGCCCGTTTTGTCACTTCCGGTATTACAGGAAGCGACGAAACGGGCCTATAATTTGGCCTGAAAAGCCTTTCAGAGGCTTTTTCCAGCCTGAGGGAGGCCGAAAAAGGCCTCAAACTAGCTGAAAAAAATCAGCTGTGAGGCGCAGTGCAGGTAAGTGGGTGGGGTGGTATGGATTGATGCGAATGCGCAGAG